>JBBJLS010000039.1:13818536-13831427 GCA_037577275.1 Bryconaethiops microstoma
TTTTTTCTTTTTTTTTTTATTTTATTTTATTTATTTATTTTTTTTTAATTTAAATTTATTTATTTATTTTTTTTATTACCTAATGTTGTGTTGAAACTTTCTACTCAAATTTATGTGAACATTACAAGTTTTGAACTTCCAATTGTTATTTATGGTTTGTTGGCCTCATTCACCTAAGGTCATACAACTCTTTTTTTAAGAAAAAAATATTATAAAGATATTATATTATAGTTTCAAGTATAGTTTACCAAGGACCCTGTTTTTAAACCATGTAAATGTTCTTAAAAGTGATACAAAATAACTTCTGTTGTGTTCCCGATCAGTGTATGTGCTCAGTTTTGGCCAAAACAAAATTCAATATCCAAGCATACAAACATTTTCCAAACTCAAAAAAGCTTTTTTAGTGCTTATATTTGTACCAGAATAATTTAACTGAATAAAATTTCCACAACTGTCCAATTAAAAGTCAGTGAATATAATAAAAAGTTGCATTCCTTTTGAACATCTGTAAAAATCGACTCAGTGATTAAACAATTTCATGACAACTAAACATTAAACTGAAAATTAAAGAACTGTTTTTGATTTTCCCTGAGATGCTCTGGAGCAGTTGCACATGAGCCTAAGGTCACCATGTCCAATGCCGAGTGTCAGCTAGGCTATAAATGCCTCAAGCAAAGGGCTGTAGACCAGTGGAATGCATTCTATCACGTGATGAAGCTCCACCCAATCCCTTTGGGATGAGCTGGACTAGTGTTTCTAATCCAGAACTAATCATCCTACATTAGTACCTGACTTCATTATAATTCTAGTGGCTGAATGCAATTAAATCCTCATAGCAATGTTCAAACAGCTAGTATGAAGCCTTCTGAGAAGAGTAGGAGAAATTACTGCAGGAACAAATAATCTAATTAAAATCTATCAATCCCCTTTTTCATATATGAGTGTATCAAACGTTGAATGATAAAAATGACTGATTTGTGTCCCATACATAATTCAATGACTAAAGATTTATTCACTGAATCTGAGATTTATTCACTGAGTTCACCCGTCATTCTGATCAAGAACCTCTTCATGTTTTATTATATTATACTTTCATACTTGCCGTTGATCAAATAGGTGGTGGTGGACTAGTGGGTAGGATACTTGCCGCATGACCAAGCGGTCATAGGTTCGAATCCTACCTTCAACACACCACCACTGGGTTCCTGAGCAAGATGCTTAACCCCAAGATGCTCCAGGGAGACTGTACCCTGTAGTAATGGAAGTTGCTTTGGATAAAAGCGTCTGCTAAATGCCATAAGTGATCTATACTGTGAATCTTCATGAGAAAGATCAACATGCCATTTTTTATCTTAGCATGTTCTTAGAGTCATAACACTTGTAGTAAAATATTTACTGAAGTGTTGGATTTTCCTGAAGTGTCCTATACAGTATCTGACTTATAGTTATTGTGCACTTTATGATGGAGACGCTGAGTAACAAGAAGCTTAATTAGCAGTCCATTGATGCCTGTGCTTCAAGGGCAAGAGATTTATACTTTGAATACTTGAGGTCATCCACCTTTCTGATGAAGCCTCTTCTTTTTGTTTTAAAAAGTACATCATGCTTATTTATTTTCTTCCTTCATTTCTCTTTCTTTATTTCATTTTACCTTAATAGTTGATGGATGGTAAAAGTTAAAAAGTTCAGAAGAAAAACATGCTAATTTGCTATCTGAGCACGTTCTTATAGTTCTTATAGTTCTTATAGTTCTTCGTGCAATTTGTTGTTCCATTAGTGTACGAGTCTACAGCTGCAGCAGAAGCGTGCCAAGCTAGAAGAGACTGAGTGCACTATCAGGGTTCTTCTGCATCTTTTCCTTTCTGCTGTCACCAAGTCTCTGTTGTAATCTGGGCTCAGGTTAGCAAACATTACATTAAAGACCCCTGCTTGAATTCTGAATGGTATCTCAAGATGAAGCTCAGAAGCTCAGCAACTGCAAATTAAAATATTAAAGTCTTACCTGCAGATATAATGTTCAGCAATTATTTCTTGGTCACTACTTTAAAAAATGGGGGCATAAAATGCATTGATTAATAGTGGTACATTGATCTGAAGGTGGCAATTCAACTGAATCAATTATAGGTAATTATAGTTCAAATGTTAAAATCAAATGTTTTTAGTGTGTAAACAGGTCCTCCATGCACATTGTATAATTTGTATAAACGACTTTAAATACTTGAATTGAATAGCAGTGAAATTTTATGCTGATTTCTAAATAATTGCAACTGTAGTCAGAAATCCGCATCCCTGGTATGTAAATGTGAAGAAATGTAATACATTGCTAATTCTGGAAAAAATGCCATTTTGAGTTTTATTTGGTCTAGTGTTTCTGTCCAGCTGTCAATCCTTGTCTATGATTGATTGTTGAGGACTCATAATGTTGAATATCTCTTCTTTAATGACATTTCATATAAAGTGGAACCAAAACATGGAAAGTCATTATGTCTGCGGAGAAGTATTTGTTAAAGTAGCTTTATGTGTGTGGAGTGTTGACAGCCAGCGATTAGAGGCTTCTCGCTGCATAATGCGGTGGCGTGAACATTCGTTTGTGCACTACAGGGCATTTGATTGGCTCACAAAGTTGAGTTCTCCTTTGTCAAGGGCATTTCACAGCATCAACATTCTGATTCCCTGAAATTTGCCCTCGTTACAATTGAGTACAAGCGAAAGACAACACGCAGCTGATTGCTTTCATGCGTCCCTCTGGGCAGGTGGCTGGTTAGGAGTTCTGCTCTGTTGCGAGAGCTTCACCAGAATACATGCTCATTATGAAACCTTCTCTTGTTAACATTAGTTTTAGCTCACATGACAGTGAGTGGACACTGCCTGAAGCGTTACTGAATAAAATATGCTCCTACGGAATGGTGCAGACATGAGTTTTTAATGATTTTTCATTTGCTGCTTGCCATTCAACCCACACAAATTAAACGGTGGAAAATAATTGGTCCTCAATCTATCATAATCATTGGCACTTTGGCTTTACCCTGCTATTATCATTATCATCTCTGTAATTCATCCAGTTTATCATCCATTTTCAGATTGACCCTAAATAACTAATGTCATAGCTAACACCAGGGAAAATCATCGGTTTCAAATTGGATGTAGCTCACTGCTGTGCAGCTGTATATTATGTCTTAAAAAAATGAGATTGCTGATTTAAGATAATTAACTTATGCAGATTATGCTCATTGTGCACTGACATGCTTTGTATTTACATGCGCTGCGCCATAATATCGCAGCAGGCGAAATGTCAATTTTGTCCATTGACAAAGCACTGTCTGAGGACCGCCTGACAGGCCAGTATCTCTGTCTGACAACAGTTCTGACAGTCATCCGCTGCAACTGGCTTTGCTCTCATTATATCATCGCTCTTCATTTACAAGCCCTTGCGCTAACCCCCTGTGCTGAATTCAATCATCATTATCAGCATCATAATAGTAATTTAACCTGATGTCACTTTCCATTGTTCGGGGCCACGCATTGTTTTCTCTGTGCCACAGCTAAGCTAGCTCTTAATTAGTGGAGCTTGTCAGAAATTAGATACACGGGCCTCCCAGAACAAGTGTTCCACAACCCCGAGCAAACAGCTGGATGAGCTCACCACAAGCATGCGAAGAAGACTGGAGAGGCTGCCTGGACCCCTACATTACTGTATTGCCTAACGAGAAATATCAATAGAGCTGAATTGGGTTCCGAGGCTGTCAGAAGCCAGCTCAGGTCATGCTGTTATGAGACTTCCAGCACAATTAAGGCCAATAGAGCTGAGAGTAGCTTTGTTAATAGGACATGCCTTTCTGATCTGGACCCAGTTTGTTTATTCTGTGCTATTACAGTAATGAAGGCCGGATTAAGGCATTTTATCGCCCTAGGTGATGGGAAAAAAGCCCCCCTAGGATGAATATTAAAAAGTTTTTCAATTTTACAAAATACGCAAGACAGTATAATGAACATGCAAAGACCAGTATAATATAATAAAGTAATTCTGACCACAATTAATGTGATACAGTATCAAAATCTTTTGGAATAATATATACTACTGAGTTGAAAGTGAATGTCTTTTTGGAAGACAGGGGTCTCTGGCATAAATCTACAACATTCCACAATAATAACAATGGTCAAACATGATGGTGGTGGGTGTGCTTTGCTCTTCAGGGTCTGGATGACTTGCAATAATTGACAGAAACATGAATTCTGCTTTCTCTACCAGTTAATCCTGCTAGATAATGTCCAGCCATAAATCCATGATCTGAAGCTCAAAAAGCAACTGGGTTATGCAGCAAGACAATGAAGCACAAGAACAGGTTCACCTCTTAATTGATCAAATATTTTAAAAAGTAGTCAAAGTCTTGTCTTGAACCCCACTGACATGGTGGTTAATCTCTCCAGTTTGACTGAATTAAAGTAACTCTGCAAAGGAGAGTGGAAATGTCTTCCACAGCAAACAACTGACCTGCAAAAAACTGATCTTTACACAGTCTATACTCTGTATTCACATATAACAGTTTCATTCACATTTTCCAAGTTTTCCAGCTGCTTTATATCATTAGTTTAAAACACCTCACATTATTCCACCGTCTGTTTCAAATTAATCCTGAGTAAAAAAAAAAAGTGCCCCTGTTTAGTTTGATAAGCCCCAGTTCTCCCATTTTCAAGTTGTAGACAGACATTTTAAACATTTCGGTGCTAGGGGGAATTCCATGATGGATTAGATCACATCGAATAAATGTTCTTTCACCTTAAGCTTAATCATATTAAGATATATGGCATTTATCTCCTGCTAAATCTACAGTACAGTAAGTGTTGTAGTAGGGAAACGTTAGTATCGGTTTTGCGGCCATGTAGATGTTGTGTTTCATAAGCTAACTGCCAAAACACCACTCAAATCTAATTATACTGAAGGGGTACAGTTTTATTACAAACTACACAACAAAAAGTTGAGGTAAAACATAGAATCAGTGCCAAAAAAGAAAACAGGCATTGTTGCTGTGGAAGACATGGGCTGGGTGATGTGGAATGGAAAGTCAACATAAGCAGAGCATGGATTTATTTATTTAGATACTAGTGTGAGGGACATTTTGTTCACGTGAGGGACATTTTGCTAGTGTTAGGGATATTTTGCTAGTGTGAGGGACATTTTGCTAGTGTTAGGGATATTTTGCTAGTGTGAGGGACATTTTGCTAGTGTTATATGAGGGACATTTTGCTAGTGAATACTTGTTTTCACACTAGATGTGCATTTCTTCTGTTATAATGTCAAATAATGAACTTTATAATAATAAGCAAATAATGAACAATATCAGGAAGCAAGATAATTTTATGTGCCCACTTATATATCAACCATTATTTTTTCACAAATGAGGACTGATAAATGATGCTCTCAGGGATATTTTGCTAGTGTGAGGGACATTTTGTTAGTGTGAGGGACATTTTGCTAGTGTGAGGGACATTTTGTTAGTGTGAGGGACATTTTGCTAGTGAGAGGGATATTTTGCTAGTGAGAGGGATATTTTGTTAGTGAGAGGGATGTTTTGCTAGTGTGAAGGATATTTTGCTAGCGTGAGGGATATTTTGTTAGCGAGAGGGATATTTTGTTAGTGAGAGGGATATTTTGCTAGTGTGAAGGATATTTTGCTAGCGTGAGGGATATTTTGCTAGCGTGAGGGATATTTTGTTAGTAAGAGGGATATTTTGTTAGTGAGAGGGATATTTTGTTAGTGAGAGGGATATTTTGTTAGTGAGAGGGATATTTTGCTAGTGAGAGGGATATTTTGCTAGTGAGAGGGATATTTTGTTAGTGTGAAGGATATTTTGCTAGCGTGAGGGATATTTTGCTAGCGTGAGGGATATTTTGTTAGTGAGAGGGATATTTTGCTAGTGAGAGGGATATTTTGTTAGTGAGAGGGATATTTTGCTAGTGTGAAGGATATTTTGTTAGTGAGAGGGATATTTTGTTAGTGAGAGGGATATTTTGCTAGTGAGAGGGATATTTTGTTAGTGTGAAGGATATTTTGCTAGTGTGAAGGATATTTTGCTAGCGTGAGGGATATTTTGTTAGTGAGAGGGATATTTTGCTAGTGAGAAGGATATTTTGCTAGTGAGAGGGATATTTTGCTAGTGAGAGGGATATTTTGCTAGTGAGAGGGATGTTTTACTACAAAGCACCCATGTTTGTTGTTCAGGGTAAGAGTGCAAGTCAAATTCTGTAAATGTAAAATAATAAAATGCATAACACATATTGGAGTAAAGACCAAACAATACAAAAACTGATGACAATTTTTTTTTGATCATCAATTGACATGGTCAGAAATGACTCCAGTAGTTTTAGTTAACAGTCCTTGATACGATTATTTTGTCAACTGTGAATTTCAAATATGATTGTTGGCTCTGTCAAACAGTTCAACATGTAGTGCTGAAATGAAGACGAATAGTTGTTTTTACATTAGATGTGCATTTCTTCTTTTATAATATCAAATAGTGAACTTTTATAATAATAAGCAAATAATGAACAATATCATAAAGCAACATTTTTCCCAATACTGACATTTAGTAGTGCAATCTCGTATCAGATAATTTATGTGTCCACTTATATATCGACTATTATGTTTTCACAAATGAGGACTGATAAATGATGCCCTCAGTAGGGTGTTTGTTAACATCACACTCAGAAAGACTTGGTCTTACACTTCTCAAAATCAGAGGTTCCAAATGGAACCATGAATGATTCTTTGGAACTATGCCACAGAAGCATGGCTTTTAATTCCCTAAGGAACCAAACAAGGGTGCTTCTTTAAATATAAATTTTAAGGGGAACTTTTTTAAAAGTCAAAATCTAAAGGTTCTATGACCCTTTTTTTCTAGAGTTGCATATTAAAGCCAAGTGAACTTATTTCTAAGACTGTAGTTCAACTTATTTTACCACATTCATTTTTGCATTCATGCCCACTTAAATCAGACCACAGGGTGCCAAAAAAGAGAACACATAAGTAACAACTCTGTATCTACTTTTAAAGATAAAGAGCAAACTTAGTGGGAGTGGGAAGGATCTGCTTTTAGTCATCTGTGACGCACTTTTTTCCTACATGCCAACGGTTTCGAGTCCAAAGCTGCAGAAAGGACTGTGGCCTATTTAATGTTGAGCTGGGTTTGCCCATCATATTTGATCAAAGATATTTAGTCTTAGCATAGAAAATAAACCAGCTGCAGCAAATAAAGCCCATACACAAACACACACCAATCTAATGGTCTTCGAAATGTATGTGTGTGCTGTTCATTAAAAGAGTATTTCTCTGGTCCCCTGTATCTCCCCCTGGAGTACAATGCAATGTACATGTAAAGCATAATTGAAAGCATATTCCTTTCTGTTTATTCCAGCAAGTTCTAAACACAGTACATATGCTTGGTAGTGCACTACTGTTTCATAATGTCTACCAAAAATAAAAAACAAAAGAAGTAAAGAAAAAGGTAAAATCTTTTGACAGCACACAAAACACAACGGTAAAATTTCATTATGCTAATGCCATGCTTTAGAAATAAAACTTCTTTAATAGCAGGCTCCCTTTAATGACTGCCAAGTGTAAGATATTCATGAAGTGCTAACTCTTCTTCTAGACAGTATTATGCGCGGCTCTGTTTACCTTCAGGGATGCGGATGAAATGGATTAATAAACTGACCTTAATGTGCTGTTGCGCTCTTTCTTCAGGGGATTCTTCTCAAACATTGAGGCAAGTAGGGAGACAAATCCAACAGGAACAATATGTTGTTTGGCAAAACGAATACAGTGGATTTAGGCGGCTCAGTTATGGCTGTTTTATGTGGGCTAATTAGGCATCAAAGTGACTACTAAGCTGCAAAAAAACCTATAGATACAAAAGCATAAACCCAGAGAGTGAGCAGGGCCAAATCCCACCTATGTTAGGCAGCACCTGCAGCCAAGCATGCTAGGAGAAGCACTGTCAGGGAAGTATAGAAGAAAGCGGTTTGTGTAAAACCCACTTCCAGCAATGTATATCATGAAAATACAGAAACTCTCAGTGGTCTATAATGCATTTTGGAATGAATCCCTTATATATGATAATCCCATATATACGATAAAGAAATATGACCATATTCTAACACTTTTTTTTAACAATACAGAACACAGGCTTTGGCTAAGTCACTTTTAATCCTAAAGCAGCTGCAATTCATGCGTTTCCACACTGTGCACAGTAAAATCTATTAGCATGCGATAGGCCAAACTCATACTCAGGTAAAAGTATTGAGGCTTTAGCAGAATTACAACTTAAAGTGTAAAAGTCCTAGCAGTGGACAAAAGACACTAGTCCTGTACTCCAGTCACAGTACACAAATATCCTTTTTATTTATATTTACAGCTTTTAAATGATCTTAATATCAAGAGTAAAAGAATTGCATAAAAATGATTATTTTGATTATATGTTTTTATGTGTCATGTCGGCTCGGGTACAGAGTACACAAATGCAGGAGTTTATGAAACTTAAACAGACTTTAATGACAGACAGTTGCGCAGTCATTGAATCGCGAGTAATACATGAACAAAACACATGAAGATTCCCTCTCTCAGAATCACATGAAGCAGGGCCCCAGGTGGCGACTAAAATGGTTGCCAATGTGACTAGATTTTTTATTTTGCGACTAGTTTTTTCCTTTCAGTCGCCAATGGCGATCGTCTCTCAAAACAAAGAGAAATTAAGATAAAAGTACAAGAAAAAGCATCATATAAACTAATACAGGTAGATGTTGTTTTCTGATGAAAACACAATAAGACTCTGTGACAAAAAATACAAACATTTTATTGTATACACTTGGGCTTAAGAAATCATTTCTGAAAACATTTCACTCATTCGTTTCTTTCTCACACACATGTTTTTAGTGTGTTGTCACTATAGTGGCACGGTATTAAAAATATCCTGGACTGGATCTAAAATCCATGGAACAGAACTGTCAAACAGCCTTTTCCATGTGTTGCCACTCTGTAAGAGTGTTTAGTCTTGGAGTGTGGTGCAGCCTTAGTTCATGGAAGACCGACACAACTAAAGACAAGAGCATAAAATGATGGTTGTCAATTCCAAACTGTGGCCTGGACAAACTGATCAGAGATACACTGACTGCTTGCCCTGATGTTCACTGTCGGATAACACACTCTACTTTAACCACCTTGACTATCCCCTCAAAAGGAATCATTAAACCTCCACCGTGTTTTAATGACAGCAAGTAGTAGCTTTGATCATATGATGCCAGCTCAGCATCTGTTACCAAATTACCACGACCCACATCACAATACAGCTTTCTCAAAATGTGTCGAATGACAAACCCTGGTATAGCTGAGCAATTGTTTTGATTGTATTTGGCCATTATAAAATCCTGTATTATAGTTATCATGTTTAGCCAAAACATTGTTTGGAGGCTGTCATGAACACAGGCATGCATAGCTTTGCTAGCTTAGCTAAGGTTACAATTTATAAACTGAGGTGGATTTCTTTAGGAATCCTCCAGAGTATGAGAAAAGTTAACTAAAGTGCTAACAACAATCTTAATAGTTAGTGCCTATGTTTAGCCAAAACACTGTTTGGAGGCTGACTTGAACACAGGAATGCATAGCTTTGCTAGCTTAGTCTGGCTTAGCTAAGGTTAAGGTTTATAAAATGGGATTTTAAAATGGCATCATCATCATCATGTAGTCTAATACGAGCCTCTAATGTCAGGCTAATTCCCCATTTAAAACTCTTATAAAACCTGGACTGAATGCATAAACAAAATAAAGTTTGTGGCTGTGCCTTACACTGAAATTTTCAACGCACTTGTCAGTGTTGTTTAACATGTTTAACATGCAAATGGTGACCAAGTACACAAACAAAATCTTTCAGGGAACTTTCTCGTCTTGTCAGGAGACCTTGGAATAGTATACCAGGGTTAGCTACAGCGATATCCATAGCCTAATAAAGAAACAGATGTCACCTAAAGGAGATTTCAAGTAAGTTTTTATTGTATTAAGTTTTTATTGAATTCAGACTCTGACTATTTTGATTGTAGGTTGATAGCCATGCAGTATAACAACTAAGGAAAAAACTTGTAACTCATCAAAATAGTTAGCTTACCTTCATAGCATGACTCCTCTTGCTCATCTGTAAATTCCCCGAGTCCATCATCGTCTCACCATCGTCCTCATCTCTGGATGTAAAATAGTTCAGTATAACCTCGTTCAAGGCAGTAGCATTTCTTGGATTAAGGAGGTTAAGTCTATTCAGCTTGTTTAGGTGCGCAGCTACCTCACCTCTCTTCTCCTGTCTAGCGGTGCCATCTGATGGTACCGTGACTTGCATCTGACTGACTGACGAAAAAAACTTTTATTTTCCACGTAGCTCACACTGACTAGCGGGAAAATGCACATTAATACTACTTCATTTCATGTGGTTTACTTTGATAGGTGAACCGTCTTCATAGGCTTACTCAAGAAAGTTGGGCGATTTCCATGCAACTCCACTGTTCCTGTTTTCAATTGTAGGAAATAACAAACTTTTGGATGTAGTGGTTAATTTTAATCACTGTTTAACACATTAAAGCAGCGAATTTCTACAAGATATTTTCAGGGATGATAGATAAGATGTTGTAGAGTAATAATTTAACGTAAACCCAATTTCACCTAAATACTGACTTTCGACGTATTTTTCCTTTTTCCTGAAAAACAGCTAGTGCGACATGCGACAGGTTTTCCCAGATCACATCACATATATGAAAAAAGCAAAAGAAAATGTGTAGGATATCTGCGGTTTCCACAAATTTGCTGGAGTTTCCGCCAACAATTATTAATTCGGTTCTAAGAAAAAATGACTGAATCGAAACAATTTAATTTAATTTTAAACTCCGCTTAATACATTACCCTTAAATGTAAAGGTAAACCCGTATATGTGCTGGATAGTTTACACTGAACTATCATCTCCCACAATTAATTAATGCAAGCATGTTTTCTTTGGTATGCACTGCCGTTTTCTTTAGTATAAGCAGGTAAATACAGAAATAATTTAATTAAATTTTTAGTAATAAAAATAAAGTAAAATGTATGGGTAATCACCAATAATTTTTACAGTTCAATAATTTACTGTTCATCTCCCCCACTACCGAATCCAACCCCAATCTTCCCGGAGCATATCCAGTAGTTCAGCCATTACCTGGAGTGTCTTACTCTTTCTCTTGTGCTAGCCTTATCATCTGGATTCCTCTGCACCTGTTTCTTTACTGGTTCAAGGTTTAAGTTAGATGTGCTTTGTTATGCTTTAATGATTCAAATGTAGGTCACGGTGTGACTTAACAAACAAACAAAAAAAACATTCTTCTGAAACTGGTCAGGTTCAGGCACTGGACTGAAAATGAAAGTCTTTAAAAATCATTCAGGAGGACTGTAGAACTGTTTCTCAAGGCTACCTTAAAAACAGAAGAAAGTCTGGACCTTTGGAAGCAAAATGTGAAGAAATGAGGGGCCTTCAAGATTTTGCACAGTCATAAGTAACTTTTTGACCCCTGCTGCTCTACTACATTAGGGGTAAGGGAAAGAAAGTTTGAAAATTTGAATACTCACCAAACTTCCTCACAAAAAAAAACAAAAACACCCATCCCCGAGTATTTTCACACTCATTTCTCCTGGCAAGTTGTTACACCATCTCAGCCTCATGAAAATTCCAGGTCCTCCACTGATATGGGTCTTATTTGCCAGTCTACCAGAATACCCTTGCAGTGCATGAGGAAATGACAGGTAATAACAGGAGGGGGAGTTGAGGTTATGGAATTAGAGCCAGTAGTAACATAATCAGGTTATTTTAAAGACTACGCAGGAACCCATTCTCTTCAATGAAAAGGTTATAAGATGTACTTGCTTTCAGTCTACAGGACCAGCTGACTCTCCAGGATGTGTCCATCTTAACAAAACTGCACCAGCACAGTGCAATTAACTTACTTATTTGGTTTAAAAAAGAGATTTTGTCCCATATCATTAATAATTATAAGTTCTCCCCCAATCACACTCAACCTCAACAAATCGGTCAGAGAAGTTTAATTAAGTGTTAATGCTGTGAATGGATCAATTGTGTAAGATTCAGTGCTTGAATTTAAATGAAAATGAAATGTGCTCAGTTCTCTACTGACCTCAGATGTGGTCAATCAGCCGAGACCTGTCTAGAGCCTATTTTTTCCTTTGTCTTTAGAACTGGAGGTATGAGGGTAACATTCCTAACACTAGAAGTCAACAGTTCACCAAAATATTTACTGTAAATGAAGCCCCAAATATCATCAATCTCTTCATTAACATGGATCATACTTATTGACATGGTTTAAGACATAGTATGACTTATTGTGAGTTGTAAAAATAAACTAAATCAATGCCAAATTTCAGGCAACACCAGCATTCAATGACATGAGGAAGATTTGTTCTGTTTAATTATAGTGGGGTAAATAATTTTTTGATCCCCTGCTGAATTTGTAAGTTTGCTGACTTACAAAAAACGAGCAATCTCTAATTGATGACGTAGTTTCATTTTTACGGAAAGGGACAGAATAGCAACCAAACATCAAGAAAAAACATGTTACATAAAAGTTATAAATTGATTTGCATGTCATTGAGTGAAACAAGTATTTGATCCACTACAATCCAACCAGACTTCTGGCTCCCATAGACTGGCTGTGTGCCATGTTGCACACAGATTACAATCATTCAATCAATTACAGATACTCCTGATCTTAGCTCATTATGTGTATAAAGCACATCTGTCCACAGAATCAGTTTCTTCCATTCCAACCTCTCCACCACCATGGGCAAGACCAAAGAGCTGTCAAAGGACATC
>JBBJLS010000039.1:13834163-13850959 GCA_037577275.1 Bryconaethiops microstoma
CAGAAAGAAGCCCACTGCTGATATAAATGACTTCAAACAATTTGCACAGGTGCCTAAGACTTTTGCACAGTACTGTACATAAAACATATTTCCAGCTCTAAAATCTGATTGGCTAAGCCACGTTCAGAGCTGCTGTAAAATACTTCACATACTAGACACGCATATGACCCCATACTTGGATAATTCTGTATTAATGCACCAAGCTATTAGGAACCTCTCATTGGTTTTATGTTAATAAACTATTTTGTTCAAAAGAATTGTTAATTGTGAATACTGTTGTACAGTATTCACTGAACATGGGTGGGATTTGTAATTTGTCACATCTTTATAAATGGCACAGCCTTTATAAATGGCACAACTGTGGTAAAGTAATAGTTACACAAAGTGTCTTTAGCTTGTTGTCTTAATCTATTTACTTGGAGTACTGTGCAGAAAACGGGGAACACCCTTCTATTTTTTTAAATCCAAGAAAAAATGACAATAAATAAAATCTCTTCAAGTTATTGCAGCTTTAATAAATAGATTTACAAATTTGTATTTATTTTACAAAGGACATCCCAAACATGCTGAGAGTCAGGTGTGTTGTAACGTTATGTCAGATAAGGAGACATATTTCTGGATTTCTGCTCACCTAGATGGAAGTGATAGAGAAGTTTAGATAGAGTAGTTTAATAAATATGAAAGGCAAATCAATTTTATCTTCCATGGGCAAAGTCTATTTTACATTTACATTTACAGCATTTGCCAGATGCTTTTATCCAGAACAACATGCATTTCCATGGCAGCTGACCTAACTTTGATTAGGAAAAATAAATCTTGTTCAGGACTTTGCAAGTAAATTCTAGTAGATTTATGGTGGTTTATATTACATTATCAGCTAAACAGATTAGCTAGCCTGCTATCTTTGTTTGTCTCCATCTTCCTGCTTCTGAAATTGAGGTCACACAAGCTAGTGTTATGAGTGGGCGACATCATAGAAGACTATCTCAGTGCCATAGCAAAAATGTGATTTCAGTTGTGTTCTGGTTGTCAGGGGTAGCTCACATGTATTGGGCACAACTGCAGTAAAAATTACCTCCACTCCTGAGGCCAGAGAAAATAAATGTCTCTCACCAAAAGGGTCATCATTGTTTCTCAGGTCACAGTAATATCATCACAAAAACTATAAAATTATTAGAAGATAATCATGAACATAGACAGGAGATTTAATCACTGTTTGAACTCTCGGTTTGGAAACGTTTTTTTAAATTTTACTTCTTTACTTTTGACCTTCCTCTTCCTTTTTACTGTCATCAAGGATTTCAACCATACAAATCTCAAGTCAGCTCTCCTTAAATTCCTGCACGTGGACTTTCCAATGAGAGGGGCAACCATGCTGGACTGTACTTACACAAACACAGGGTGTACTGCACTGAACTGCACACCCACCTTGGCTACTCTGGCCACATCCATGTTATGCTGATCCCACATACAGACCACTCATCTGACAGGCAAAGTTAATTTGAAAGCAGATGTCCCCAAGAGCCCTTTCTGTTCTTCAGGACTGCTTAGAGCACACTGATTGGCACATGTTTAGGAAGGTCACAACCTATACCAACCTGTAGGAGTACACAGCATCATTGACAGACTACACCAGCTAGTGTATCAAAGGCCATCACCATATTCTCCAAACATAAGTCTGCTGAGAACTCAAGACATCGTCTTCAGAATAGGTGAGAAGGCTGCCCTAAGCCTGACCCTATCCCTGACCATTAGAGCAGTGAAGCAAGCACATGCTCAGAAAATACAAGGCCACTTCCAGGATTCTACGGCACATGTGAAAGGACATATGGACCATCACCAACTACTGGACAACTCCACCTGTCTGTGACAGTGAGGCCTCCCTTCCAGATGTGTTGAATTACCTCTACACATGGTTTGAAGCACAAAATGACATAGCAACAAGGAAGACCACGCCCTACCCAATGACTATCTGCATGGCCATTACTGATGTGAAGAGAACTCAACCCACAGAAGGGTACCAGACCAGACAACATTTCTTGTTTTTTGATCAGCGGATGCATAGACTAGCTGGCAACACCACCATCTCAACACCACCATCGTTCCAATGTGCTTCAAAGCCACGACCATTATCCCAGGACCAAGGAAGTCATCAGTATCCTGCCTCGGTGACTACCGTTCCATTGCACCCGCATCCATCAAACATGAAGTGCTCTGATAGGCTCATCATTTTACAGATAAAATCACTACTGCTCAACGGATGATGCCATCACTATTTGCTCCACCCACTTGGACAAAAAAGGACACTTATTTGAGAATGATGCTCATGGACAGTTCTGCATTAAACACAATCATTGCTAACCATCTGTTTGGAAAGCTGAGACTCCTGGGTATGAACACCTCTCTCTGCAACTACGCCCTGAACTTCATCCTGACTGGGAGTTCTCAGTCAATCAGGATAGGGAGAAACATCTCCACCACCACCATGCTGAGCACAGGGGCCCTCCAGGGCTGTGTGCTCAGTTTGATCAGTGGAAGTGGTGAGGTGGCATACAAATAGGAGGTGCTACAGTTAACGGACTGGTGCAGAGCCAACAAGTCTCTGAATGTTAACAAAACAAAATACATAGTTGCTGACTTCAGGAGGGCATGCCAAGATCACTATCCGCTCAACATCAACGGCTCCTTAATCAAGATCATCCAGAGCATCAAGTCCCTTGGTGTGCACATTGCAGGGAACCTCATGTGTAACTTCAACACCAGCTCCATCACCAAGAAATCCCAAACCTTTACTTCTTTCAGGTTCCCTCCCCAATTCTCACTATGTTTTACAGAAGGACTAAATAAAGCATTCTGCATTGTGGCATGATATGGAAATTGTGCTGCATCATATTGCAAGACCTTACAGACAATCGTAAGGACAGCTGAGAAGATCATCATGGTCTCTTTCCCCTTTGTTATAGTAATTTACGTTGAAAGCCACCAGCATTGTGGATGACTCTACACACCCCTCACAGACCCTCTTCTCCCTCCATTTGTCATGCAGTAAATTCCCTACCATCCAAGCTTTGACTGCAAGGATAGGGAACAGTTTCTTTGCCCAGGCCATTAGACTCCTAAATCAGAACTGAATAACAAACTGTACTTTACACACAAACACACACACATTCTCACACACAAATACACGCACACACTCTGAACTGAAGTCATCTGCTTCCTTCTCCTAAATACACCGCTTATATGCACCAAACCTGTCTGTCATGAACAAAGAACACTTACTGCAACCAATGCTATTTTTTGCACAAGCATTTATTGCAATCTGCCTCAATCTTCACATTTTTGCACACTTAAATACTCTACTACTAGAATACAGTATCTGTCATTATACTGTATTTATTTAAACTAGTAAAAGCTCATGTCAGCTGCACTGTATCTTGTCCATTAAATTCTTGTACTGTTGTTTTTTTACACTCTCTCTTCCAATAATGTCCTGCATGCACTTGTGTAGTCTTGAGTTGTTTCTTTATCTGTTCTTTGTGCTGCACCATGACCCTGGAGGAATGTTGTCTCATTTCACTGTGTACTGTGTATGTGGCTGAAATGACACATACTTGACTTGACTTGACCTGACTTCCTGGATGAGTTGATGGAAGTGGATGATCTTCTATCTAATCTCCTCAGAAATATCTTGTTTGCCACTTTAGATTCTCATGATAAAGAAAAGTACAAGGTTGCTGAGGTGTGTGGGGAGCTAGCTGCATGTGTGAATGTTTCTTGTTAAAGGAGAACAATGTCAGAAGAAAGATATTATACTTTTGTATAATAGGGATTTTTATGATTTTCTTAAAAACACTGAAAAAATTGATATATCTTAATAGCTTTTGCATAGTACAGTGTTACTGTAATTTAATTAGACTGTGTAAGTACAATGCAAGTGTTCAAAATCATGCATCACTATGCTTCTTGCTCCCTTTAAACTACAGAATAATTGCAAACAAGGGGGAAATTAGGATCGGGATTAGACTGTGTTCAAATAAACTGCTACCTAAACGTCGCAACTATTTTAGGTAAAAAGTTGAGGTAAACACTGTTTAAATAGCAGTACAGAAATGTGTTTAGAACCTAAATGTTTGGCTTAACAGTGTATACCATGTATAAGACATGGACTTTAAAGCCAAATTACAACACAAATTTTTTTTTACTTTTTCCTTCAATCATGGGTTATAAATTGAACAATTTTTAGCTCTAATGTGCCACTGTGTCCTGACACCTGACTCCTTGCTAAACTAAAGGTGGGAAAATTGGAGCTAGCTGGCCCTCCAATCTGTCAAGCGAGTATCCGTGTGGTGAAGATTTGCAGAAGATAGTTATAATTCTGAAGGAAAACAGGGGGAAAGCCATGTGGCAAGTGCAGTTACCGGGGCTGCTACACACATTATTGGTGCAATCTCAGAGCCTGATGGTAACAGGACAGTCCTAAAAGACAAACATCATTCCAAAAACTGTTTTACTAGAAGTATGCTATGAATATATGACAGTAAGGCTCTGCAACAAAAATCCTTTTCATTTTTTCACTTGTTTTCCTTGAACTGATCTAAAAGAAATGTGCATGGCAGCTGAGGTGTGTGTGGGTAGCTGTATATGTGAATGTAAGTTTGAAGGGGAACATAATGTTAGTGAGAGTTTTGGGTGCAGTTTTTGTTGGGAGAACACACTTACAACTGGTTGGGTTTATGATTAGAATTATGTAAGACTTAAAGTAGCAGTAGGGGTTGCAGAAGTTGTTTTTATTTTGCTATAAGGTTATTGCAGTAGAAATAAGAATAATTTTGTAAGTTCAGTCCCTGGTATTGCCCCAACCATCTGTTCCTGGGAGTCAAAGAGAGCCTAATTGGTCTCACTCCCATAATGGTAGCCAGAGCAAGCATCTGTTAGCTGACAGAACCGGCAATACATGTTCTCCTCCAAGCATGTTGAGCTGTGACCTCCACTGACTGTGTTAGTAGCAGTTAGATAAGATATGGTGGCTCAGAAGAAGTGCTTGTGTAAGCACTCTGTGATGGGAAGATCTAGCTAGTGGGACGAATTGGACATGACAAGACTGGTGGGGACGGGATTGTTCAAAATCCAAAAAGAAACCAAAAATTAATAATAATGAATGTATGAGAAAGGTTTGCCTCCCCTACATAATGTGATTAGCAATTGTAAAGTCTTTCAAGGTTAAGTATATGGACAGTTATTGCCAAAAAGACCCTCTAATAAAAAGAGCTGACTTCCAGAGCAAAGCCATGGTAGTATATTCCGGTTTATTGAGATGCAGACTGAAATGGAATAATCTGCCTTGGCAAGGGTATGTCCCTCATTTTTCCTTCTTCAGGTTTTCCCTTAACATCTAATGTGATAAAACCAAATGTTCTCCTGTGGATTGAGTGGACTGACAGGCAGCAACATTCATTTTAAAGTTTAATACTTCCCATACAATCCTTTTTATGCAACTGAGAAATGCCTACATCTGTTTTCATACACAAGACGTTACGTCATACTAATGTGAGCAGAACAGGGCCATCTGTTGTGAATGTTCTCCTAATCTACATGTCATATTTGGGCAATGAGAAACGAGTGTGCTTAGCTAGAGCCATCGTTACACCACGCATCCGTAACTTCCTGACAGAGTAGCCACAGGCCATTATCTCTGCTTTAATTCTTTCCATTGCTGGTACGTTCAGTGGAGGGGGAGTTTTAAATAAACACACCATCTTCCCTTGAGCCACTGGAGCAAAGACTCTGAAGGAGGCCCAAAGACATTTATTTCCTAAATTCTGCTCCTAAACCTTTTTTGCCTGCCTTCCCTTTGTGAACTGAGCATTTTTGTGGTGTACTGTACGTATGTTGAAACAATACTATCCTCCGTGAAGAACCATCTGGAAAGCTGTAGTTTAGGATTTTGCACTTCATTTGAGGTAATAATGGGCAAGACTGCAAACGCCTTCATCAGGAAGTAATATTCATGTTATTTCTTCCATGAACTTCACAATTTAAATCTTTTCCAAATCAGCATTGGATAAAAGAGTGCATGGCTAACTCTGCTCTTCATTCTCTCAGTAGGATGACGAAGCCATGCTGTTTATGCCAATATATGCTTATTCCCTTTAAACAACATGAGACTTGATTGTCACATGAATCATTAATATGGCCTTTGCAGGCTCTTCACACTTTACCAAATCTTGTTGAATGGTTTGCGAATCAAGGCAGGCATACT
Organism: Bryconaethiops microstoma; assembly: GCA_037577275.1. Taxonomy (NCBI): domain Eukaryota; kingdom Metazoa; phylum Chordata; class Actinopteri; order Characiformes; family Alestidae; genus Bryconaethiops; species Bryconaethiops microstoma. Next base: position 13,840,423 of record JBBJLS010000039.1, read on the forward strand.
GTTTATAACTTGGAAGTGAAGTGCTTACTCTGTCTTTGTGGGTTTGTGGTCAACAGCCATTTGGCAGAGGTTAACTTCCCTAGAGACTAATAACTCGCAGTTCAGGAGTCAGAGGCAGACTTACCATTCCAGTCCTGCATTTTATCAGGGATATTTGTGTGTTCCTTTACCTCCTGCTTTGGTTCTTCACAATTAGTTCTTAATTCCTTTAATGGAATGAAATGGACTCTGTTTGTTGGTTCAGCTTCTTTACAGCTTGCTCACAGCTCTCACTTTCCATTGCATTTTTGTTTAGACCTAAATAAATTCCAAAAGGAGAAAGAATAGCAATGGTCTTCAATTACTGTGCTGATAACGTGTGTGGTAGTGGCCTAGTGGGTAAAACACTTGCCTGTGAACCTGATGACCACAAAGTTACAGGTTCCAACCCCACTTTCTACCATTATGTCCTTAAACACGCTTAACCCTCAGTGTCTCCAGCTGGACTGTCCCAATAACTAATGATTGTAAATCGTTCTGGATAATGATGCCTGTCAAATGCCTGTTTATTTCATTCATAAATGCTGGATGCACAATCTTTTATAAAAGAGCATCACAAAGCAATACCATAGAATAATGATTTCCATAAAGGATACAGTAAGCTTCAAAACTACTGGTACCCTTGGTAAAGATGAGTAAAAATAATAAAAAAATATTTTTTCTTTGATTAGCTCATATTATGTGAAAATATGTGAAAAGTTCAAGTTACAAGTAAGCTTAGTCTTGAAAAAAACAAAAGCGTTCTCATTTTTAACAAAACCATGTATCATAGTATTAGCACTCCTCCATTTGTTACTCTGTACACCCTTCATTTGTCAACATAACAGCAATGTGTCTTCTCCTATAATGCCTTATGAGATTTGAGAATACTGAGAGAGCAATCTGAGAACACTCAATACAGAATGTCTTCAGATCCTCCAGGGTCCTGGGTCCTCTCTTTCAGACTCTGCTCAGCTCAATCCATACAGTTTTGTGGGGTTTAGATCAGGGAACTGGGATGAACTTGTGGTAAGCTTGTGGTCACTGGACGATTTTTATGTGGATTTGGATGTATGTTTTGCCTCACTGTTGTCCTGGAAGATTAAATCACAACCCAGTTTCAGCTTTATGGCAGAGGATGTGAGATTTTCATTTAAAATCTGGTACATCGGTCCAAAACGCCAAATATCCTAACAGGATTCCCAGGGCCTTTAGAGGAAAAACAGACCCAAAACCCAAAACAGATTCTCCGCCATGTTCAGCAGTGGTGATGTATTTTTTTAATCTCTCTAACATCCTTTATTACACAAAACCCATCTTGAGTATTCGTTGCCAAAAATCTTTTTTTTGTCCATAGAACCCAGTTCCAGTCAAGGTTCCAGTAACCTCTAATAAAATCTAAGTGCTTTTGTGTGTGGTTGGATGAAAGAAAAGGATGGTACTAAATGGTGCCATCTTCTGTAATCTAAAATTATGGGTTTTGTGTCATTAACTGTCCTCCTCACTGTGGATGAGGGTAAAATAAATGTCTCCTCTTCCAGGCAGGTTCACAACAACTCTGATTGTTGTAAGCCTCCTAACATTGGACATGGCGTTATCATAAATTTATCACATAACTTGAATTCATAGCCATCACTTGATTTAAAAAGGTCAACACCCTTTTATTTGATTTAATTTGTATAATCCCTAGCCCTGCCCATGTTCATGAATAAATAAAGGGAAAAGGTCATGGGTGACCGACGATTTCCACTCAGGTGGATTTTAAAAAGTGAAATAAATATGGTAACTTGCTTTAGTTACATTTTGTTGATAAGATCTCCATGGGGGTGTCAATAACATGTGGTTAGTGGTCAGGATTTTAATTTTTTTACTTCAATTAAATTTTAAATAAATTTAAACACATAATAATTTCTGATAATTAACCACAAATATATATTTTACATAAAGTGTATTATTTTACCCATCTTTTACCTTCCAGTACTTATGAAGCTGATGTATAGGAGTGTGAAGAACAGGTTCATGTAGGCTCTCTTAAGAGGAAGGGGGTCTGGAGAGCGGCCGAGTGGTGGTGCAGCAAGCAAAAGAGCAGAAAACAGTGAGCGTGTAGAACAAACACCAGTTTTAGACTGTTTTACACTGTTTATATTTACAGAATTTAGATTTTACTAATACGCTCTGAGTTTAAAGTGTTTAGGAAGCCAGAAATGCAAAAGCATCTTTATTTTGAAGAGCATACTCAGTAAGTCCTCTGCAGTTCTATAGGGAACGTATGGTCACTACTGTTAATTCTTCTTGAGCTGTTACTTCATTGAAATAAAAACACATTTAACTGAAGATGCTCTTAGGCTATTCCCCCCACCTACTTAGCTCTGATTATACATAACATAAATCTCTAATAAGCATGCTGTTGCCTCGTGTGTATTTACTGCTCGGAGCTTCTCACCGAGCAGGTCCGACAAATGAATTAATGTAATGATTATAAATAGAACTGTGCCATATGAGGATAGGTCCACATTTACAGTGCGTCTTTATGAAAAGACAAGCTTCTCTTATATAACCACAGAGCACTAAAAACCTCACAGAGCCTCACAATTTGAGTTCACTAAAGATTATTCCCACTGACTTCTGTGTTACAGGAACTACACAATTCTCTGATCACATTCAATGCCAGTCGAACAGTAACCTCAGAAACCAAAACCTTTTCATAAAAACTAAAGCTGCACAAAACTCATATTAAAACTCCAAGCCAGATATTTTACATAGATTTCAATTCACAAACAAGATTCAGCAGATACTATAAGTCAACCCACACAGGACATTCATGTGAGGTTCTCTAAGGTAGCTCAGGACTCATGGCAAGCAGTTATGTCTGTTCTACAAATGAGCCTTTGGTTTATATTTGATTTTATTTATAGGCCTTCAGTTCAGGCCATAAATAGCAAAACATGGTCCAAAAATGAGAAACCCCCCCCACTGCTATAATTTCTTTTCCTGTGGGGTTGGACTTGTAGTTGGTGTTGCACATTTATTGGCCATTCTAGGCATCTAAAGCTTAAGACATGCATATTAACATATGTTTTACCTTCTATGCAGCATTTCTAGAGTGATTAAGTCTGGAAAGAGTCTTGGCATGGAGCTGCTTATATCTGACGTCTAACAAAAATCCACTGGTTAAGCTGACACTTGTATTCACAGCACTGGGACCTCCGGAAGGCTTAGAGTGATGTTTACCCTTACAAAATTGTACCCATCCATTGAAAATCCTGATTGGTTGATTCCTCTGTCACTTCCACCACTTATATTGGTGGCTACTATGATGCATCAAGACTTCAAAGCAGCCCTTGAAGGCCAAACAAATTGGAGAACCCACTTAGCTAAATCTACCTAGACGATTGGATAATTATCTGTTTATAAAAATTAATAATATTGTTTTAAACTAAAACGTAACAAAAATAAGAACAAAACTTCAGTATTTGCAAAATGTAAATATAAATATTTTTCTCTTTGATAAAGGATTTAAGCATTTCTTATATATTATATATACATTGCTTATATTTACATAATATTATTATATATATAGGCTGCTAAAAACTGCACTCTCCTCCTCATTTTTTCGGTTTATATATAATTGGGAAAACCTGGATGGTGAAAAGTAGAAAATGCTACTAACTTCTGTGTCTGAACTGTTGTTTACAAGATGCTTGGAAAAATATCCCTGCAGAAAAAAAAATATCCCTGCAGAAAAAAAAGTATCTCTGCAGAAAAAAACTAAAAGCAATTCTCCTGAAAAGACTGGACGCTGTAATAAAGGTAAAGGAAGGACACAATAAATAATGACAAATACATTATATTTTTATTTAATTTGATGGCAAATTTGTGTTTTCTGCATTTTTTCCAGATGCTAAAGCATCAATAACTTTTGATTATTGATGCTAAAGCATCAATAACTTTTTAATTATTGGCTGCTTTGATTGGAACCAAACAAAGGAAAATGTGGAGCTCTCTGGATATTAGACCCTCTCCCTTCAGTGTGACTTCATATGGAATGAAAGTTCCTAGCAAAGTATCTGTGGGGGGAGCGCTGTTTTTGAAAGTCTGAAAAATATACAAGGCCCCCACACTCACACCCTGCTCACGCACGCATCCCAAATATCTTGTGAGCTTGTAGCAGAGCTGGAGAATAATCTCCTCAGGAGAGACCACTGCTGCGCCACTATCGTCCCTGTTTCATAAATTCATGTTGTCACCTTCTTTTCTTTCATGGTTCAGCAGGTTCTCTCCATCCATTCTTGCCCATAAATCCAAAGCCAGTGTGGCTCGGCTGCTCATTGTGTTCCTCCCCAGAGAGGGGACGGCCTGGCAGAGGCCCAGCGCTCACCCACACCGAGAGAAACCGAAGAGGGGAGCCACCAGCCAGATGGCCCCTCACGCTTTGATGGGCGAACTTCTTAGCATAGCTGTTAGCTTTCATCAACGGCACTGCGGCTGATTAAAACTCAGACTGTCTGAGTTTGTTATGGTGGGAAAACTGATTAAAATCTTCTAAAAGTACAATTCTGCCCTACAGAACTGGGGGGTAGGGGGGTGGGGGTGACAGAATATAGCCGTGCACATGGAAAGGTCTCATTAAATTTCCTCCCCCTTTGGCGGCACGTATTTTTCAATACTATTTTAGCATGCATTAGCTCCCATATATTACAATTACACTGTCGTCTTTTTTCCCCCCATTTTTTTTATGGTCATTGCTGTTGCATCTACAAAGGAATATCGCTGCATAAGTATTTTGCTCTTTGTTTTATTCATTTTCAGCTGCACACCAGGGGACTGCGCATTCAATTTGTTAGTCAAATTTGATTAATTTTCGCCATATAATGAAACAGCTAGCTATTATAGTGGAATGTTTAAGGCAATTGAGGCACTAGACCTGAGCAACGTTGGCTCATTGCATCCACTAAGTGTGTGTATTGTAGTTTTTTCCTTTTTTCTTTTTCACAGCAGCGCTAGATAGTACGAAAGCAGCACACAGGCAGTCAAAGCAAACGCTCGAACTGATCTTTTGTTCTGGACAAGGATGCAGACTTAGGCCGGTTTGATTGTTTTTATCCACGCAAAGCAGCTTAAATGGCAGAAGAAATGAAGGCCTGACCTGCAGATATTCAAACTGATCAGAGGAAATCCCATGGTCGGTCAATAAATAAATAAATAAATAAATAAATGAACTAGTACAAGTATAGTGTTCAGTAAAGTAACCTAAAAGCTACAGTTTCAATGTTTCACTTCATGCTCTGATTAAAAAAGAAAAACTAAATATAATAACAAAATAATAATAATGAACAACATTGTAAGACAGTAAACCTAAAATGTCTGGTCATCTGCAAAAGCTTGAGCACCTTTTTTATTGCTGAATTTAACATATTGGTAAAACAAATCATAGTCTGTTGCATATGGCTTGTTTTATAGTTTTATGTTGAACTTCTGTTGCTGTTGCAAATATGTCACACTCAACCAACTGCTCACTCAGAATATCAAGAAGGCATGCCACCGAACTGAGGGTGATCTGCATGAGGCTATATGACTGGCTTTTAATTTTAGTGAGTAGAGGGGGCTCAGGACCCTGATACCGATACTGATACCACAACTTCCAGTGTCTCCTGATACCAATACCAGTCCAGTTTTGTCTTTTCCCTTCTCTTAAACAACTAAGCTGTTAATAATACATTTATATGAGTGAACTTTGTTTAACCTGCATCTTAATTCCTACATAGCACTCAATGTAAAGAGTAGTGAGCCATTTGAGACACAGCCTTGTTGCTCATATGTGTTACTGCTGCCCTGAGAGTCAGAGCATGTCTGTTATGGCTTGTAGCTCAAAGTTTGGTTAAGCATTTACATGATAGTTCAGTTCCTGATATCCACTCTAGTGATTTTGGTCCATGTTGGACAGATACTGATTCTGAGTATCTGTTAGTGAGCGCTCAGAATCTCTTGTGAAAAACTATGTAGGCGTTATCAAAAAAAAACAAAAAAACATCTCACTTTATCTCCTGTAGGACCCTGTGATGTCCAGGCAGAGGAGTTTCCACACACCTTCCACAGCAGCCCCCCCCCCCACCTTAAGAGGCAGAAGTGCTTTTTTTTTTATGTTGAAAGGTTACCATTTGCCAAATAATCAATCAGACACGGTGCTTCTAGTGCTTCGACTCCAGCCGGCTTCATGGCGATGTTTTACCCTCAAACCTCCCCACTGAGAGAAAGCAGATGTGAGGCGTCCTTTCTGCTCTGCAGAGCTCTTCCTCCGAGTCAAGTCAGATTTACTCTGTTCTACTATTTATAGTGCGCTGTTTTCCCCATCACTGTCTGGCCTGCATTTTTCTTCGGGTGAATCATCAGAGAGCTATAATCACACAATCATGCTTTTATTTTTCAAGTTCGGGGAAGAAAAAGGGAAGAAAAAAAAAGTAAAACGTCTCTTCTAATTACACAAAAATAAAGGTCCTGGGGGATTTCCTCCTGAGAACATAATCAGATAATGGCTTCAGAAGCCCTTGCGTGTTTATACATCACTGATTAATCAGGGATCTTTAATTGCTGGATCTGCTCGGCGGCTCCAGCTCGGTTAGCGTCCAGCTTGGTAGGTACAGGATGGAAATGGAACATTTTAGACAAAGCAGATGATGACCTGAGGACAAAGTGGAGCTGCAGTGACAGGACAACATGCCCGTATGTTTCAGAGGGCCACAGAGGAGAGCAGTGGCAGCCCACCAACAGCCTCAGCTCTGGCTGGACATGTGATCCTTAAATCATCGTTTAGGATCAGTAGGCTAATCCCCATCTAACAAACATTGCACTTTCTCTGCTAAAAAGGCAGCCGGAATGCATTTTCAGTTGACCTGATGATACAAGGCGTGTGTTACACATCGCAACGGTGACACGTTCCGCAAATTTCGGTGTAATAATGAACGAGAAATTAGAGCGGGCCGTCTTAAATTGAGTGAAATGGTCTGTAACAGGTTAAGGTACGCTTTTGTGCCTTGCTGAACCCAATGAAACAGTCCTCGAATGAAAAAGAAATCATTAACCATTGTGACACACATTTGGCACCGTAAATGGTTTCCATTAGAGGAAATTAGTCAGTCGTACTTCTTTCCCCTGTTTTAATTTTCGTCTTACGCGCTCACAGTATTTACAAGAGACACTTCAATACACACTATATCAAGTGCTCATTAAAAACAGGCACCTTTAATGGAATTTAAAGCAGTTTCAAAACACCGATACACAGTTGTCTGTTTTTAAAGACAGATGTTCGCTCTGTTAATAAGACGTCCCTGGTGGGCCTTCCTCACCATTTGCAATCCTTCCCACTATGAGATGGTGTTAAAAGATCTTCTGACTAAAATCAATGTAGAATCAAGGTTTAAGTAACTTTAAAATTAAAAAAAACTTTTTGAAATATTGCTATTGTCCAAGTTTCAAAATGAATTTGCTCCCCAATTCATATATAGTAGCAAAACCAGCCTGTTTAATTTCCAAGGGATGAAGAAAGTGAATTACTGCAGTTTGTGGTACAATGTAAAATGTGGTACAAGGTAAAATGTTATAAAGTGGACTTTTAAAAATGTGCGAATAAATGTTGGATATGGGCTCTATAACCCAGACAATGAGGACAGCATTATGGAATGGAAATAAAAATGCACAGTAAAGACAATATAAAGATTAGCTGATGTGGGCGATTTTGCACGTCCTTTGAACATTAGACAAAATCCCTGACAGCAATTTCAGTGAATATTATCTTTGGAACTTTACGTTCCTAGTTGCTCCGCCAAAACAACCAAAATCTACAAAAAAATGTTAAATTCCCATTTGTGGTTTTATAATAAAAATGATAATATGCCATACACCATATAGCACTAATTCATCACGACAGAAGAAGAAGAATGGCTTCAGCTTTGGCAGAAACTCTGGGACCCTTTAAGTTCATTAGCATTCAGTGAAGCTTTGCAACAGGCCACAATATGCAAAAAAATAACTGAATCCATTCGAACCGACCCCTTAAACCCTAAGGCTCTGTATTATATGTGGGACTTCATAGTTCTCCACTCTCATAACTTATATAGTGTCTAATAATATATTTGCCCCGGTTGTGAGAAAACCTCATATATCCAAAACCGTGACTTTCTTGACTTTAGTGTGTGTTAATGTTTCTAGATCATTTCTATTGACCAAATTGTCACAATACGACTGCTGTTTTCAATAGTGTTAAACAATAAATGGTGAAACAGCTTTAAAAGCTTAATCCTTTTCCTTCCCCCCAAATGTAGACCCCGCAGTTCTCTGAGGGCACTGAGGTGCTCGGGCAGTAGTGATGAGCTTCATATAGATCAAGTCACCTTTACTGTTAGATAGAGTGAACAGACCTCATACACTGGCAGTTGGATACCACTGCTGGCCTTGACTACCAAATACAAACACAATTTTACCTTACAAAAGTTTGTCTGTGGACTCTTGTCTGATTTTCATTAGCGTGTGTGCTGTTAAACTGCTCAGTGTGTTTTATGATAATGGAGGTTCATTTGTAATGGCAGGCCGTTTTACAATTCCTTTAACATCTGGCCAAGGACAACAGATGAACATTAGCTTCTTGAGTGAACTCTGGTTGGGAAAAGTTGTGTTGATGCTGTAACTGACAAACAAACATTGTGTTCAAAACATTATACAAGTTTATTTCTATTATTACAGCCTTAGAATAGTCATCCCTCTGTCATCTGGAAGTAGGAAAAAGCTCACATGTTTCTCTTTACACAGAAATGAGTAAATAATGCCAAAAATGAGACAATATTATTATTATTATTATTAGTAGTAGTAGTAGTAGTAGTAGTAGTAGTATTTTTATTATTATTGTAATTGTTGTTGTTGTTGTCATTTTTGTTGCTGTTGCTTTTCTTATTCATTGATTAAGTTAGTTATTATTGTTATTCAGTAATTACAACAATACTCTGACAGGTTTTGGTAAATGAACAGAACCTAGAATAATGATGACGATGATGGTGATGATGATTATTATTTTTTGTCATCAATATTGTTATTAATAATCATCAATTACTATGATAAATATGATCAATGATACTTATTCATCAGTGTCACTAAAAATAATAATAATTATTATTATTGTTGTTGCTGTTGTTGTTATTATTATTATTATTATTATTATTATTATTATTATTATTATGCTGCTGTAAATCTGGCATTAAGTTTATTTATTTTAGATTTAGGCTTAATAATTGTTCATATTGCTTAGTAAGTATCTTCATTACCATTTGCTAAGTGCTGGTGAAGTTCTGTTGGTGTGTGTTACTCACACTGTTACACACTGCATGCGTGTGAGTCTGACTCAGACAAGTTGGCCTCTCAGTTAAAAGGTATAAATGAAAAACATCAAATTCACTGGACTCTGACCCCCATTCATGTTTTGCTGCTTCTGCAGTAATGAGGCCATTTCATCCGGCTGGACGGACGACACCATCCTCCTCAGCCTCAACAACCATCCACTAATTATACATCCCAACCAGAAAGCCTCTCCGCCGGAGGAGACGGAAATAGCATGTAGCCATTTGATGACTCACAGCAAACTGTGCATTTGGTAATGCTGAGATAACGCTAAGCATAGTGTGACGTGTAGGTCCAGACATGGAGCTTGTCCTTAGTTTGAGGGCCTCCTCAAACCTCAAGCAGCCAACAGGAACCTCAGCTCAAGTCCAAATGCTTCAGGTAATTACATGTTTGGCTGATCTTTCTAGAGTATTTATTATATACCATTATCTCTGTTTAAAATATATACATAGTTTAAGATAAAACACAGAGGTGAAGAGCAGTAAACAGCAACACGACATGCAGTTGCAAACAAATTAATTTCCGACAATACACCCCCACTGCACTCATACACGCGTCATAGGAACGCTTTATTAAAGCTGAACCTGAGTTCAGAAGATATTAAATTTTAAAGGGAGATCTATAGCGAGGAGGCACCTTGATGGGGTTAAACCTTCTGATGGCATGTGGAGGAATAATATAGATGACACCTGTGAATATTAAATCCACATCAAAAGCTGACGCGCCGTGAATCAGGGCGCAGTAGAAATATTGCTCATGTAGGATAAAGCACTTTGTTATTTCTAGTTATCAACAAGGTAGCAAAAGCTCCAACACTGGAGTTTATCTGTTAAGGGCTGGAAAAATGCATTTAAATCTACATTCATACCTGTTTAAACTGCTTTCAATAAGTTTAGAATGGATCCAGATCTGTTTTGCTATAAATGCTATGAAAAGGCTCGATAATAAGACATTTCAATCCAGCAGCTCCTGGGTCAGAAATTTCAGTCCAGCAGCTCCTGGGTCATTACTGACCAACGCTGTATGACAATTTCTTCTCAAAATGCTCTTCTGGAATCTTAACGAGGCACAACAATACTTGAGATGTTCATATATATATATATATATATATATATATAATCTCACTGGCTCT
>JBBJLS010000039.1:13851396-13865491 GCA_037577275.1 Bryconaethiops microstoma
TATATATATATATATATATATATATATATATATATAATCTCACTGGCTCTCTCCATCACCCTGCACTCTCGCTAACAGCAAGGCAATGTGGAATCAATATTCAGCTGCAAAGTACACTTGCATCCAAGGTTAGAACCCGCTCTCCATCCTTATCAATTAAGGAAGCGGCAGTGTGATGAGGTTCATTATTCCAAGCAATTTGTTTCTAGAAAATATGATTGACATTGAGGGGGATACAATTCCTGTGTTGGTATTGATAGAATTATGCTCCTAATTTCAAAAGTGTGTACAATTGTTATAATTGTTATTAGTAAAGATCAAAATGATGCATTTTTTTGTCTACAACTATTTCTTGGGCTATTTTGTAACAAAGACCTTGGTGTACAGTTTTTATTATCTATATTCCGTTACTATTAGGCCTGACTCTACTGATTATGTGAGTAATTGAGTAATTGCTTTGATGATTAAAATATTTAATTTAAAATTAAAAGGTACTTATATTAAAAAGGTATGTAAAAAATTAAAGGTAAAATTTAAAAGGTACTTTGATGATTTGAAAAAACATAAAATAAAAATGCAAGCTTAACCAACACTATGGGAGTCTCAAAGATTCCAAATAGTTGACTGGATAAGTCAAAAAAAAGCCTTTGAGAATACTTCATGTATAAGCACTGTGCAGGAAAAAATGTGAAGATGTACATTCATATTTCAAAAAAAATATGAATATTCATCAGCCTGTTTTTGCTGTAGTAGTGGAAATTAAGACGTATTTTTAATTATTCTAAATTATTCTAGATTTCTAAATATGTATTATACTGTAAGTTGCAAGTTGTGAGGTGGGGCCTCCATGGATCAGACAAGTCTGTCCAGACGCTTGATCAGATTGAGATCTGACTTTGGAGACCAAGTCAACACCTTGAACTCTGTTATGTTCCTCAAACCTTTGCTGAATGTTTGCAGTGTGGCAGGGAGCATATCCTGCTGCAAAAGACTGCTAATATTAGGGAATACCGTTGCCATGAAGGTGTATACTTGGTCTGCAACACCGTTTAGGTAGGTTGCTTGGGTCAAAGGAGCATCCACATGAACGTTAGGCCCAAATTTTCCCAGCGGAACATTCCCCAGAGCATCACACTGCCTCCTCCGGCTCGCCTTCTTCACACAGTGCATATTATAATTTTATAGCAGTGTGTACTGCAGAAATCTTCAACTTTTTAGTAGTCTTTATAAGGAGTAACACTGTTCCTAACTTTGCAGCAAGAATCAGGCTAATATTTTTAAAAGGACCTTTAGATACAATATTTATTGATCAAATTATAAACTTATCAATATTGACTCATCAACAATGTCAATTTTAACCAATACATTTTTTTTTTAATTAAATAATTGAAATTAATCTTGCAATCATGACAGCATTACTTTGTGAATTATTTGTCCTGGCATTTCTGAATATTTTGTGTTAAAAATAATGCGCTGAATTCTGTTCACACGAACCACAACTGAAGCAAATTATGTACTGTGAAAAACAGGCGCTTTAATAGTTTCTGTGACACCTTCAAATTTTGAGTTAATTGAATTTCAAATAACGTACAAAACACATTTTTGTTCTGTGAATGTATAAGTTCAGTTAAAATATGAAGTCAGTCAGGAATCATTTTTTCAAAATACCTAACCAATTTTTTAGTGTTGAAATTACTCAAATGGTTGTAAAATTCATTCATTTTGTGATGCACGAAATTGTTCCCTAAATCTCATAACTGAAATGAATCAAATCATGGTGACGCCTGAGGTTCTAGTACACGGAATTGTTTTAAAATGAATCCTTACTAATTTTAATCAAACCATGGTGAAATTCAAGGTTTCATTGTACATTAAATTGGTTCCTAAACAATTATCACTGAAACAAATCATGGTACATGGTTTCATGAACTGCTTTGTAAAGAATCATAACTGAATCAGTGGCTACAAGTCAAAGATTCACACCCCTAAAGGACACAAAAGGAAAAGGACTTTTTTTTCCTGCTATTATTTGATGTCTACCTGTCAAACGAGCTTTAGAGATGAACGCAGAGCAGTGACAGAGATCACAGTGTATGTGATGGATGAATTTGGAGGAATACAGTAGATGAGTTGGAGCGAGAGTGTTTCGGGTCACCAGCCATTTGACATGAATGACATTGTGAGGCGGTTACATTTTTCAAAACAAGCTTCATGAGGAGGTGCAGCCGAGCCTTGTCATTTTTTTATTTTTTTTTTACTATTTAATTTTTTTTCTTTTCACAAGTGCACGGCTGATTCCTCTGTGGCTAATAGCTCAGCGGCAATCTCGCCATCTTTTCAGCGAAGTAGCCAACATAAATAGCCTTTTAATTGTTTTCCATCTGTGGGTACGCCCAAATCACAGTAAATACTGCGCATCCACTAACGACGATTCTCTGACATGCTGAAAACAGCCTTGAAGACTTCACCAGTTGAGATAAGCACTTGAGATTGTGCTGTCAAAATAACAGAATGCATAATTAATTTTAAGTAACTCCTGTCTCGCTCCACGCGGGCTCTCACACACCACTCTAAATTCGCGTAAATAAAAACTCGCTGGAATAGCCAAAAAAATTCACATTTATTTATTGTTAAACAAGTGTTGAACTTTACATCATTTTTATGGGCTCCTTAATAACATGGTAATGCAAAGAATGAACCAGTGCTGTAATGTATTCACAAAAAGAGAGTTTCAAAGTTTTTTTTGTTTGTTTGTTTGTTTGTTTGTTTTTAGAATAATTTAATAAATAAATATCTGAACCTAGCTGGAAGAACGTTTCTGGAAAAGGCTTGTATGATGTTTGGCTGTGGTCTCGAGTGACTTTCATGCCTGTACGGACTCACGTGGAACCTTTTAAAACAGGGCGAGAAAATCCTAATTTCATACTAAAGCCTGATGCTTTGGTGCAGCAAACTCATTTTCATGAACAAGATAGAATTGGATGTCAGCAACCTTTTCAAGTTCTGTGTCTCTCAGCTCATTTCATCTGAATCATCTTCCAAACACACCACGATGAATGAAGTGTATGAATAAACATTTTTGTTATATATGTGCAATTTTCACATAATAGTCTCTCCAGAATTGTCTTAATTAAAGTCTTAATTAAAATGTATCCTTTTTTTTATACTTACGGTTGCTTTTCTTTATTGTACACCAGAAATACAACAAAATATATATTTTTATGCCATTACCCTTGATGGTTTTACTGTACAACTGAGAAAAGATAAGGCCTGGGGTTTGATTGCTAGTGGTTACAAAGCACAATCCAATCTTCATTGTAAAGAAGGGGCCTTAGATCCAGGGTAGTGAATTCCTAAATGAAAGTCCCATTAGGAATATCTCCATACAATCTTAGTACACATATCTGCTTAGGTCCTGGAGACTCCATTTTGTATATAATACAAAATTGGATTTGAAATATTGTGAACCTATGTACAATTCTGACAAACATTTGTATGCGCTGAAATGAGAAACACTATTTTTTTGGTATATTTTTTCCATTTTTTATGTGAAATCATTCCATTGTTACGAGTCATTTAACAGCAGCAGCACTGGATGAAGGCTTCGCTTGTCCGTCAAACCCCACTTCCGATCGACATTGTATTTACAGTCGGGTTGGTGACAATTTGAACGAGCGGCGTTACGCTGTGATCCGGCCGAGGCCTGGCCTTGTTCATCTTTGGGGGATGCCAGTGAAAGAGTGGAGATCTACCTTCATTGGGGGAACAAAGCGAAAGGTCGAAAGAGGAAGAGTGATTTGAAGCATTCTATAAACACCTCCCCCTAGTACACGTCCTCCTGGTAAGTGGTGCTGATTGTTCGAAATATTCATTTTTTTAAAGGCTTGTGACTAGTTGCATCTGTCCTTCTCGTACATCTCCCTCTGGGATGCAGCCCTCTTTAGTGATGGGGATTATATAACCGTCACTGCTTTCCCTGCTTATCTGATAGTAGGCGTGGAGCTGCTGGCTGCTAGCCCCTAAGTTGGGCATGCTCTTGTAGTAAACGTCCTCGCTTTCGCTTTGTTTGGAGGGTGAGAGGTCCTCGAGTGCTTCAGGAACGCTCTCGGTCAAGGGTGAGTCTCTCAGGTTGGGCAAGCTGGCATACAGCGAGTCTCTGTTGGGTGATGGCAGGCTGTCCTGGGCCTGGAGCTGGGCGGGGAGCTGGATAGCGTAGCTGAGGGGTGTCAACGGAGCAGCCGGGTCGGTCCTCGCCCTCTCCTGCGTGTGGTACAGGAGCGAGTGAGTCCGCTGGGGGATCAGTGGGGCGTCCAGTTCACGTGAATGGTGGGGGTTGTGGGTATGGTGGTGGTGGGGGTGCAGGCTCAAGCGCCCCACTAAATGATTAGTCTCAGTGACCAAGGGCACCAAAGATGACGTTTCGGCTACAATCCCATCATTCTGGCTGCCATCTCCCCCTGCCGCCTTTTTGGTGTTTATGCGTGATTCAGAACGGTGGCTTTTGCCACAGGCCCTGAGGTTGTTGTGCACCAGCTCTGAAATGATCATCTTTTCAAAGGCAGCATCGTCCAGGCCAAGGCCACAGTCCACCACCTGCACGCTGTCACTGTAGTCGCCGTTCCGAAGCGAGTAGCTGTTGTTGAAGTTACCATTTAGCGGTAGAGTATCCATTGCACTTGTATCCCTGGCATTGTTCATTGAGTGTCCTAGAACAACAGGGGGTGTACATTAGTTACTACTGGCCCTGAAATAAAAGAAAATTTAAAAAAAAGAATAAAAAAGATGTTGTTTAGGACCTGGGTTAGCTACCATGTAGGTAAAACCAATGGCATACATTTAGATTAACGTATACTTTGGTATCAAAACGGATCTAAATGGTTTGGTATACGGTCAGAAATGAGCTGTGACTGTAATTGTTCAGTATTTTCTAGCATGATGTTTAAGGTCTCCTAAACAACATCAGGAATTAGTCAACAAATCACAAACATCACAAACACATTTTATGGAACATCACAGATGTGAAGCCACAGATGGGCAAGCTACGATGTTAACATAATTCATCAGTCTTCCAGCTTATTTCAGGAGGAGGGGTGAGAATAGAGTTAGTGGAGGGTGAGAGGAGAGAGGCAGGTAAGTATGAGAAAAAGAGAATGAAAAGAGCTGTGGCCAATGAAAAAAGGAACAACGACAAAAAAAACAGCCAAATCTCTCACTACGAGGAAGCCAACAAGCAACCATTCAACAGCACAACAGACAGGCAAGTGGAAATGACTCACTTTAGACAACTCACATCATGTCTGTCTGTTCAGGCTATCTGGCCTAAGAGTAGCTGATGTACAAAAAACAAAAATCAAACAAAACACAAATGATTTTAGTGTAAAACATGATGAGTAATCAACAACAGAAAGAAAAAAAGAAAGAAAGGAAACAGAAATCAAAGGAAAATTTCCAAAGTTAGCGTAAGCAAGGGTTCAGCAAATTAAATCCGACTGACAACTACAGGCACCTCTCCTCATTAAGCATCATCACCGTGTTTATTTCTCCGTGTTTATTTATGTATCTCATTGAGAGAGTATGAGAGTGTTGCTGGGCAGGTAAAGGTTGATCTAAAGCCTACAGACCTGCTCAGGTCAACTCGGGGTGACAGATTCAGAGCCTATGGAGACTACACAGTGGGAATGGGTTTGATGAAGTGATTCTTGGAATCCTTTCAAAATGGAGGTCATGGAAATGAAAAAGGGGAAAAAAGAAAATGCATTTGTAGTGCCTGGCAGGGGTTTGGTATCAAGAGAAAAGGGGAGCTTAAGGAAACATTCAGAGGGAGGTAAGAGGGCGAGGCTAAAGGATATGGAATGTGTGAAAAGAATACATGTATTTTACGGCCTTGCACTGACAGCAAACAAACACTAACAGAAAAAACAAGAAAAAATGAAGAGAAAGAGAACATTTCTGAAAGAAAGTTTGGAATAAAATGTAAATAAAGGAAGACATGAATAAAAAATCAACAATTAGAGATGAGATTATTTGCTGTCATCAGTTTAGAAATGATTCTCTTTAGGCTGACTGCTTGAAGATCCGAATGAAGAAAATCTAAGTAATGACACAGATTACTGATGCTTTTTCCTCAGTCACCATACGTTCCTCCGCACCATTCTTTACATTTTTACCCATTTTTACATCAGCCAAACAAGTGTACATCAGTTTCACAGTTACACCACTGATCTGGATGTCTGTGATGCACACCTAACAAATGACTGTTTAATGAGGAGAGAAGACAGGGAACTGCATCTTTGACTTAATTCCCGATATAAATAACTTCCATAAACGTAAACTTGAGGAAACCTGTTTACTCTTATATTAATAAATGTCTTTTGTAAACTAGAAGAACCACAGAACACACGGAATGGTTTCTGAACCGCTTGCCCACTGAATATGGATTTGTTTTGCATTTATTTCTCTTTTTTTCTTTCTTTCTTTCTTTCTTTCTTTCTGTTCTTTGTCTTTTTTTTTTGAGAAAATCATGCTGAAAAAAATTTACATTTGATAGGCAAAGTTAAGTTTTACTCCCATACTTGTCTCTCTGTAGGTCACTAGAGGGATGCAGCAAGAGGGGGAAGAAGCAGAGCAAATATATAGTAAGGTTTCACATCAATTTCCAAAACGTCACAATATTTGAATGTCACATTCCAAGGAACGACTGGGAATTACAGTCATATATAATTCCGTCCTGTTTGAGGGTGAATCTACTACAATGGATGCCAATCACTTTGAACTTGGATATACATGGTAGTGTAAATGGCTTCATTCCAGCTGAAATGATTACTGAGCTGACAGTAAAAAAAAAAAATGGAACTGCATCTGAAAAAAGTGAACTTTTGTTCACTGTAAACTGAAAATTTCATCACCTTCACTTACTATCCAGTGAAACACTACAGAATCTATCCCAAATCTAAATACTGAAACATGAACAAAACTGCAGAAAAAGATCATCACTATAAAATACTAAAACAAGTACATGTAGTATTACTCTCTCTAATGGGGAAATAAGAATGGAGCATGTAGTACATCATAGAGAGGAAAAGGAAATCAAAAGGCATCAATTAGCCAAATCTTGCCACTATAATATATATGTTTCAGTTTGCGCCATCTGTGAGTCTGTATGCCGAGAGAGTAATACTACACTGCACTCTGCTCTCAATCACCACAGACGTCAGGGAGAATCTAAGAGCAAAGTGGAGAAAAGACCATTTTTTTGGTGGTGTTGAACTGCAGTGGTTTAGTAAGCGCACCTGGAGAGTTAAAAACAGGAGCCGTAGGAGTGTTACATACAACTGTTTCGGCCAGTAAGGTATTGTAAGGGTTGTTAGTGCCTTGGGGTCGTAGAAGAGGGTTTGTTAGTAGATAATTGCCCGTCATTCCTAGATCAGCAAGACAGAAGAGGAGACATGAGTTCACAGCATATGTACAAGGACATATTCACGCTCAGATTTTATTTAAAGATAAAGAAAAAAACTGGGCCTTTTTTAAGTATTCTTTTTTTTTTGGTTGATATATTGATATTTGGAGAGTCAATGTTTGTTTTAAATAGTATATTAATAATTTATTTTCTACAATTTCAAGATCATTGCAGTACTGTTTAATAGAAATTTACTAAATATTTTTAATATTATCCCACTCATGTGTTACGAGTTACTCCTTGCCAACTAAACTGGGACAAAAATCTACCCAGACTACAGTCAACATAAAAAACTAATACACTGCAATATTATCCTTTCCTATTTGGGAGGATGCTGACACTGATCTGGACAGAAGATAATTGGTAAATATCTTGCTTCCTAAGTGATTGTATTTATCTGATATGTAATTTTCCCTCAAACCACTGACAGTTTAGGTTGAACTATCATGAAAAATCCCTTCTATAATGTTTGTTGTCTCAGTCAGTACAAGGCAACGGAAGTGAGGAAGAGAGGAAAAGAATGTCAGCTCTCCTGACTTATGCATGCATGAAGTGCCGCTTTAGCATTTTAGAGCAAGCCAAAGCAATGACTCTGAATAACACAACCTTACCACTGGGGTCAGCTAGAGTTGAACATCATCTTCTCATCATCATACATTTGTGCCCTGGCTAAATAATAAATGACATTTTTTTCTAAATTCTTTAAATAGCATCCACTAGGTCACCTTACATCCTGACTAATTGATGTGTCTATGTACGTCAGGCGCAAAAGAACTTCTGAGTTTAAAACCTGCAGGTCTTCTGCTGTTGGTGGATTTTTTTCATGTATTTTAGTGTAGACACAGACACTTATCACTGCTTTTAAATTTCCACTTTTCCTCCAATTTAAAAAATGTCAGCTGCCCTTTACAATGTGTTAATATTATAGAATGAAGGATCCAGTAGATACGGTTAAAATTGTTTGAAAACAAATCTTGTTCCACGTTAGCAGTGCAATATTTTGTCCCACCAATATTATCTTTTTATCTGTCTGTCTGTCTGTCTATCTATCTATCTATCTATCTATCTATCTATCTATCTATCTATATATATATATATATATATATATATATATATATATACATATATACACTGTAGATAGATAGATAGATACATACATACATACATACATACACATACTGTATGTAGTGTCCAATAGAAATAAAGAAAATAATTTAAACATATGTTTCGTTCCATGAACTTCTTCTATTCAGTGTTATCAGTGAAATGTTTTGTCCCATCAACATTATATTTTTATCCATCTACCTGTCTGTCTATCTTTCTATCTATCTTTCTATCTATAAAATAAGAGTAAGAAGGAGAAGCATAAGAGGGGGATAATTCCAATCAGATTATAATGGAGGTGGAAAAAAACGTGAAGCACAGGCTCTGAATAAATAAAGTCCATATAACTATTAAAAAGAGATTTCATTTGGCCCACAGTAACAGTGATTTTACACTCATGATAAGTCTGCCTCATTAAGTGTAGAGCAGAGTTTAAAAGGCTGAAATTCTTCTCATGTAGCATCAGTAGTTTCTGACTGACCTTGGTTGAGGGTTGATGTGCTGTTGATGTCCCCTGAGATAAATGAGGATTCAGATTGCTTTCTTACAGTGTCGTTCCACATCCTCCTGATTCGACTCTGTTAGATTCACAAAGGGCAGCAAATAAGGGCCGATTCACTTAATAATGGGAGAAAATGATCTGAAGTGTTGCTGGGTTTTCAACCAAATTATTTATCTTACCCTTGACACCTGTGGGCCGAAGTCATTATTTCATCAAATTATTCTCTTTATACTTTACGTACTTGACATACCAATTCATGAAATATGACTGAAAAGCATGATTGGCACTGACTGAATTTCTGTGACGTTCTGAGAAATTTCTATCCTATGATTTTTATAGGGTGCCACCCTCACTGCTCTTTCTGGGACTTGCTATCAAATGTCAGGATGCATAAAGTGAAAAGAAAAAAAAGGCCAAGCTAACCTAAAGAAAGAATAATTAAGTGCTCAAAAACGTCCTCGCTGGAAAAAAAGTAGTGTCAAAGTCCCAGGCGGTGAAAACATAAAGCAAGAGGAAGGACTTTAAGTGAAAAGTGGAATAAATCTTGCAGTGCCATGCTGAAGAACTGGGCATGCCATAGGGAAGCACAGCACATCACATACAGAAAACATTTTATATCATAATATCATTTGGGATTTATAGTGTATATCTCATCATAAAAGGCAGCAGAAGCTGGGTCAGCTCTGTTCTTCCAGGTGCAGATCATACCTGAGTGCCAGAGGAGTAGCGTGCACTTGTCCTTGTTGTTGCTGTCTTTGTGGAATTGTGAGAGCTCTCGGTTGGCAAGCCGCCACAACAGTATGTGTGGCGGAAACATTTGCTGTACTCGCGGCGAACCTACAATTCAAAGGGTTTTTCTGCTTTGAGTTACTGAGCTCTTTGGAAACCAATTTTACCTAGAATATATATTTTCTGAGCAAGTTTGTTATCTCTATATACAGCATTACAAAAAGCTCATTACCCCACATTAACATGTCTTTATTATTTAGTGACTCTCAAATTAAGGAGGTAGAAATGGAGGATTGGACCAGATGTGGGTGTGTGGAGTTTTAAGAGGCTAAATACAATGTTCTCAAAAATGCAAACCCAAAAAATCTCACTTTTTTCTGAAGCAGGCAGTAAAAGATGAAGATGTATATTCCCTGGAAGGTGTTGAAGATGGTAAAGAGATAAGCCAGGACCAGTGAGGTCTCACTGATGAAGAACAAACCCAAGGACCAGGTGAGGCTCACGAGACACAGCAGGGCGAAAGCTCCTAGGGTCCAGGACCTTCAAAAGCAGACACACAACACCAACTCTGAGCACGGAGGATGCCACAATTTACCACACCTTAAAACAAGCACTGATGAAGACATGAGAGGAGGACATCTACTAAAAACATTAAAGGAAAGAGGAAAAAAACACGCTCGTACAACGTTTATGGCACAGCGAGGTTTAAAAAGCAGGTCCTTGTCTTTTGGAGCCTGAGGCTGGGAGAGACGAGAAACGTGAGGGAACGTACCGAGATCTGAATAAGAAATGAATAAATGAATATCATGTATATTTTTAGGCTCTCAGTAATTTAGCATATTTTGAATGCTGGGGATTTGGTGCATGCCTCACTACTACGTGAAGAAATGCTTGCGTGATTTTGGGCTGCATTCAGAGGGAGGAGAGAAGGAATATTGCACTTGAGAATTGTAATCGTTTCAAATGGGTCCATTACACTTGAGGAGGCGCTGACAACACGTCGCGGCTAGCTAAGGAACCAAAGAGATAGAGTTAGAGGAAAAACGGGAGGAAAAAAAAAAAAGGAGGTGGTGTTTGAAGGTTCTTGGGAGCCTTCGGACACCAGGGCTGACGGATAACAGCACTGGACAAACAAATATGGAGAATGAGCACTCTAAAACAGAGGATGAGAGAGCTGGAGGGTCAAAAGGGAGACTGACGAGAACGGTAAAAATGATGAAAGGGAAAAACTACGAGGCCGAGAAAGGAACGTCTAGCTAACGCTCTTACTTGATAAATGGTTTATTATCTTCATAGCTAGAGAGCATGGTAAGCAGGAGAGAGAGACAAAATCAGGTCAGACAGATCACAGTTGGATTGGCATGAAGTCCAGTCAAAAGAAAAAGAAAAAGAAAGAAAGAAAACTGAAGCTGGCATTAGTGAGGAAGTAACTGGATGAAGCTGGCAGGGTCAAGAGGAAAGATTATAATCATTATTATTCTGTACGTTAAACAGATCATGAGATTGGAAATTGCACTAAGCCAGTTCACTTGTACGCAACAAGATACTGTACAAATGTGAAACATATGCTACAAACTGAGTCAGACAAAAAGAGTATTGTGATAAAGTTTTACGATTATGTTGGGCTTCAGTTTTTTGCAGTAACAGCAAAACAGACACACGTTTGATTTATACAATATATGACCTGGAACCCAGTTTGACAAACAGACAAGACAAAATGGGACCTTATCACATCAGGTCTAGCAGAAATGTGCCTGTATTTTATTTTTTTTTCCACCATGGGAAATTTACAGTGGAGGTAAAGTTTTATGAAAGACTCCCATAGGTTGTGATATATGGTGAGAGCTTACCCAGGCAAATCGGTATTATAGTATCCATCACAAACGCGATAATTACTGGTTTGGGTAAAAGGACAGTGAGAGGAAGGAAGAGAGAGAGAGAGAGGGAGAAACATGGAGAACGGGAAGAGAAGAAACGAAATGCCACAGATTAGCTCTCTCCACATGCAACATGCAAACAGTGAATCCAGTGCAAGGTGGCCCGTGGTCTCGTTCCCTTAGGTAGAAAACAATGGACAACCAACAACACGTCACTGACGTTTTTACATTGTAATCATTTTCATTTGTTTTTTTTTTTTCTTTTCAATTTTATTATCAAAAATCATAGTCATTTTTACTGTTTATTTAAATTTATGTTCCAGCAATCCAACATTGATTCTGTTTGGCTTATTTGAATTCTTGTTTTAGCAGTCTAACATTTTGTGCAAATTTCTTTAGAGGCTAAAACAACCCTTATAATATGACACAAAAATCTATATAATGAAATATGAAAGAATGACCCCCAAAACAGTACGTGGATTTGTCCTGAACAAAAAAAATAAATAAAACATACAGAGAAAAGGCTTTTAGGTCATTTTTAAACAGTGTTCTAATTTGGAGGGCCAGGAGGTAAGCAGAACTCGCGAGACAAATAAGTTCTCTTTTCAGCCATTAAAAGAGGTTCGTTTTTTTTTTTTTTTCCAAAAGAAACACATGGAAATGCTTTCATTCTCTTTTAAACCACTCCCTCCACACACACACAGTCACATTCGTGCATTCACACACACGCACACATGCACACACACACAGTCCTTCCAGTCAGAGCCTTATACTACGCGGTAGGGAGACTCTGAATACGTGGAGACGTGCCAAGAAGACTTTTGTGGTCACTGTAACCGTGGAAGCTAAAAAGAAACTCTCACAAAGTAGATGTTGTCATCATTATGTGATGTCCTGGCCATAACTCCTATTTAAAAAAACTGTCTGAAACAATTATAATATGCAGTCCATTTGAATTTCCATTCCATTTAAATGCACTGCCCGGCTAAAGAAGAAACAGTTTAGTAGAATACTTTCTTCTATACAATGGAACAAACAAGGGAATACAACAAAAAAGTTGGAAAAAAAAGAAAAAGAAAAATGAAAGCCTTTTTTTTACGGATGATGAGGTCAAATATGTAGGAAACAGTGCCTGCCTTTTGGACTACATGTGAGCAGGTGAGCAGATATCAAAAGACTCGTAACGACTTCACTTACTTTATGTTTTCCAACCTGCTGGAGTCAGGTTTCAAAGAAGTGGAGTGCTTCACCATTTTGTACATTGTGATGACCAGGAAGATGAGATTAAGCTGTCAAAAAAGGATAATGCCTGTGTTAATAAATGAAGACATATGACAAAATGTAAAGAAAAAAAGAGAGAGAGAGAGAGAGAGGGAGGAAAGTTTTATTAGTTGCATTCTTGGAAAAGAGCCGACTAAACTTCTTTTCAGACAGTGCCTAATGCAATAGCCTGCATGTTGCAGGGCAAAGCCAAGAAGACTGGAGCCAACTGTGGTATCATTCTATATTAATAAGGACATGAAAAATGGATCAAAATCCACCACAGATAAACACAGGGGCTGTTAAGAGAAGACCAGAGAGACGGCGCAAGGAGGAATAGTCTACTGAATGAGAGAAAAAAAATAATAATTATGCATGCACATATTCTTTATACTGTCATGTTAAAAGAAGCATTTAAATGTGGAATGCAGAGCTAACATACTCTCTCACTCTTTCTCTCCTGTTCACACAGACGCACAAACACAAACTAAACATGAGGCCGTTACTGGCTTTAATAATATATCTTAGTCTAAAGTGATAATGTAAATTGTCAGTGATAATCATATCATCTCAAATATTAATAAGACAGATAACAATCCACAACTATGTTTTTTTTATAGTGGAAGTAAGCAGCCTACTGCTACAAGCTCCCTGCAAATCAAGCTAAAGGCCAGGCACAATACGCACTGTTTCTATTTTATAATTGTCTTTTAAAGGGCCCATATCACAGACAAGCAAACTGCCCAAATTTGCAAACTGCAGCAAAAACAGTCTGTTTTGAAATGATTTACATATTTCTGAGTATTCAGCTTACAGCAGTCTAACCCTGCACATTCAGGTAAGAGGAGTGTTTCAGTCTGAGGTACCTTTTAAATTCAGAGGAGTAAACATGAATTACTGTACGATCTTTGTCAAATAAAATCACATGAAAGTTACAAGAAATATGTAGAATAAGAGCCTTTTATTATAATACCTGTGGTGAACTGTGACAAAATATTTTCAGTATATTAACAGTACCACAATATTCTTGAAAACCATGACAATTCTGGGTTGTGCATCATGACAGGACATTTTCATGCCATCCTGGTCCCAACACACACACACACACACACACACACACACACACACACACACACACACACACAAACACACACACACACACACACA
>JBBJLS010000039.1:13865591-13878107 GCA_037577275.1 Bryconaethiops microstoma
ATATGTAATACATCCTATCTGTACATCCTATATATGCACATATGTATATATAATGATATGTACTATCTGTGTTTGTAAGTATGTATATGTAATAATATGTCCTGTATGTGAGATATATATGTAAGTGTATGTAGAGGTGGGACGACATCACAACGATACTGAAACCTTCATCTGCTGTCACTGATCTGATGTTTCTCCTTTAAAATGACTAAGCTTTAAACAAATAGTTCAGCAAAAATCGAACGTAGATAATTTTAGTCTCATAACTCCAGTTCTAACCTACAAAAGGCAAATTTGGACTGTTTCAGGACAGTTCAGGGGGGCTTCAGTGAAGTACTTGAGCTCCATATAACTACTACCAGAACATGCTGAACACACAGCCTTCACACTCCTGCCCTTCTTGACCTTACAGAACTCCATATAATAGATCATGTTAGCTGTACTTCTGCAAATGCATGTTACACATGAAAAAGCCTTTTGATGTAGGTCTAAAAAGGTCTAATGTGTGTCTGTGTTTTTAAATATCCACCCCTGCACACTTCTGACAGGTGGGCCGGAACCACCTGCAGCCTCATTATCATGAAACCGAGTGAGGAAAGTAACACTTTGTATGAAATTCCACTGAGGACTCATGAAGCGATGTTCTCTTCAGGCGTTTGCAGAGAAGATGCCACATTGCCATCAGACCATCAATAAATCTCACTGGAGGCAAAAGGTCTAAAGGTGATTTTAGTTCTGAAATTCAACCATTGAGCAGGTTGTGTCTTAAAATTCCTCGTTTTTTTTTGTGATTAACCGACACAAACATGACTGAGAGGGGGAAGTGCAGTTTTTTGAGGCCACAAGGGGGCGACTCTGATTGTCCTGGACATCAGAGACCCCTCTGTAGGGTCAGACCATTTCAGATGGCGGTAGTTATCAGGTAGTTGATTAAAATAAAATCACATCCTCTATAGGAGTCGCACTTAAATATTACATTTGTCTTCAAATTTGGGCATGGAATTTATCTGACAAAACTTTTATAAAATGCAATGTAAAATATATCAAATGTACATTAAAATATTAAATATATGAGGTGCCAGTACTTTTGCATGGGTCACATTTTAGGTTTATTCTTCTTCGATGTGTTAATTTTAGTAAATAAGCAATAAGTGCACAGAAGTGTGTTCTCTGTGGAGGATGTGTAACTTGAATACACTTGAAATATTTGGACACAACTATAGATGCAGGACAGCAGAGTTCAGCAGTCTCGGGCCGATAAGAGCACTGGATCTCAGCAATGAAACAGCAAAATTGTTTTGTTTGTTTGTTTCAAGGTTGTATGTTGTTTGGGAGAGAAATGTTAGAATTTAGAAATTTGATTTTCTTTGCTCAGTTCCATCAGCACCACCAGACAGAACTGAATGCAGTACTGATTAGGTAAAGAACTATCGTTCTTCACGCACGCACACAAACACACACACACACACACACACACACACACACACACACACACACACACACACAAACACACACACACACAAAGATTTCCTTTTTTCTGGATAAGCATACCTGCCTGAACATACTGAGGTTACTGGATGCTTTTATAATTTGGTGTGGAACCCTCTTTCTACAACGACAGTAAAGCCCATCAGTGTGAACAACCTCAGTGGGCTGAAATAAATGTTCCCCTGATGCCTGGGAGACATGCTTTTAGTTAGTTTTTTTTTTTTTAATCTCTGTCATACAATTACACATCCTAGTAGTTTTGTATCCTGCCATCAAAAAGCAGAGCTAATCAATACCCCCCCTCCCTCGCACAATCGTCTGCTGGGACTCTGCAGAAGAAGCGATGGGAGAATGAAAGGAGCAATGAGATGAGAAAGACAAAAAAGAATATCGGCCCTTTCTGTATGGCAGATTGCCATGATGTTGCGTTTTGTATTGCAGGGGCCCGGTGGTCTCTGTGGCTCCGGTGTGACTCTGGCACTTTGAAACACCTCTCACACAGCCTGGAGTGGTGACACGGATCTGATGAGACAGAGGAGATGGGGAGTGTGTGTGTGTGTGTGTGTGTGTGTGTGTGTATGTGTGAGATGCTAGCAATAGAAACCCAGCCAAGCAACTGCTAACACCCCCTCCACGCAGCCACCAACTCACTTTCCCTTCTGGCCTCCCTGGGGCCTCTGCGACCTTTGTGAGAGCTGTTCCTGACTAAGCCCTCATATTCTCTCTTTCTCTCTCTGTCTGTCTCTCCTCTCTCTCTCTCTCTCTCCACGGCTATCCATGCAGAAGGCCCTGGGCTCTTACTCTGTGGACTGTGCAGAAAGCTTTTTACCACACCGTGGGAGTCGCGAGTGCCTGCTCGCCCGCTGAACTCCGGATGAACCGGATGAAATATTAAAGGTGCAGATGGAGCTGTCCTGGATGATGCAAACAGCTCGTGACGTGTCATGATCTGAGCTTGCAAGGCATACTAATGCCTTGAGACCACTCATTACTTCCATGTCCTTCTTTTTCATGGAGCTAATGCCCTCCCAGGCCCTGGAGAAGGGCAATCTCTGGCTGCCTGCCGGCTTCCGAGAGCCCCCAGGAGTAGGGTGTCAATAAATAAAGGCTCCAAACAGGGTTCCTCGGAGCGAGGACATAGAACGGCCTTTTTTGGTTCCATAAAGAACATTTTTACTGCATGCTTTAAAAATGAAAACACTTTTATAGAAAAGTTCTTTAAAGAACCAAAAGTGGTTCTTCCATGACCCTTTTTGGTACCTTTACATTTAACAGTGGATGAGGAGGAAATGAAAAGGAGTGAGAAAGACAATGTTTTTCAAAGCGAAAAGACCACCACAGGCCTTTTGCATCCATTTCAGCAGAATAGCATTTTTCCCCGACTATTCCTAAAATCAGGCTGCTGCAGCTGTAACACTTTGAATAATGAGATCTCTTTCTGTGTCCCCCTCCTCTGCCTCTCTTCTCACTGACAAGGACAAAGCCAATTTGCTGAGAAACCAGGGTCACGGGTTTAGGGGGAAAACCTTGGGCCCAGTGGTTCCCCTGAGAACGTGCAGCCTTTGTGCTTCATCTCGCATTGTCAGTTGTGGAAACAGGCTCGAGAGCACCAAGTCCTGCTCGCCGTCCAGCCGAAGCCTTCAACAATAAATCAGCTTCATAAAGGGGCATGCTCCTTATGTTGCAGATGACTAGAACATGGATTCTGATTATCAGAGCCACCGCAAACACATACATCATTCCAGCAGACGACTTCAGGCTGCAGAGGAGAGTCTCTCAGATACCTCCGCAAGGAGTCATACGCAGACCTTTCTGCTGAGGGTGACTTCTAATCTGCAACTGCTTACTGAAGCCTTCGTTTTAGCAGCTGCCCCTGCTTTTTTTTCTTTTTTAACGCTTGTTAACACTCCTCGCTTGCGGCCCGAGGTCTCGCACGTCAATGTAAAACAAACGGCACTTTCCATTACCTTAATTTCAATATTTGACAAACGTTCGAGGAGGTCATGTTGTCTACAGATAATGAACTCAGGCCTGGCCAAACATTTCCCCACCTTCTCCTTCTCCTCCTCTAGTCATTTTTCTCATCTGCCAGGGATAGATGGCAAACCAACAGATAGCAGAGCCATCTCCAAAAGCGCTCGACTCTTGTGAATGCCACCTGCTAGATTCTCTCTTCTAACCTGCTCGCTTTTCCCTCTCTTTCCCTTTTCCCCAAATCCCCCAGGTCTCTTGCTTCCGTGCCACACCAATCTACTTGGAAGCAGTGAGGTCACAACCAGTAAATAATTGCATGCTTGAACGGCAGCTGTGTCAATATGATACGCCATATGTCCTTCACCCGCGTGCTCCTCAAAACAAGCTCTTCCAAAGCCGCTGGAATTATTGTGCCTGAAGAGACAGTTATCAGCAATTTCCTTAAAAAGTCATGTTGTTGGAGGAAAAAATGAAAAAAATATGACCAAACGCTTTTAGATGTTAGTAAAGTAACCTTGATTTTCTCTTTGCCAATATCCTGAGCTTTACTTGACGATGCATTATAGTTTAACGCTCTGATAAAAAAGCCTCTCAATGTCATAGCTCAATTATTCCCAAGAAAAACATTATTCAGGGCCTTTACAGCGTCTTTGCAGAGCACCTCTCTCTTACAGCAGGCTGCATTGACTGGGTTTGCTGAGACTGAACTGATCTGAGCAGAAATCGAAGGGCTACAATCTGTTGAATCAAGCTGGGGAAATAACAAAGGCAGCATGGCTTGATGTTTTCACACTGCGGCGCTTCTTGTCGCAGCATCTGTCCTTGGCTTGAAGAAGTCAATTACTGCTTAAACTGTGAGGCATATCGTCCTGGCCAGTTCTGGAGGCAAATACTCTTTTTCTCTCGTTCGTCTCTTTTCTTCCCACTTGGTAAGCACACACAGTGGCAGATGAACATGCATAGAGCCAAGAATTAAACAGAACTTACCATAATGATGAAGGTAACAGGTCCAATGAAGCTCCAAATAAAGTGGTTGTCCACTCTCAGCCAGCATCTGCAGAGAAAAACAGTCAGATTCATTAAAAATTCAGTTCAGATTACAAGGAAAAAAAAGACACTTGTTAAATGCATTTATTTAGACAACAAAGTTTCGCATTGATAAAGATTACACCAAATAAAAAAGCAAAGAGACAATGCAATGTCTAACTAAAGCAGCATAGCGTCTGGTGTGGATCACATTACGATGTTGTAGGACTGCCCAGCCAGTATATACATTACTGTTAAATGCAGCTCTAAGATGGTAATTGTCTGTAAAAGTATCCAGGTGCTCTTGTCTGTGACCTCCGGCAGGAAATATTGATTATCTAAATTAGTGCAAACTTACACCGTGCTAATAGAAACCACAGAAGACACACAACCCACCCACCCACTCACCCACACACACACACACACGAACACACACAAAACTGCAGTCTAACAAGGGAATGACTTATCACCAAAAGTCTTGTTTTTTGTACATTTCCCTATATAGTTTACATTACTGCATTCAGTCACACTGGCAGAAAAGGCCTAAACAAGGTAGATCGACCTGTTTTAGGAGCACATTAATGCACAATGTAAGGACAAGCCCTTCCCACCTCTAGATTCCGGCCTGAGCTAAAACACGATCATTAATCTACATAAAAGCCCTTTTCCAGTGCGGCACTTGTCTTTGTTAGAGAGCATTTTACAAACAGGAGGTCGCCAGGGGCTCTTTGAGCCAAACACACTAACAAAGTGATGAAAACCACAGTCACTTCAGGTGTCCTCTGAAGACGTAGTGAATATATGTGTTTGTGCATGTGTGTGTTAAAGGCAACACGCGTACAATATCCTTATCTCACAGTCTAGAAGGCTCTGGGCTCCTTGTGTGCAAGAGAGATTTTACACAGGCTTCTACAAGCAACTCTTAGAAAGCACGTTTTTGTTCACTCACGCATTTGTGGTGCCGTAGCTCCTGTAGTCCACGACCGCAGAGACACCCACAACAATGGCGGGAAGGAGATAGCCCGAGACGTAATAATATTTCTTCCGCGAATATTCGCTTTCAAAGACCTCCACCAGCATGAGATAGAGCTGAACTCCCTCCAAACACATCCACGCAAAAGAGGCCAGGAAGAAATAATGCAAGATTCCAGCGATGATCGAACAGCCGATCTGAGATACAAACAACAGCAAAAAAACAGTGAGATGAACATGGACATTGCCAGAAGATTGCATTGAACATTTTTAGGTCTGACAGATGCAGAAAATAAGTCTAGCCTTCAAGAACAGTCAAAAGATTCACCCTCACAAAGCAAGAATTGTTGAATCGTGTGTGTAATTTTGTTGAATATTTTTGTTGAATAAGGGAACAAGGTCTACGGTCTGAAGAAAAATAAGGCCGATTCTGTAGTGCTTATTCACTGTTAGCAAAATATTCTAGGG
This sequence comes from Bryconaethiops microstoma, assembly GCA_037577275.1. Lineage (NCBI taxonomy): Eukaryota > Metazoa > Chordata > Actinopteri > Characiformes > Alestidae > Bryconaethiops > Bryconaethiops microstoma. Next base: position 13,871,520 of record JBBJLS010000039.1, read on the forward strand.
AAAAAAATTCAAGATTAAAAATCACAAAGACAACTTTACACAAGAGAGAAGGCTGTGAAAATGTACAAGTGAACCTTCTGAAGCTTCCTGCTGCCTTTTTAACTTTAAATCATGCAGTATAACTTTGTGCTTGGAGCCAGAAAGGAAATGATGTGGTTTGGTTTTTTGTGCACAAATCATCAACAAAAGCCACCTTTGGCTCATGATTGTCTTTGTGTATGTGGAATAAAGGTGATTGACACACACATGTGTGTATATATATATATATAAAATACACAATACACATACATACCCATTTGTCTGTATTTTTTATAGCTAATCAGAAATCTGTACCTGAGATATTGGAAAATAAGTTTATTATGAGGGGATCAGTGTATGTGATTACATATCATTGTGTCATAGAGATGGCTAAAAATATTTCAGAAGAATTATAAATATCACAAATGGTAATTATTGGAGTCCAAGCACTATGCTGCAATAGCACTATACTGCTAAAATGTTTTAACAGATTTAAGAGAAAGATGAGGAATGTTGAGAAACAAACAACTTTTGTTAAGAAAAGTCTTCTATGAAAATTCCAGTACAATGACTTCAGAAAAGATTGATTTTTATATTTTTTAAAAAGCAGGTCTTATTATTTTAGCTTTCAGTGCAAAACAATCAAAGCTTGCCAAAAAAAGTGACGTTGTTTGATTAAAATAAATGAGTTATTTGACTGCTTGTCTTCATGCCACATTGAACAACATTTGTGCACGGTAGTATCCCCATAGGCCATTCTACGTGACAGCCTACAAAAATATCTTAACAGAATAATAAAGAATATGTTTCTGTAAAATTTAGAGATGCTCAGGATAGTTATTTTCAGTTGTTTAACTGATGTGCTATTGACCAAATAGAAATGATACAGGCTTTTAAAAGAGAGCAGAACTGGACACATCAGACTGGTTTGGTAAACACCAGTAGTAGTTTGGTAAACACAAGTAGTTTTTAAAATGTTTAAGTTACTGACACTCACAGAGCCCTTTTTCTGCCCAATACAGATGCAGTTTGTAACATCAACACATGACTGGACAAACATTTGCATGTTATATCATCCTTCAATCATATATGAAGTATAACATACAGGGTTTTTTTTTGGTGTGTTTATGTCTTATTTTGTTAGACACAATTAAAATGTTGAAAATTTACAAAGAATTACTAAGCCTCAGTCTTGAATGACTGACTGGTGATTGCAAATATGTTTATGTGTTTTAGTTTAATTTGCATACTATGCTAATTCATTTAAAAAACAATACGATGTTCATGATGTTAATGATAACGACCCTTTAAAAACAAAATTCATAAAAGCAAAGTTTAGTTATAGTCAACAGCTGTAACCAATACCACACCATACTATTAAATACATGCAAAATACCAGAAACAATGTAGTATCCCTATTTCTGCAGTTATGCATATTATACTGGAGGGTAAATCCGAATTACACAAATGAGATATGACTAAGCATATTATTCATCTTTGTGCTTTGCTGGCGTTTTCTGCTTTGCTGTAACACTCACTGCCAAAGAACAAAGCGAGGTTTAACTTTCTCATAGAAAGAAAGACATCTTGGTGTAATGGTGCACAGAAGAGAAGAAACATTATCAAAAAATCAATGGCTAAATCTCTATGCTTACACTGGGTCCTGTCATATAGTTGCCAATTAGGAAGATGAGTTCAGCAATGAAGAGGTTTATGCAGAAGTTCTTGTGGATCGTGTTCCTGTCGCTCTGCAGGCCTCGGAAGAAGCAGAAGGTGAATATGCACATGCCAAGGCAGATGAGGGAGACCACGATGCCCACCCGCGTGATGACCGTCAGGAGCAACTTCTGCACTCCGTCCGGGCCCTGGTGGATGAGAGGACGGCGAGAGAGAAAACATATTCATTTATCAGCAGAAGAGATATATGGCTTGGCAAGCCAATGATAGATCGTGTCTGTCATAACCATCTGTTGTAGATTGCTAAGGGCTATAAAACACAGCCTGTTTTTGTTTATGTTCGGCAAATAACAGGGAATGGATTAAGGGACCAAGTTATGAATCTGAAGCACTGCATTTCTTACCAATACTTCTTGATGAGCCATGAGGATGGCAAAATTGGTGAGATGGCTGCAGGAGCAGGTAGTGTGGGTTTTGTTGAAATCAATGAGCCTGCAACCTTGTGTGGACCAATATCCCATCATGCTCCTCTCAGAGTAATTCCAAAAGGAGCAGTTCGAGTTAAAGTAGTGCTGCATCTGTGCAAGAAAAAAAAAGAGAAAAGAAGGCAAATTCATAATCCGCACCTAAATTGCACGGCATTCATCCTTCCCTTTGACAGGCTAATGAAGCATCACCCTCGTAGAAAACACTAAATACTCAGTGTGTAGTCCCATTGCTAAACAACTGAGAAATCTAGCATCGGACCATTGATTATATGAGGTGCTAATAGGGACGATAAAGGTTTGAAGGCATGTCTGTGAAAATCACACAATTACTTTGATAGAGAGCAAAAATCAAGCTGGGGCTCCTCTGGGAGCACTTCTGACAACTTTAAAAGACAGAAGATAATTGGTCCTCCGGTAATTTCATCCCACATTGTACGGCTAATCTGGGAGTTAATTTTCCAATCGAAAAAAAGGGGAAATTGCATCATTTACATCCTAATGTCGACGAACGAATTAGTATTCATTAAGAATTTCGTCTAGACCCCCTAATAATCACCAGTTCATTCTTAGTTAATTTCATGTTCGATGGCTTAAACAAACTTCTCTATGACCTTGCAGGGTATTTTGAAATGAGACAAAAGTTTGCACTTTCTTTATCTTTTCTGTCTAGCTCCTCTTGCTGGGCTTCAAGTCTATGGTTATTTATCAGCGGGACTCACGTCGATGTGTTCCAGGGTGAAAATCACAGGGTCTGTTATGAAGACGCGGCTGGACTCCTTGTTGATTGAGGCAGCAATGACGTCAGAGTTCACCGCCACTGAGAGGTTGCGGCCATTCGCATCGCTGCCCAGTTTGATAGTTGCGTTCTCAGTGCTGAGAAATTGGCCTAGATTTTTGTATAGAGCAAAAACCAGCTTGGCAACACCTATAAAAGAAATGAGACAAAAAAAACCCCCAAAAAACAAATACATGACTGTGCTATATTCATGCATTATATGACTCTTTCACAAACTCATATAATCTCATATAAATGTATATATAAACAGCATTTGTTAAATATGCCTATACATAGGGATTTACATAAGCGGTACGCAAGTACAAATTGGCGTATGTGGTATGCAAATGAGCTGCAGTTTTCAGTATCACAGCCCAAATGCGTACCTAATTCGAATAACTTCATACTGCGTGCTCCGCCTTGCCCCTCGACTTTACGCCTCGAGACACAGACCTCTGCGCGCAGGACTTCACAATGCTTTACAAGGTAGTTAGCAGCTAATATTAGCACCCCCCATCTCCCACCCCCACAAACCCCCCCGAACCACACCACGACCGAGACCCCCCCGCCAACCCACTTCACCCGGGACCACGGCCGAGGCACAGAGAAAATGTTTAATTTTGGTGCGTACCAATTGATTAATGTAGGTACTCATTAGAGTACTACAGCAAAAAAATTACGTCAACCCCTGCCTATACAGTCATTTTCACAGAATAAAAATATAAATCAATACTCCGACAGCAATAAAAAAAAATCCAATACACAGCAGTAATTAGTCAAATGTTAACCAATAAACTGTTAATCAATAAATTGTAAAAGGTCAGGGATCCATTAAAAGATGCTTACACGTATAACATGAATGAGGGATGATGTTTTTGTGCAGGTGTAACTGAGCGAGAAGGAGTTTACAGAGAAAGTCGGGGTGGAGAATGATCATTTAGAGAAAGGTGGGGGGTTGGGGAAACTGTAAGACAAATGCTCACGGCATCAGACAACTGCTGATAGCCGGGAGCCCCCAAGATATGCAGAGTCATACCCACCATTCCAGCATTATTAATTTGACTAAAAGTCTTTAGACAGTCTCGCCTAAAACCATTTCAAAGAGATGGCGTCAGTCTTGTATATAAGTCTGAAATCAATATGCCGGCATGCAACGTTCCCGCAGGAAAAAATGTACTGCCCAACTCTTTGCCTCGACAAAAACAATGAGCTTAGGGGTGTAATAATGCATCAAATGCATAATTCCGAAGGCTCTAATACAATTTTATGAACACACTGATCTACATAGTGGGAGTAACCTTTTGTTTAGATTCTTAGAGTAATGTACAAAGAAAGACTATCTTCTTTTTCCCACTTTATGTTTTGTAGTACAAGAACAAGGACTGCATCCATCTTTGGCATTTCTTTCAGGCAAAGCTTAAAGAATGTTTAAAAGTAAGCAAATATCTGTTGCTTAGAAATTAAGATTACTTTATGGCAAAGCTTATAGTAGGCTTTACCCAGCATCTGTAAAGCAATTTGTCACTATTAAATCTCTCATTTACAGAAACAGTTGCAAATAATAATAAACAAAACCCTAAAATAGCAGGAAGGGCAAAGAGAAGTCATGAGGACTAGTACCAAGACTAGGACTGAGCGAAGAGGATTACGGAAGTGAACTGCCTCTCAATTTCAAATTTAGTACCAGCCACCCTCCTACGCGAGGTCAACATAATAGTATCGCTGACACATAGCAGGAAATTTCAGTAAATCTGAGTTCTTACCACAATGACTCACGAAGGTATTAAGCTAATGCAGGTGGCTTTAGATTTCATAGATAAGAAAAATATCTGCAGCAGCTGATCTCACTGCAGCAGCTTGACTAACGACATTTGATGTTTGTCCGGGGGCTTAAAGATTCCTGATTTTTCATTTCTCATTTATCGTAAGCAATGCTGCGCTTCAAGGACTGCTTTTCTAGATATACATTATGTCAATTCTCAGACTAAATTACAGTATCAATGGGAATTCTATATTAAAAATCTTTTTAATGGCCAGAAGGCCAGGCCTGTAGGTAATACACCGACATCCATTATGATGTGAGTGTTGTCACACTCAGAGTATGCGAGTGTGCGTTTCTCTTTATGAGCATTTATGAAAGCTCATTCATCTGTTCTGTCAATGCCAGAAATGCTTTATGTAAGCATTACGAAGTCCTGATCCAGCACCCTCCAGCTAAGATATGTTAAGGTATTTTTGTAGCGTGAAATAATCATCTGAAAGCAGGCACCTGAAACGAGTGTCTCATGCCACACACTGAAAGCTACATATGTCAAAGCTGCAGGTTCACATTCATAGACCACAGGCTTTAGTGAAAGACCAATTTGACAGTTGTCACCTCTCCATGGTTACAACAGGGGGGAAAAAAAGCAGTGGCAGTTAACACTGCTCACGCTCTACAAACATTTCTACCTCTACTTTTGCCTGAGAAGTGCGTGTGTGTGTAAGTGCCAAGGCTTACCGTTCCGACTGTTCAGCTTAACCGTATTGGCGGACAGCTGGATAGATATACCGCCCTTGCTGCTCTGTGGAAACTTAAAATCCTGGACCTGGCCATCTGTGCTCAGCACGTAAACATCAAGGACTAGATGGAGAGAACGAAAATGACAGAGAGAGGGAGACAGAAATAGAAGGAACTTTTGTTAACTGAAAGTTCAGTGTTGCTAATTGCCTATTTGAATAAGTAAAGCTGGGTCCTTCCACTGCCCACCATTGTGTATTTCCCCTTTTAAAACATCTGTGCATCTTTGATCAGCATTACTCACTTATATTGCTAGCTGGCACTTTCACAATGGCGGGTTCCATAAGATTGTCAGCAAGGACGAAAGCTCCTTCCTCCAGAGTATCCAGTAACATGGTTGCGGCGTGCGTCTGCTCCGTGCTGTTCATGTCTCCCCAGGATTTCAGAGCCTCAGGACGGAGGAGGTTGTCGACCGTATCCACAATAGCCTGCAGTCGCAAGAAAAAGTGGAGTCAGCACTTATGACAAGACCATGGTCAGAGGTCAGCTCTCCCAGTTTGATCATGGTCAGCAATGGTCAGCTTATGACCATGAAAACAAACACACCTTGATGACATGAGCTCCATGTTCTCTGTCAATCTTTTTTGCAGGACATGTCATTCAAGCGCAAGCAATAAAGAAAAGAAGGTCCACGTATGGGGGTTCTCTACTGACTGGTACCAGCTCAGCTCGGTTCAACTCTACTTTTCCATAACTAAAACCTGGTACCTGGTACCCGGTACTATTCTTGGTACCACCTTGGCCGAGGGTCCAAGCGTCCAAGCGCGCTGAACCCATACTAAATGATTACGTATACGTATTGGAGGTTACTGATCGGTGGTCTCTGTTGATTGTTACGTCAGTGTTGTGGACTGAACACAGACAAGCCGCCTGGCAAAATACCTCAGGATATTACTTTCTCTGCCTCCGTTTTTTGACAGTGAGTGTTAGCATCGGGAACCGTATTCATTATGGCAGAACGGAAGGCTGTGCCTTGGTCGAATGAAGAGGTCAGCACATTTCTGTCATTAATCGTGGATGACAAGATTCAAAGGGAGCTAGATGGGGCAACCAGGAATGAGAGAGTTTTC
>JBBJLS010000039.1:13878207-13901744 GCA_037577275.1 Bryconaethiops microstoma
TTAATATTTTTAAAATTACTGAATTTTTTTCTGAATAATTTAACACTTAAATGCAATTTTTAGCTCCATCAGAATACAAATTCTTCATACAAATGCTGGTGTTCTGTTCAGATTTCATAGTTAAGGCTATGGTAGTTAAGGCTGAGTCAGAGGTTCCTCCAAACATCTACTGGTGCAGGAAGACTTGCTGCCCTCTAAATCATCCTGATTAAGATCAGACCACCCTGCCTTGCGTTTATCCTCTGAGTCCTTTGTGACAGAGCTTCATTAATGTGCAAAAAACATTTCCATTAATGCTGTTAATGCTAATACAACCTAGTGCGCACATTTCATTCAAAGTTCATAACATGACAGTTTTGCAGTGCCATGTCATTTTATGCCTTATCTTTTATAGAAACTCATGTTGAACATCCTGTTTCAAATTCCGTAATTACCAACACTAAATGTGACGAAAGGTCATTTTTGTATATTTGGTCATCTGCAACAGACATGGTCAAGACTTTGTTGCTTTTTACTGATAGTGGGCAGCTGACATCTTTTTGGCTCAGTCAAATAGAGGTCAGAGAAACACTATCACAAGGTCTGTTTTTAGATTTCCGATGGTGAGACAGATTGGATCCGCACCAATGGCACTGTATCAAATATCGATCCAGCATGGCTAGACCGAGACTGACTGATGCCAACCCTGGCATCTGCCGTCTCTTTTACTCAAGTCTTGCCTGAACAATTTTTGTTAAAACATGACCTGGTGGCTTGTTGTCATCACCCCAACTTGTACCCTGTTACATCTATCTGGCTCATGAGTTATTAGAGCTTCAGGTATCGCTTCTGATACCTTCTGAGGATTTGTTCTGACTGCATAACTGTCATGCTTTTATGCTGATTAGAAAAGCTGAGGCTGGGTTGTTGTAGCAGAAGTGAATGTGTAACAGCACACACATTTTCTCTTACGTATATATATATATATATATATATAGTACTGTGCAAAGGCTTAGGCACCATGTTTCAAAGCCATGTTTCACACCGAAGGCAACAAAATGAGGCCAGAACTCACAAGAACCCCTAGAATTTATCAGTATTTTCATAAAACAGCCCAGTCATTCGAGTGTTAGGGTGTGCGTATATATATACAGATGTATCAGTGACACACAACTGATTTTTGGTACAGTTTTGATTAATACATCCTTATAACATACTTATAACTTGTCAAAAATAAACCTCTGTTGGTCAGTTTGTCACACTAAAAGAGCATCTAGCTTTTCTAAATGATGATGATCAAAACAAAAATATCATGGCAATGGCTAAAAGGGCTCATAAAGCTCTGAACGAGAGCCAAGAAGTAGAAATGATTGTTGTTGTAAACAGGACATGGAAGTGTCGGACTTCTTCCTTGCCAGTTGATGATAATTGATTGTGCAGAGAGAATCTCATTGATTCATTGCTTGCAGCTATGGCAGGCTCTGATGAATAGCACTTTAAGATTTATAGAGGTGCTTTTAGATTTAGTAGTTTACAGCAGTTTTACTGAGACTCCACTCAGAGTGCTCAGTCACAAGCCTTGGCCTGATGTTGGGGCTGCACTGTCTGTCTTTCATGCATGTCTTCCAGAACACTGAGATAAAGATGCGCATTCTGAATGATTTCTGTATTTGATTTAAGAACAAATTGAGGCAAGACAGATAATGGGAGGGGGAAAGAGGCTTCCAGTGATATTGCTTTATCATAACTCGTGCTTATAATAAAAAACATGCCAAACTGGTCAACTAGTACCAGCTATATTGCCCACCTCTATTGTCGACTTCTGAATGTTTGCAGATTTCGGTCCAAGCACATATTCAGTGAAAACGTGAATCTTATAAGTGAATCACTAATTTAAAATACAAATTGTCACTGCTGCATTGTGTTTTCTGTTTTTGTCATGTGTTTTATTTACTTATTCATTGCATAATGAAAAAATGCCACTTGCCCTTTACATCATGTAAATGGACCAAGACAAATGTTCTGAAGTGTATTGGAATAAAATCTTAAATCTTTTTGCTCCTCTGAATTTACCCTATTGGAGGTGTCCTTTTAATAACTATAATAAGTAACTGATAGCAGTAGTCTGTTTCCTACTTAACAAAAGCTCCATCTCTCTCTCTTTGTTTCTCTCAGATGGCTTCAGCTACAGATAACCGTTATGGCCAAAAGGAGTCATCTGACCAGAACTTCGATTACATGTTCAAGATCCTGATCATTGGCAACAGCAGTGTAGGCAAGACCAGCTTTCTGTTTCGCTACGCAGATGACTCCTTCACTCCAGCTTTCGTTAGCACGGTGGGCATCGATTTCAAGGTGAAGACCATCTACAGGAACGACAAGAGGATCAAGCTGCAAATCTGGGTGAGATTTTGTCTCAGCATCCGATGTTTAAATGGCAATGTGGTGGGAATCTGAAATTCAGCGAGGGACAAAACAGTTTACTGTCATAACCTGACACTGTCGAATATTTATGATTAAACTTTAGAAGTCAAAAATGACACATCAATGAATTACATTTGTATTTGATGTTTCTGTTAGTTCTGATGACAGCAAATTATGAAAACATGGCAAAAATGTAAAGAAACTATCCATCCTGTAAGTTGATGGTTTTCATCGAGGACGTTTTTTTTATTTTTTTTATTTTTCAGATGTGATATGGGTAGGTGACACATCGGAAATAAAGATAGCCTTCCTATCCATCTTTTTCTTTTGAAACGAGTATATAAACCTTGGCTTGAGCTACTATCACTGGCTGAAAATATCTACAAATATTATGAGGGTTCTCCACTGACTGGTACCAGCTAAGTTTGGTTCAACTCTACTCACTTTTTTTGCTTTTCCATAACTAAGATCTGGTACCTGGTACCCGGTACTATTCTTGGTACCACCTTGGCCGAGGTTCCAAGCGTGCTGAACCGATACTAAATGATGACGTGTACATATCGGAGGTTACTGATCGGTGGTCTCTGTTGATTGTTACGTCAGTGTTGTTGACTGAACACAGACAAGCCACCCAGCATTTTTAAAATACCTCAGGATATTACTTTCTCTGCCTCCGTTTTTTGACAGTGAGTGTTAGAACCGTATTCATTATGGCAGAACGGAAGGCTGTGCCTTGGTCGAATGAAGAGGTCGGCACATTTCTGTCATTAATTGTGGATGACAAAATTCAAAGGGAGCTAGATGGGGCAACCAGGAATGAGAGAGTTTTCCAAGAGGTCTCACGTCATTCTTTCGGCTACGAAAGAACATTTCAACAATGTCAAGATAAATTTTAAAAAATGAAAAGTGACTACAGGTCTATCAACCAGTTACATGAAGGCAATACTTTAGTTGTAGTGGAAAACTGTAGGCCTGAAACCAAACTGAACAGAGTAGAACCGAACCGAACCGAGCTGGTACCAGTCAGTGGAGAACCCCTAATAGTGACCGACATACAGTGCAGTCCATAAGTACACAGTTGAATACACAGTGAGAACTGTTGCTCTGTCCCTGTACTCCAGCACACTGAAAGTGAAATGAAACAATGAGGAGGCTGAAGTATAAAATGTCAGCTTTAATTCAAGAATATTTATATGTATATATTGAGTATCTCACACAGGCATCTCCCTATTTCAAAAGACCCCAAGTAATTAGACAAATGATCATTATCTTTAAGTAAAACTTGCAAATCCAGCTTCAGGTCTACTTGCAACAAACCTCATTAAATGCTTCATATGCAGGTAAACAATGTCAATCAATTTTAATAAATAACTGATTGTGCTGAAGGTATTGAACTATTTGCAGTATTAAACTTATAACATACAATAAAAAAGTACTGCTTTTGATACTTTGATCCCTGGGCTTTTACTCTTCAGACTTACTTTTCAGTAAGTACAGTGAATGCTCAATAGGATCAGATGACTGACTTGGCCGTGCAAGAGCGCTGCAGTTTATAGCCCCAAAAATACAAAGTTGCTTTAGTATTATGTTCAGGTCACGTTCCTGCTGCAAGGTGAAGTGCAGCAACACTATGTGCAGCATTTAGTTGGATCTGAGCTGTTAAAATGTTTCGGCACATTTCAGAATTCATCCTGCTTCCGCAATCAATAAAGACAATGAGCCAAACATACTTACGCTTTCATGTTTCACAGCTAAGGTGGTTCGCTTTGGGACATAAACAACTACTTTTTTGGCCTCAACATTTCCCTCCATTAATATTGATCTCACCTGCCCACACCTGCCCCTTGAAGCTCAGCATGAGTTCTTAATTTAAGGTTTAGGGTTTTGATGCACTCACATTAAAGTGTTCTTAATGTGCTGTACAGTTTCTCACTATAATTTAAAGTATATTCATTAAATCATTTTGACCTGTAAGGTTATTTGTTATTTTTAACACTTCATTTTTGCATATCAACAATGTTGATGGCCCTAAATGTATAGCTGCAAGATGTTTTTTTTTTTTTTGATGATCTACCGTACTGCAACCGAAATTTCTTTTGACCTCGGGATGCAAATGTCACATTTGGGATCATGTCTTTCGTGCATTAACTAGTTCTGCTGTTGGCCAAAAAACAGCATGACAATTAGCTGTCCAATCACTTACAGAATGCACTGAAATCAGTTCTCTCCTGACACATCACAAACCATCCTGCTTGTATTTACATAAACACAGTTACATGGGTTGTTTGACTTTAAGGAACATCATTGCCCCGGTGAGGATCCCCTCTAAGGAACACTGAACCCTAGTCACCCGCTCTGATCAGAATCAGAATCAGAAAACTGATGCTTATAGTTGAAGACGTTCCACAAGCAAAAGCCATAGCTTTAACCAAACTAATGTTGATTCAGCAGTGGAAGAGGCATCTTACTGCAGCCATTCAAATTCAGCCTCCAGAAAGAACAAAAGGCCACATGACAACAAGCTGCAAATCAGGAACATCAAATGCTCACATCGACATTAGCATGGGACATGTTAAAAAAAAACAGAAAAAAACAAACAAAGAAAATAAATCCTTAAATCAGGCTGGAATAAGATTAGTAACAGGAAACAAATCCAAGCCACCGAACACAGTATATGTGGCAAGAGCATGGAAGGCAGTGGCAGATCAAAATACAGGGGAGTGATGGAGAGAATGAGAGGCTACATGACAGGAGAACAGGAGCATGCCGCTGAGCAGAGGCAAGGAAGGAGGGAAGAAAAGTGGGGGAAGGACGTGTAGAGAACAGTGATAACGGTAGCGTGGCTCAAGTATACCTTCATATATGCCCTGCATGTCCTTTCTCGCTTTTGAAGCTTTGTCATTACAAAGAAGACAAAAGGAGAGATCAAAGAAAAGAAAGAGACAATTAGAAAAATGTTGATGCTCTGCCACAGGTAACCAACTCACATGGGCTTCAGCAACAAAACAGATGAGCTTTTAGAATCTTCTTTCTTATACAAATGAAGGTCAAAGTTTAAAAACTGGTGTCTGGTTAGAACAACCAGAATGCCAACCAGAATGCAATCTCAGAACAATGATAAATTAAGTATGCACTCATTTTTGGCCAATATTAAATCTGACTATAAATTTGATAACTCTGAATTGCAGCATAATTAAACCAAGTCATGGTGAAATTTGAGATTTAATGATGCGCTGAATCGTTTCCTAAAGAACCATGAATCGAATTAATGTGAAGTCAGAGATCTACACTCCAGATGAAGGCAAAGCAGCAAAAGATGAAGAAACCTAATTATACCTTGTTGAAGCTCCGTCCAGTAGAGTCCTTCTCACTGGGCCTCAGCTCCTGCAGTTGAGCGTCCAAGATGTCCACCAGCTGCTCCATGAGCCTCATGGTGGAGCTGATGTCGCCGGGGAAGATGGGCCCTTTCGTGTGCTTGGCTAGCTCGTTGGCCAGGTTTGCTGCATTCTCACCGCTCCGGATCTGAAAGATCGAGCAAATTAGCCTCTCAGCAGGTGTCCGAAAAATATCATTCTGCGTCCGTGAGCCTCTCGCCCCTAATTATGACATCTTCATGCTGTGAGGAAATATGCCTCAGTAACAGCACCCACGAGCCATGGCTTAGTAATTAAAAACTGATAACGCTTCCTGAGCGCATTAGGCAAGGCTTTTTTTCTGAATTGAATAAAAGTTAATTTTGCGGGTGCACAAGGTGAGGGTGGTCCATTGTGCCTGATGGCGGCCTATTCTAACCTCAGACAGCAGCACGCATTAGCCCTTTAAGAGCGCACATTCAGAAGAATATTACCAGATCAAGCAGTGGGGCGTCCTATTGGATAGCTCAAGGCTACGTTTCTCAATCTTAGCCAATGATAGTGGGAAACATGGACCTCAAAATTCAGCACTGGGGACTGTTTTATATTCATGGCAGTGAGTTCAGCAAACTGTCTGAGCTATTAGGCACATTTGTATTGCTGGTAATGTGGAGTCGGGCTGACACAAACCTTCTGAGCAACTTGATTGACCCAGTGGGAGGTGCAGTTGCTTAGATCAGGGCCTTTGGGGTGCCAAGCCCCAGTGGAGAGCACACACAGATAGGAGGCAGTCCCTATGGAAAAGAAAAAGATTCACACTGATTTTAAGAAGTGCTATAAACTTACATTTCAGTTACATATAAAAGATATATAACACATTTTCTCATTTTAAACAATACATTTGCTCATGTTTTTATGTGCCAGCAGTTTAATCTTATGTTTTCTCAATGAACAAATGCTCCCTAAGAGATATGTGTTCAAAATGCTACAGCACATGGTACAATATTTCCTCAAATATTTCCTGTTCTGTCTAATGATCCCAAATTAAAAGCAATTAGAAACCTGTGGGATTTAATGCACTGTTATCACATACAGCGTTGAAGCTATAGCAGGTTTTGCCAGCTAGTGTATCTGGTGTAGTAAACATGCTTACCTCTGGTTCCCTTGGGGCAAGGCCGCTCCACTAGCATGCCCCTCTGAGTCTGCGGCCAAAGGATGTCCCTGCGCTCAACACTATCACAGAAGCGCTCAGGGGGAGGAAAGGAGTCCAGGGACGGTGGAGTGGTGGTCCGGGGTAGAGCTGCTGGGGGTTTGGGGGGTTTGTTACCAACTCTAGTCCCAGTAGTGGTTATAGTTGTCACCAGCCCTTTTTGTTGGGTTGTTGTCGTTGTCGTAGTAGTCGTCATTCGTGGCGGGGCTGGCGCCAAGGTTGCTTCAGAGATAGGTGGTGCTAACGAGAAAGGAAAGCAAATTCAGCTCCTGTTGACCTGTTTTATTTTTCTCCAGCTAATTCTAGTCCCATTGCCAACAAATCTGTTTTGATTTTAAACCAAATTCTGGAATACAGAGAGCAATATGGAGACACTCAGTTTTTCATGACCTACATATTATTTTAAGCACTGGCTTAGTAGCATAAAATGCAATGACAGAAAAAACAGTAGTTTTGTCTACTATTTTCAAGCGAGTTCAATTAGTTTTCAACAAAAAAGGCTCCACCTGAGCATGATGTTTGAACAGTATTCTGCTAGTACCATAACCCAATCATGATTTAAAAGATAGACTAATGCGATGCAAGAAAGCGTAAAATATTTTTGGATTAGGGAAACAAATACATACAGCAACAGAACACACTGTGTTCAGACTGGCTTACAATAAGGCTTTATAATGAACTGTAGATGCGCTTTATTATTCAGATTACAAAGTAATTACTCAACCATTTTATCAAGATCGTAAATCTCTTTTTAATCATTCAGTAATCATAACAGCTCTGATGTAAATTAGACTTTACGCTCTCAGCATTGAGGTACATGACCTCCTGCCAAGACCCAGGTTTGATCTGTGGCACTGCTGACCCCATTCTTTGACAGTAAGGATGTCTTAGTGCCAGTTGTGGGCCTGTGTGTAAGTACAGAATTTGGGAGACAGCAGTTTGAAATGAAGCGAAGTGGTGACTCTGTGTGTCTCAGGGGAAGCATGTGCTTGCCTTCACACAATCAAACAGGCTGGTGCCATTCAATAGGGGAGATGGAAGCTGATGGCAATTGGTGACAACGGGAGATATAACTGAGCAAAAAGAGAAAAAAAAATCACACTTCCTGAAAACTAAAACCAAACTGACACAATTACACATATAGTATTCAACGTAAACCCAAAGATGTAAAATCCCAGGATGTTCTAAAGCAAAGAAATACATCTGAACAGTATCTGTTGCTTTCAACTGGAAAACAAGACTCTGATGGAAACAGCTTGGTCTGGCAGCCTGCTGATAATAGTCCCATGGAGTGTGTGAGAGATTCCAGCTCAGTGTGCATGCAAGAGAGCTTTCTCTTTGAGGTTGGTCATGACCTACTGTGAATTAGTCTCGACTGACCGGTGGAGAGCTCTGGTTCAACCCAGTGTGGATTCGGCCTGGACCTGCAGAAAATGTTTCCAGACATTCACCATCAAACACTGATGTTTCACCTGATCGGATGTTTTGACACTCTGTCTGCCATGCTCAACTGTTCTCTCCTGGTAATTCATTTCTTTTCCTCAAGCTCGACATGTGTAGATTCTCTGCTTGTCATGCTGGGTGAAATAACACAGGGCCGAGGTTCTAACAGCAATTGAAAATCTCTGCCATACATCGCAGTGCTGAATAAGCCGTGAGTGGATGTAATGCACGTTGAAAGGCCCTGGCCTGAATGGGCAGCGGACAGAGGCAACCAAGTGAAACACGCAAATCTCCAATATTGGTGAGGTAAGAGTCATGTTTACTTTTTACTGTAATTCCCTTTATGAGAAAGTTCAGAACATACAGTAATTAGCAGCGTTTCAGAAATAATGCATGCACAATTTACTGAAAAAAAAAAACTGTCTGCCACAGTTATACAAGGGGTCAGACGTATTAAATGAATTAAACAAAGCTCTTTACAGGAACAGGATCAACAGATGTCTCTTTCCAGTGCATTCTGAATGACCAAATAGCAGAGAATCCTGTTTGAAATGCACAAAATTGCAGCCTACTTTGTCCTGCAATACAAAAGACTTGAAACTTCATTTCTTTCACTTTATAGGTCACATAAGAAGTATGTTAAAAAATCTCAAGGCTCAGCACCACTTGATTCAGTGGGAATCAAGCTCTCAGGGATTCTGATTCAAGCCCAGGTGTGCCATGTGCTGTCCAGTACTCAAGAATGCAACTGGCAGCATTATTTGTCTGGAGGGAATGACTGCCATTGGAAATGCTACATGGTCTCATGGTACTGTCAAGTACTTAGCATTCTCCTTCAAGCACACTGAGATGCTGAGCAATGCTGTCAAGAGTAGTTAGTAGTTCACTTCACTGTATAGGAAATGTAGGAGAGCACACGGCACAGTGGATATATATTAAACAATGTATTCAAATAAAAATGAAAAACTATAAAAAGGAATACAAACTTTTCCAAATACTTTACATCACACCGTTTTAAACTTTTTCCTCAATACTCATATTGTCACACAAGATTAACATGCATCAAAACTTCCAGTTATCTAAAAAAAATCCAAGAATGATGCATTCACAACACTTTCATGTAAGATACATACATAATTCTTTTAAAAAAGTAATTAGAAAACTAGTTGATGGTGCATTCTATCTATCATCTGCTTTTCTGAAAGGCTTGTAAAGTGCTTTGCTTTCTATGCAAGAATCATGTTTATAATAAAAGATTTTGCACATTAAATTACATTATCCTGAGTTGTCTCTGGTCAAGGTTCGGTTCTGGTTAACATTCACATTAGGGATAGACCCAAGGCTGAAGGTGGCAAGCCCTTGATATTGTCAGCCAAAGACAGAAATGCAGTAAAGCTGCTGTTAGACAAATAGTACCAAAATGACTGCAACATTTAGTAGGAATGTTGAGCAAAAAGTCTTTGCCAAAGTAAGCAATGCTGGCAATGTGCACCTCTTGACAAAGATCCAAATATCTACAGGAATGCAAGGTAAAGTGAACCCGAAAGGGAAACACTTGAAACACTCGGCTATTTCAGATATCTAACTGGCTTAAAGTTGCTTATGTAGGGGGTTAACTGCAACTATACCAGCCATTACGCATTCCACAATGACGCCTGGATTCATTATGGTACATTATTTCCTTGCGGAACTGAGTGGAGCGAATCTGAGTGGGAGGAAAGGAAAGAGGCAGTAAGCTGAATATTGCCTTGTCACAATTCGCGAGACAAAAATGACTGTATTTGAAACACACTTCCCTTCCCCACATAGCAGGCTGATTTCACCGCAGTGGTAGTACTTATCCAGGTGCTACCGTTGCCTAGACATCGAGGCTATTGCGGAGGAGGCATATCATAATCTTTCAAAAGTCTCGTTCACATTTGTGAGTCATGGCTAATTTGCTATGCTGCATGAACAATGTCTTAATAAGAGTGCTTTTATTTTCTGTCTCCCACCCGTTTAAAATATCTGCCCAGAATTCTGTCTGTAAACAATGCCGCTGTCTGGACAAGTGCAATATCCTCAGGAATTACCACTTATTTTTCATGTCACAGAGAAATCCATGTATGAGTGTTTTTGTCCACCCACATGTCTGAATACTGTGTGGTCTGTGCTTATCTGTGCAAGCATCATGAACCATATTGCATGCTTTTTTTTTTAATGGATAACTCCACTATGAATCTAGAGCAATGGCCAGTCTGCCATATGCTGTTGTCAAAGGAATTCTGTTCTCTGCACTGTTAACAAGTGATTTCAGTCAGACTCAAACTGATTTGGGCATTAATAAAATTGGGTTACGGTATGAAAAGACATAGCGCTGCCTTCCATAATTATGTATATGAAACACTTAATGGTAATACAATAAAATGTATTTAGACCATATAACTGTTATACCACCACACCACATTGTGCTTGGGCAGAATCTTAATAATATGATACCCTGAGATACAGTGTTGATGCTGGGATATTACTTTTCCATACCATTTCAGTCTATCAGATATTCACATGAATGAACTCCCAGTTCAACTATTGTTTTAAGCATTAATATAAGACTTCCTGCTACGACAAGAATCTGATAACATTATATTAAGACTGCATCGTGTTATGAGAATTTCAAAAGCACCCTAAACAAGAGTTAGGGCTTATTATGACGGCAATTGTCCATTTGACCACAGGTCACACAGCACTTATGTATTCTCTGATATTAATTTTCCCTCTGTTATGATAGAAAAAAGCAAAAAAAACATTTCTTTAAGCTCAGTAGGCCAGCAACCCTGAAATGAATATGTCTGTCAAACAGCGAGCCCAAAGGGATCCTTCAATTAGCTGTCAAGGAAGAAGGAACGGGGGGGGAGAAATCTTGCAAGGGAAGAGTTATTACAGATATATTCACAAGAAGCTGAGGTGACAGACGCTCGCATAGCACTCCTAAAACCCCCTAAAGTTACTTTAATAACCCAGGTATCACCACAGGGTATAGGAACCTTTGATTCATTGGGAACATAAAGGCAATAATCTATGACATGAAAAAGGGGAAGCTGTTGTGTGTTGTCAGCACAGAAGGAGGGAGGGATTGGACTGAGCACTGCAACGCCAGTCCCCTCACTCTCTCTATCTCTCTCTCTCTCTCTTCACACACACAATGTGAAAAATGAAAAGTGACAGCCAGTGTATATTCTACATTACACTTAATGGTCGCACTTATGATGTGCAGAGCTCGCTTGTTCGGATGAGTAATGCGCAGCCCGTTAGCTGCGCCTTGTTGTGTTGAGAAACTGCAGCCAAAGGCTTTGGGGGGGCTGGTGGTGGGGGTTGGACTGAAAAGGTGCGTGGCAAGATCAATGCCTGGGGTAATTTGCGAAGGAGACGTACGAATCTGTAGGAGTGACACGGGGTCCTTCAGCTGCCACTGAGTAGATTATCAAGCTCAGAGCTGGAGCTAAGAATGTCTTCTCTGATTAGCGCCTTTTCTGTGCTACAATGAAGCAGCATTTAAACACTGATCTTCATCAGAACTGAAACATAGCTCCCAGGTGGTAATCAGCCGCTAATGGAAAGTGCAACAGGAAACAGAGGGAGTCAAAAACACAGCTCAAACAATTACAGGCTTTTGTTTTGTTTGTTTTTTGTTTTGTTTTTTTATTCCCTCAGGAGGAGAGGTGTGTCAAAAATGCAAAGTTCACCCTCTGTACGACTGCTCAAATACCAGAGTGAGCTATGTATGATGCTTTAGCTATCACAAGGGCTGTGAATATTTAGCTAATTAATTTCTCCCTTGCAAATTCAACAACACCACTAGAGCAATTTAAATAACTTCCAAATGCAATGAGAAAACACACATCCCCTGTCTGCTAAATATTGTCTGCTAAAAGTGTCTGAATGTCTGCCTACCACTTTAAAAGGCTTCATTTACAGCCTTAAAATGTATTAAGATGCTTTGCATTAGGTTCCCTCAACTCTTGAGTGTTACCAATTAAGTTTACGAAAATCTGTGCTTGAAGGCCACAAGAAGAAAAAAAAAAAAAGTACAGAAATCCGTATTCATTAGAGGCCACAAGACAGCAATGGTGAGGAAAAAAGAAATGAAACAAGCTCAAGCACTTTGACCTGCATAACTGGGGCTTTTTCTAAACATGAGTAAAAGCACTGCAATATCATTGGGCTAAATTGCCAATTATCATGATTAGTGTCAAACTAATTTCATTAATGAGGGAGAAAAATGAGATTAAGCAACAAGCTGCGCCATGTGTTTGTTGCCTTGATTCCAACAACTGCACGTCATTGTTATAAAGCGGCACACTCTAGGCCTCCATCGAGATGGCTCAACACTCAAATTCAGTTATGAAGTGAGGCCATAACATTTAAACTATAATGCGCTGAATGACTGCTATACTCAATAAATCTCCTGTTCTTCCATTATTTTAGAGTAGTTTTGCATGTGCTATTTCATGCTAATCACTGGGGGTTTTTATGTAAATCATGTCGAATTTATTTAAATCATTGTAAAGTGTAAACAGATTAGTGCATTTAGTACACTAAGGTAAAAAAGTAAGTAACTTGAGTCTTTCATCACATTCATTCTGTACAGCGTTGTGTTCCAGCGTGGTGCTATCGACCAGCACGGCCCAATGACATTAATCAGGTCAACTGGACATTTTCTCTGCGCCTTCTTTTACAGAATGAGGCAGAGTGTAAAATCCACAAAAAAGCTTGACGGTGTCGACAGCAGGCCAGCTGACTGAGCCATGTACTTTCACTGCCTATGCCTTCTGCGTGTCTCACATCCCAAACAGCACTGCCAAGTGAGCCACAGCTTCATTTGAATGGGTTCCGCACAGGCGCCATTCACTCGCTCACCCGTGTGGGTAAGTCAGCAAATTCTCCCACACCTTCAGGCTATATCTCGCTCATGCTGAGAGAAGGGAAAGAAAAACTGTTCCCAGACATCTGAGAGATTTGGTCCAAACGTTTGGAGTCCGTTGGTAGTGCTCCATCAATACATCGAATGAGGCTGGGGCTGGAATATTAAAATAAAAAAAAAAGCTGAAAGAGAATCAGTGGGTTCAGATCATAGTAAAGCTCTCTGGAAACGGCAGGTTCAAACCAAGGATAGAAGAAAGTGAGATTGCTGCTTCTCTCCAAACATATCAAAAAGGAATGTATACTGTATGAAAACTCACCAGTTGATGAAACATTCAGGGCTTGTTTCAGCTCTACCTGCTTGTAGTTAAATGATGGAGCAGTTCTACTCTAACAACCGCACAGACAACATACAACAAGGCACTGCCACTGGTTTAACAGCAAATGCATTATGCAGTATGCTGTTTCCTTAAGAGTCATGTCATTCATACATTTATGAATGACAGCCATAGCGGAAAAGCACATTCAGGATGAATTTGTTCCACCTGTAGACGTCTGATTCAGGAGGTGGAACCAAGCAGCATGCAGCAGAATATCAGGCAAAAATACTGAAAGTGAGAAAGTGTAGCTGTGATCTCAGTGGCTGTAATAAATAAAGACGTACAAGTGGGGTCATAAAAATCACAGCAGGTACGATTTGAGTGCATTGTGAAGGATTTAGGTTTGAATACATCGTAAAGCAGGTGAACTCACAGTTCATCAGCACTGATTGTAGAAGAAATCAATGTCTTTATTTTGAGTGTAAAGAGTAGATGAGTAAAGTAGAACTGTACTGTATACTACTCATCATAATGGTTATTTCAACGATCTATCAAAGGACTCATTGCGGCCTACACTGGAGAAATGACAGACATACTGTATGGGTGTCAAGTGTTTTTTTCCTCCAATCCTGATTCACGTCTTTTTATATTAAGTATTGATACAGCCACGTTGTGAAATCTACAGTTTTAAGCCAAGATCTTCATTACATTTTTTTTAAATGAGCATTTTATAGTTGCTTGTAACACGTTTGTATTTCAAGTTTCTCTACCAGTGCATACACAGTCTACTGCTTTTGATTAGGGTGTTCCTTCAGCCTTGTTTTGACAACAGGTTGCCTAACCTAAATCCAAACACCAGCATTGGAGATAGACTATCTGTTAACTTCTAAAAACAAAGGCCATTTCACCTCTATGACAGTGGCCTTGATTTTTCATATCGAATCAAGACATGCCTAGCCCATAGCACAACAACACCATGGAAACACTAGTGCAATTGTGACTTGATTTATCTCCCCGAACCCACATTCACGCTATGCTCATTCACTTGTGCAACGGTGGTTTCATCAAAAGGAGTTTGCCTGAACAAAACTGTAGAGCAGTGCTGATTAAATCAGCGCCACGGCAGTCGCCAAGCTCCAGCAGCTCCGGCAGCCTGGACTCCCGACTCTGGCGGGGGCTAGACGCGAATCTCAAAGCACCTCGGCACTGTTTGTCTCCTGGCATGCACAGGAGAGGGGGAACTGTTTACAGTCGAGCCGAGGCGCACTATCAGTGGCTGCAGAGACGGCCGCCCACATGCATAGGTACACAGTGCATGCTGGGAGAAACGACACTGATAATTTTACACACCGTTACATCCCCGGCCTTCTCCAGAGCCTTTTGGGGTGTGTGTGTGTGTGTATGGGAGTGCGTGTGTACATGTTGGGGGGGTGCTGAGACAAACAAACCTATCTTTGCCGTTTTCCACACCTTGATCTCTTATCCCGCATTGCCAGGGTCCTGTATTAGGTTGTTCCCAAATTACAATGCATAGAAGAATGGATCATTCCGACCTCTCCACAGCTCTGCCTCAGCTGTTTCTTTTCTTTTCTTATTTCTTTCTCTTTCCTCCCGTCCCAATATCCGCCCTTTTTCACTTAAGGAGCACTTCTTTAGTCATTTATATTGTCATTAACACATCTTAATTAAAGGCAGAGGTAA
This sequence comes from Bryconaethiops microstoma, assembly GCA_037577275.1. Lineage (NCBI taxonomy): Eukaryota > Metazoa > Chordata > Actinopteri > Characiformes > Alestidae > Bryconaethiops > Bryconaethiops microstoma. Next base: position 13,893,537 of record JBBJLS010000039.1, read on the forward strand.
ATCTGATAATACAAACAGCTCTCACGAAGCATTAAGACAAAGGTCCCCTCTTTGAAGGTAAACTCAACCTGTCTGGTGTTTCAAATTACTGCCATGCAACAAAGATTTTGGTACAAAGTCACTCAAACAGTGAATAAATGTAAATGTAATGTAAATGTAAGTTAGTCTACTATTACCCTCATTCATGTTATCTAGACTTGTGCAAAGCTGTCAGTCTGTTCTGAGTGAAAAACAGCCAAGACGGCCACTAATTCTCAGTATATTTATTCAGTGTAATTCCCTGGTTCAGTAACCTCTCATCAGCAGGTTAACAAGCTGATAAGCACAGATACCACATCAATGAACAAGCAGTGAAACGCTTTCAAATTCTCCTCTATAACTTCAGTCAAGAAGCACACTGTTTATGATACTGAGGTGCCGCAAACTGCTTATGTTGTCGTGTTGAAAAAGTTTAAATTACCTGATTTTAGATCATATTTAACTGCTCTGCAAAAGGAATATAAATAACCCCATTGCAATGCTTTAACTATAGCCTTGGATGTTTTTCACTGGCAAAAAAAGTTATTTCAAACCGTTTGCTCACGGATGAAGAGGGGTGAAAGGCTACAGAATAAGCGTTCATCCTTCCTAAACTCAAGCTGTGTAGCAGGCTAGACCTTGTTTCAGAAGAACCCACTCAGTCAGCACTGCGAACAGACAATATATTTGAGTCTCGATAATCTGTGTAAAGTCACCTGACCTCCATGCTTCAGCTAAGTCTGGGCTATTATAAGTGCACTATGTGTGGAGTCAGGATTATGGTAATTATGCCTCTTACATTTTCAGTGTAAAAAAATATCTGACATGTAGTCTGGCCTGGGCCCCTCATCTCAGTTCTTGACAGCTAAATTAAAAACATGCTATGCTGCCATGACCTTTGAGATTGATCCCTCCTCTCTCTCTTCCCTCAACACCTGCAATTGCTGGGGTTTACTAGTGCGAACTGTTTGTTTAAGGGCTGATAGTCAATAGGGACTCCATACCATCGGGAAAGATCTATTGTTGCTCCAAGGCAGCCTGTGTACCTGTCCAGACAGGTATGTCTCCACCGGTGGCTCCACCGAGGGCAAATCCTTTTCTTTCAGTGGGAGAAAAGCTGGTTACATCGGCCCCTTGAGCTCGAGCATTGGGGAAGCGGGGACCGTCTCAAAAAAATCCCCTGACACAGATCTCTTATGATATGCTAACTGAACCTGTGATGTTGTTTACCGCCGAGCCCAGCAGCTTCACGCCAAGACGTGCGGCGAGCTTCCGGGACACATCAAACACATATTAAAATCTAAAATTAAAAATCACTCACCCATGACATTTGACACACAGACCGGGAGAAATACCAGTGGAATACCAACTTGCCCAACCATTGTTCAGAATGTGCCTGTGATTTGAAATGACAATCTGGTTGTCTGGGACCAAGGAATGTAAAATTTGAACAGAATTCCACTGAAATATGTGATTGACCATTGGGAGAAGAGGCGAAACTGTGATGTTCACTTGTTTTTACCCATTGTCAAGCAAAATAATTGAGCTTAAATGTCAGCAAGGAAAGACCTGGCTATTAGGATAATTTACAGTGTATCTGTTGGCCAAGGGGGATAAGGGAGAATGTGTGTGTGTGTGTGTGTGTGTGTGTGTGTGTGTGTGTGTGTGTGTGTGTGTGTGTGTGTGTGTGTGTGTGTGTATGAGAGAGAGAGAGAGAGAGAGTGAGAGAGAGAGAAAGGCATGACTGCGTCTCACTGATTTCTTAATGCCCAACATTACTACCAATCGCGTGATCAGACAATTACCTCCTACTACCAAAATCCAAAGCAACCTACAGAAGGAGGAAGACCAAGAGAAAAGTTTGGATGTTGCATGGTGGGTAACACTGCTGTCCTCTACACAGCAGAAAGGAGTTTGATTCCCCGTCCAGGTAAGCACACCATGCTACACCAATGAGGGTCATTCGGCAAGACTCCTAATGGTACATTTGCCTAAATCTGTAATACAAGTTGCATGTTGCTCTAGATAAGAGCAACAGAACTGTGTACATAGAACATTAGTCAATGATCACTGAGCATACAGTTTAAGTTTAAATATAGGTCATTCTTTAGAAATTGCGCGAATTAAGAAAAAAGAAAGAATGAAAAAATCAAATTGAAAGGAGAATAGTAAAATTGCTTACCATGAGCCGGATCAGGTGGTCCGAAGGCCAGGTTGTAGCGCAGGATGTAAAAGTTATTCCACACATAGAGCTGATTGTCCCTGGGGTTGTACTCCACGGCTGCGATGTACTGGTACTGGTTGGGGAAGTTAATATCCACGAACTCGCCGCGGCTCTGCTTGGTGTTGTAGATGTAGTCGATGAGGCCTTTGCTGACTTCGTTCTCGTTGTCCTCGTATGTGGACCTCACCACGTAGAGGACGCCACAGATCATGAAGGCATTGGAGGCTGAGCGCTTGTCATAGGCCGTCTCCCAAGTGGCCTCGAAGCGGAGTGTATAGGGGTTCAGCTGGCTCAGGACCATCATGCCATTGTTCTGTTCGGTGGCGTAGATCACCCACAGGCCATTCTCATCTACCGCCAAGTCAATGTCTGTCTTTCCACCCCACTTGTATGGCGAAGTGTCGTGGTAATTGGCGTTGTTGATGATGGCCTCGCCACTCTTAATTCGGGTCCGGAGGTCAAACTTTACTATGTTGCGAGTTCTCTCTTTGTTAAAAAATACTGCCCCATCATATACCACGAATCCTGTCCCATCTACCCGATGAGGCAGTTTGTATGTTGTGGTTTGCCGTAAGTTCTGGAAGTCATCAAGCGACGAGTACTCGATGAGCATATCAGTTCGGTATGGAGTCCAGGGCATAAAGTAAACTTTGTCACCGGCCTGAAGGGGGTCTTTGCACCAGGCCCCGGCTTGCTGCTCCGCTTCAAAGAGAAAGGAAGGATCTCCAACAGCTTTCAGAGTTCCAGGACAAACAAAAACTAGTGACAGGGAAGAGTAGAACAGAGAACAGTCAAAAGTAAGCAAACGTAGCCCGGACGTATTGTAATTAGAAGGCCAAGTAGCCAGTCTGGCACTATGTCAGCTCGATAATTGGGCAGTCTGAGAGGACAGGGGACAAAAAACACACACTGAAGTGGCTAATAAGCTACTATCTATTCAGCATTCATACGCAAAAAAAAGGGAGTTTATTTTAGAGTGAAGAATCTGGATCTGAAAGTAATTGAAGCTAAAACAAAACATAAAAGTAGTATCATGTGTCTGAAACCAAAGGCTCCCTGCCGCTCGGGCATACTGTATGCCAAAGGGGAACGAGGGGGTATTACACAGCAACGAAAAATTTAAAGAAAGGAAAGGGAAAGAAAACAACCAATCTGTCCTGTAAATAAAAGAAGCCAACTAAAAGAGATTTGGTAAAAAAAGACAGGGAGAATTTCAATAGCAGCATACAACAAGTCTGCAAATATGTATACTGAGACATCTGGCATTTACGCAGCCTTTACGCTATGCCTAAGAGAGGCTTTCTTTGTGACTCAATGGTGCAAATGTCACAACCATTAAGATTTACAGCAATATTAAGTTTTGAGGTGTTGCGTTGTTTCTTTTTTTTTCCTGAACACAGACACAATAATCAAACGTGAAGAGAGCAGTAAGTGGCAGGGTTGGGAGAGGGCAGAGAGAGAGGGAGAGAAAGACAGAGAGAGAGAGAGAGAGAGAGAGAGAGAGAGAGAGAGACAGACAGACAGAGAGAGAGAGAAAAAACGACAGTTGAGGCAGTGAATTTAATAGGCCAAGAGAAAACCTGTTACCATGGCATGCTATGGAAGGGGGGATTGGAAAGCCAGGCAATAAGAGACTGTGCCAAACAGAAAGAGCACCCAAGGGTATGGGGAGGGGGAGGAGGGGAGAAACCCCTACAGACTCCAGCCTCTACATCACAGCTAACATTTAAGTTGCAAGTGTCTTATCATGTCTTTATAATGAGTCCTCCTCCCAATGCTGCAGTTTTACTGACCTTTACTGATTCAAGAGGATTTTTCCTACAGCCTGCTAGGATCAGAAAGGCAAGAGTGGGGATAGGAAGGTTTTTACGACCATATGCCACAAAAGGAAAAAAAAGAAAAAAAGAAAAAATAAGAAAACAAAGGAGCTACGGGGAATTTAGATTGTGTCAGTTATTTACCTTTTTGCTCCACTTCTATTTTAAGCGTTGGAAGAGAGAATGAAAGGGGTGCAAGGGGGAAAAAGAGATTAACATGAATTAACTATCATGTCCATGAACACATGCAGTTAACATGTCATGAGTTAAAGGATAACATTTACAGAGGCATACCTAGTTAGAGGGAAAGAGAGAGAAATAAGTTAGTGCCAGACACACGAGGCAACCCTTTAAGAAGAGGACCAGGTTAGTAAATTATGAAAAGTATATGTAACAGCATTGATTCTTCACATGGAAAATGCTACTGTTAAGTAGAAACACGTAGATTTCCGAAAGAACTCAACAGAACACTTTCAGATTCTTTACCGCTCCAAAGCTAAAAGATTTTGTTAATGGCAGCTTGGCCGACACTTTATATTGCTTATTGCCTTACAAGGAAGAACTTTATAACAGTCTTGTCTGTATAATGAAAAGGTCATACTGTATTTTACACTAATTGTGCTATTCCACAAAATTATGACTAAAGAGCTAAAACTCAAGTGATTACTTAGTTAATGTAACACATTTTTTAAAAATATTTTGCATTTTCAATTTTTAATCATCATTGAGTTCTTAGGAAAATCAGCTCTAAATCACCTCTTAGGAAAATCACATCTTAGTCACAAATGATGACAGTCATTACAAGCCCAAGTTAACAAACAAGCAATCTAACAAATATATAAATAGATTACTATTATGTCAATTATAAATTACCATTTAAAGTCAGGAAAGTGAACATAAGCTTTAAAAAAAAATGCTATTCAGTGGATGCTGGTTCTGTGTTCTGTGTACAGAATTGTTTAGCTAATATTTCTGCAGATCTCATTTTTTTGTGGCACTGAGCATCTGAGAATTGGCCACTGAATGGACTCCTGATTTAAGTCCTAACAAAGGTTTTATATGTTTGTGTGTTATAACACAACATCTAAGATTAAGAGAATGTCGCAGATCATACAAACACACTCAGTGCTTCCCAATATTTCACACAATGAGAATTACACATCTTATATTTCGCTTATGTAGGCCTATATGGATAAGGTGAGGTATACATTAAAAAAGTGTGAACATTATATACCTAATCAGGAATTTCAAAAACACTGCAAAGGTGCTGATAAACATTTTAGTACATGTGTGTCACACTATAGTTATTTAAAGGTGTTTGCAGCATTAAAAACTGTCTTATAGCAATTCCTCATTTGGTCTTTAACACAGTTCACACAACACAAGTTGAATGTAATTCTTTTTGCACTCAAGCAACTTTCGTCTTCTATTAAAACTCCCCTTTTCTCAATGTAGTGGGTATAAAAAAGGCAGTTCATTATACAGTGTCATATTCTTGGGATAGCAGAACTCCAGGACAGCTTCCTGAAAAGTCAAACAAAAATGATGGTAAGGTGAAATAAATGTACGGTGTTGTGGACGGCCAGCAAATGAAGAGCATTCTGGAAAGGATAACATCAAAGCAGGTGTTAAAAAGAGAAAAAACTTCATCTGTGACTAAGACTCCAACAGAGCAGTTGCAAAAGGAGTCTGGATGCGGAGTATTGTTGATTGACTGCACATAAGGAGACTTAAAGACAGACAAAAACACGATTACAGCAATAAACAATAAGAAATCAACCTGAGACAACCCACACCAATCAAAACAGCACTACTTGGAACTTGGTCAGCTTTAGTGGAACAAGGGATGTTAGCTACACTCTCTTGTGTCTAACTATCAGAACAAAGTTGAAAAAAATTACAGCTTAGAGAACAGGAGCTTACTGTCAAACTTTGATGTATTCTTCAGATGTGCTTTGCACTGTAGTGTTCTCTAGGTGGGTAATATCTTTAGCGGACAGTAATATCTTTAACAGAACAGTGATACTCTCCTGGTAGATGAGACAAGTCAGCTGGAGAATAATATAACTATCTAATTGCCTAATGGAGCAAAACAATCTATACTCGTAATGTAATGGAAAACCCCAAAACAGAATAAAATTGTTTTTTTCATCTTATACTTCTGTATCATTTGTCTTTCTCTGTTCCCAGACTACACTGGGCTCTACTGGGAGGTAACATGGCTAGCTATAATTTGACAGACTGCCAATCTCCGTAAGGCCTTTCAGTATTCTTATATCGCAGATGCTTTTGTCCAAACCATTTTTTGCTATGCAGAGAATGGGTCTAATGATGACATTCCCTTCATTTCATGTGTAATGTATTAAGGTAATTCATTTTTCAGTTCTCATGCATACTGGCAGGCTCCTAATGAGCAGCACTTCTGACACCTGCCAAATTAAAGAGACAAACAAAGGGGCCAGGCAATGATAGATATGCACAACGCATTTCTGTGAGGTCATTTTTAAAGGAGACGGGTACAGAACGTGTGGAAAGATTTCATAAAAGCAACAAAAAACGAAAACGAAGTAGTTAAACGGCTCTTTGAAATCATGACAAAGACGATAAACACAAAGAGAAGTTAGGCACTGATAACATTCCTTGTGAAATACATTCAGCACACACTTTGCTACATGTACACACGTACAAAAAGGTTTAATCTGTACATAAACAAAAAGATGCCTCATACTTACTATAGGGAACACACTCATACTGGACCTCAAGGTATTTGTAAGTTCCTGGGCAAGGGTCGGGGAAGACATCCGATCCAGTAATGACTATGCACTGGGTTCGATTATTGCACCTGAGGGAGGGAGCGGGAGGAGGAGAGGGAGAGGAGAAAAAAGAGAAATGAAATGTGAGTGAATTACACAGGGGAAAAAAAAGGTAAAATCACACAAGAGATTAAAGAGTTCACTGTGTACACCTTTGCAGAGCGCCGACTGTCAGCTGTCAATAATGCAATTGGTCTTGTTGCGCAGATCAATATGAAACAAACAGTGGCGTTCGAGTAAAAGGCCAGCTGATTCTGAAAGAAGGCCTTTTTTTGTTCAGGACGAGATGCGAGAGGCTGAAAATTAGCGGGGCGCGTAGATGCCACAGCAGCCCTTTTCGACACTCGCGACAGAGATAAACAACCTAATCTATGAGTGTTCATACCCGCCAGCGCGTGAGTTATAAGGATCTTATGTATACATCCTTGGGGCTATGCTGATTGGGCCCATGATGGATTCAGGCTCTTTATATGCCATTTCACTCTGTTGAATTTTTCACTATATGTCATGGGCCGTAATGGATCGTGTGCTTGTCCAGGGTCGATCGGTTTGCTTTTGGCACACAACAAAAAAAATTTGCTGGGAAAAAAAAACAAAAAAACAAAAAAGAACACAAAAATTATGCATTCTGATCATGCATATTCATCAGAGCTGCTTACTTACAATGTAAATGTTGCTGATTGATTAATCATACAGTGGTGCAGTTTTAAATGTAGACCCCTTCCTTGAATATTAATCTGATCCTAAAAGAGGCATGCTGTGTGCTCAGTGTCTGTCTTCCTGCGCATGTTTTTCTTTGTTTTACTTATTTATTTATTATACTGTTTTTAAGTCTTTCATGCTTACCGTGGAGAAAACACACCCTGACTTTTTTTTTTTCCCTTTATTTGCTGTCGTGCTGGCCCAGCCAATATGCTCCAGTGGGTGAATAAATCTTAAGCATTCCTGACATCCTCTCACTTTGTCCCCCTAACCCCCCCCTTCTCCCCCACACTAGCCCCCCTCCACACACTCCGATGTCACAGACGGTTATCGTGGCCGCAAACCAACGGCCATATTTACGCTCCCACATCGGGCAGTTCATCCCCTGATGAGACTTAGCATTTTATCTGTCGTCTGTAGCCTTTAATCAATAACTCTGTCCGTGGGCAAGTGCCTACTATTTCAATTGATCGCTGAAAATCTATCTGCAGTACATTGGTGAATTTTCTTCCTTGCTTTTCTCTCTCTCCCTCTCTGCTTCTCTCTCTCTCTCTGTGCCTGTGGTGTGTGTGTGTGTGTGTGTGTGTGTGTGTGTGTGTGTGTGTGTGTGTGTGTGTGTGTGTGTGTGTGTGTG
>JBBJLS010000039.1:13912892-13990424 GCA_037577275.1 Bryconaethiops microstoma
CTTAATTGCAGTTGTTGCTGCTAAGGGTGGCACAACCAGTTATTAGGTTTAGGGGGCAATTACTTTTTCACATAGGGTCATGTAGGTTTGGATAGTTTTTTTTCTTAATAAATAAAATCATCACTTAAAAACTGAATTTTGTGTTTATTTGGGTTATCTTTGTCTAGTATTCAAATTTGTTTGATCATTTGAAACATTTAAGTGTGACAAAACAAAGAAATCAGGAAGGGGGCAAATACTTTTTCACAGCACTGTGTATAATATATTATTGTGTATAATATATATATATGTATAATATATTATTGTATATTATTATGTAGATTGTATATTATTGTATATTATATTGCTCAGGATATTCCTTGTATCAAATTCCTTGTATGTGTTCGCTCACATACTTGGCCAACAGACACGATTCTGATTCTGATTCTGATTCTGATGACTCGCAGCCATTCTAGGTATATACTGCTGTACCATACCCATTTCACCAGCAATTTAGTTTATGTTACCACATTTTAGTCAAGAATGATACAAAAATAAAAGTCAAATTGTTTCAGATTTTTGCAGCAAGAACTTCAAGGAGAAATAGTGGTAATTTTCTTTGATTTGTGTCAATTGACGCAGTCAGCTGTTCTAGTGTTAAAGGACCCAGAGTGCCATTCGGTGTTTTTATTAAGTTCTGAAAACTTTGCAGACATTTTTTAATGTAGCCACCAACCTGCAGAGCACATGAGAACAAATACAAGTTCAAGAAGAAAACAGGCATGTTTAGAGAGTTGCAAGTAATTTCAACTGCATGAAATAATCTTTTGGGAGAATGAGGAAGAAGCTCGGACAGTGATGTTCTATGTGGAGTCAACAAGAACCAGACCTTGGATTGTTCAGCGGATTCATTTATGTATTTATTTATTTGGCAAACAAATTTGCCACTATCTTTTAATTCAAACCCAGGCATCTGCTGTTGTCTGAGAAACAAAATGAGAATGAGCATCCTTACAATTTGACCTTCTTTTTGTATAATTTACTTATTTATTTATTTGTGCATCACATCTGGAGGAAGGGTGAGGGTGGAGAAAAGACCTTTCTGAAATACATTAACACTTCAATGACATGAGGCAAATGTGCTTGCCAGAAAACTGCATCATTTTAATGAAGGACCTCTGGACCCAATCTTGAGGCTCGGCCTTCACCTGTATGTTATGAAAAGAAAGCACCAAAGCATAAATGGCTCTTTGTACTGCAATGTGTTGAAGTGACGCACAATATGACTGCACCTGGGTCAAACTGCTTGTGAGAAACACTGTATGTCTGTGCGAATCCTCGTTTGATCAAAACACATTTCATGCTGACACCTCGCTTAGATTGTCTCATTCCAGGTCATATGAGCAAAGCTCCTGTAGAAGAGGCAACATCCTTTATGGTGCAATGTCCAGAATGCTTCATTTCATCTTGTCCCCCCCCCCCCGAGTTAGAGCACATCGCTCATGCATTGCTTTTCCTGCCTTTGATTTGTAAATCAGTGATTCACACAGTGTGGTTTCAAGAACTTGTCAATGATGCTAAAACCTACTAAAACATAGCAGGGAAGCAAGCTGCACTTGCCAAGAGTTAATCAGGCCTTTAGAAAGTGAATGACTCTCCAATCCCTTTCTCTCCTTCTAATTAAATAACGGGGGCAAGGATCAGAAGCAGTAAATAATATATTAAAGAGAATGCTGGATTTCATCACCATAGCAACCTGTCCAGCAAAGCCATAATCGCTGTGATCTCTCCTCCACCAAACCCCCCAACCCGCCCCATCCTGGCCTTGTTGACACCAAGCCTTATCAGGCATTCTGGTCAGTCACCACAAGGGTCACTTTTCAATTCCTTTCAGGCAGATAGGTAGCCAACTCTGAACTCCAGCGGCCAGGCCCCACGCCGGCACACAATGGAGGCCTTTCAGAAGCAGCCTTTATCAGTCGCACCACTGTACACGACTCCACAAATCTGGTCAATGCAACTCCGAGAGGGGGAGACCCTTTTAATCATGGTTCAAATGCACAAATGACTTCTTGGTCCCACTTTACTCCACGGTGCTCTGTTCCCCATGTAAATATTTGTGTAAATACAGGGTGCTATTGTGCCACTGTAATTCAGCACTGTAAAACAAGTCCTGCGATTCTTGTGTTTTTAATTACACAGGATTAGGGTATGGGGGTAAAATAGTGGTTTTGTTATCTTACTACACTATACTGTTGTAACATGAAACACTCTGAAATAGCAATGAGCTCTGTGCACTTTTGGAAAACATTTTCTTTTCAGCACAGCATCCCTTAATATATCAACTACAAGTGTTCTGACAATCAGTAGTATGCCTATATTTGGCCTAATAAGTAGAGGTTGCACAGCAAGTTCCACCTCAGCCGCTACAGTCCCATGACTCTACTCTAATTCACTTTTCACCTTTGGGGTGACATTGGCCCATTCAGAGAGCAGCAGCCAGGCAAAAATGCTAATTTGATGAGGATGGAGGACGGTCTCTGTGGCGCAATAATATTTTAATCTCCTCAACGAGGCAAATCAATTGGAAAGTGACCATCTGCCAGGATATGACTATCACTGAAGAGGGGGTAATGAACATACAGGGAGTGATTAAGATCATCATCAGCAGCAGCAGCATCCTGTTGTAATCTCTTTCACACAAAAAAAAAATTGCTGAGGTGCCAGATGACAAACATATGACCTAATAAAGAAATATGCACTTTTAGAGAAAGTAGCCTGGCCAGGGAAAAAAAAAAATCCTGCTCAAGGGATTTTTTTCTTAGAACTGTGCATTTTTTCCTTTGCTCAGCAGGAGCTCTTCAGTATATGAGGATTTTACGCAAACATATTAGCTCTGAAAAAAAAAAAAAATTGTGAAAATGTATTGAAGTTTCTACGCTCTGGAGTGAAACCACTCCACTAGTGTTCTTAGGATGTGCAAATGCATGGGGAGATTCTACTAGATTATCTAAGTCTGACACTGCATTCTTTCCCATTGAAGCTCTAAAAAGGATCCAGGACACTCATGGCGATTGTCAAGCCCAGTTAATGCAGCTTGGATTGGGCTTTGTTCTGACAGAGGCATACAGCTGCTTGTAAATGAGCTAGCATTGCTAGCGCTGCCTGCTATTATTCTGCTCTCGCGGCTGACAAGGTTGCTTGCTGAGGGGGTTTTGGAAGGGAATAGGAAATCGTGGCATACCGAATCAGCGCAAAGCAACAAGGAACACAGCTTGAGTTCTTCGGGTTTTTTATGTTCTCCACGAGCACTAAATTCTACAGAAGACTACAGAAGGCAAAGGCACCCCGAGTCACCTTTCCCCCACAGAGCTGATTCCATAATCCTGCAATATCCTTTACAATAGCATGTTGTCTTAAGAAGTCAGGTTTTTCGCAAGAGGGGGAAGAAGAAAGGGCCAAGAAAATATTACGGATATCAATGCAAATATTCGCTATTGGGAAGAAGGTTTCCGTCTGGTTCGAGTTCTGTGGTGGGATGATCCACTGAAGCTTACTAAGCTAACATGAAGACATGACCCTCAGCTTTGCTCCATGCAAACATGTATGGAATCCACACCTCAAACCTTTATTAGCCCAACAAGTTGCAACAATCAAATGCTAAGCCTCAATTTCTTCCTCATGATGAGCTCTGTAAACAAGATTCAGGCTTCTCTGGAAGGAGCACAGTACACATTGTTTTATGCACTGGCCAACTCAGCATATTGCCTGTCCTTTGCCCCTTCATGTGTTGTTGTCATGAAGTATTGATGGACGTCATAAAACAGTCTACAGGAAAAGAAACAGCCTACAGTTGATGTTCAATAGGCAGGAGAAGGCATATGCTGTCTCACATTCAGACAGAGCCTCATGTGGTTCCTGGCTCCAAAATTCATTGGTATTCATGACCACGGCCTGCCCCAGTTCATTTACATCTTTCTCTTTCATAGCAACAGCGGGTGGGCTATCAGGAGCATCTTTGATACAGGTGCGTGCTGGCAAAAAAAGACGTTGTGTCATTTAGCTCTGGATAGATATTATAAAAAATGTTCCCCACTGTTTCTGCCTTTTTGCTGCTGAGGTGGGCCTTTGTAAAGTCTACCTTTAGTCACAAAATGTTTAGATACGATCTGCATGCCGTCACACCCCCCTCACCTCTTGCTCTATTGTGCTGTACAAGGTTTAGATACGTAGAAGCATAGTGTATACTGAACACTGTCTAGATACACTGCTATCAAAAGAACCTCATCACTTTAAGGGCAACCCCCTATGTGAAGTAGAATTATCAATATAATGCAAATAAACTATCAAACAAAAGTTGAAGCAATACATTTCTAAAAATAATTTTTTTAAAAAACAAACACACCTTTTTAACATATTAAGAAATTGTTTTTTCACTCTCAACTCAGCATACTTGAATACATGTAACCTTTAAGCCTAATTAAACACAAACCACTGGGGTCAGGAGTCTGCCTTTTATGACAAGTTATTGAAAATGTGTCACCTTCACAGACAGCTGACCGCTTTCTCACACTGTCAAAATCTGTAAACCCCAGAGGGCACGTTTTAGGGGGAATGCTAAATCACATGAACATGTGAGTGCAAAGAATATATACACAATATGCGCACAAATTTGTAAATAACAGCTCAACCAATGTATCTTCTAAAAAGGTATTAAAAGAAAGTCCCCTCACTCTTTGCCTCTACTTTTCTGGGAAAGTATACTAGCGGTTAGAACATTGCTGTGAGGATTTGGCTGCATTCAACCACATGAGCTTCATCACACCAGAGAACACAGCTCCACTGCTCCACAGTCCGATACTGGGAAGCTTTATACTCTAGATAACACTTGGCACTAGACAAGTAGGTCTTGCACTCATGTGCTGCTGCTTCAGAGCATCCCATTCTACTGCCAATTCTTTTCGAGGGAAATTACAGAAGTGGTACCGGACTGAATTTCTGTTTCAATAATGAGACAATAACATTGTCTCTACCATGTTTTTATCTATAGTATACATTTTACCACTGATCCTCTCCACAAACAACCGTTGTTATCCTACATTACAAAATACTATACCACACTACATTATACTATTATGTTAAATGGTTGAATATACACTGTAATGATCTTTTTATAGAATTTTTTCGTCAAGTTTCCTGGCTCAAGGTTTTGTATCTTCATTTTATTACGTTAATCTGATTCTAGCTGGTAAATAGAGCCCTTGTTATTATAATAGAGTTGTTTTTATTACTGAAACTATTAAGTTTATAGGGACACTTTTCCAACATGCAGCAGATCTGTCACTGACAGAATGAGGTCATCATATTAAACCATTAAGGCATTGTTAATTATTAGGGATATGCAGGTGCAGTGGTCCAATAAACCAATAAGCTATTTCATGCTCCTTCAATCAATAGGGTAGTATTCCACACATATCATAGATGAGGACAAAGGCGTACTCCCACGCTCTCTCTCTCTCTCTCTCTCTCTCTCTCTCTCTCTCTCTCTCTCTCTCACTCTCACTCTGACTACCTTCTCCTTCACTAAGAGCAATGTGCCCTTTCGTGTCAATACCTCGATGACACATTATTCAGACACTGCTTTGCCTGACCTCCACCTGGCATTTAAACTCCCTGACCAGCAAGCTGTTTGCTCTGGCCGACACAGTCGAACAAGCTCAATCATTTAAGCAACAGAAGCCTCTGTGAGCTTTGGCCCCTCCGCAAAGGTCTTGTGACAGCTCTCTGTGAAAAATTACGTTTAATTTAAAGCATTAAAGAGATAGTTCACCCAAAAATGACCTTAACTTTGGTCCTTTCACCTCTTATTATTACAGTCATTTGTCTGTTTTGGAAAATGCGTATTAGAGAAGTGCATTATGTGGGAGTGAAGCACTAACATTTTGGCTGCAGACGATTCAAATCTGAATCTTAAGGGCTGACTGTCTGTGCTGTTACTTGCAAATGATCACGTTGGATTTCTGTGCTCAGGCAGCACATTTGTCTTTTTGATATGTACACATGTTGCTTCGATGACATAAGTGTGGGAAACGCTGTAATGTTTATTGTAGTTTGTGGTATGTGGCATCCAATGAAAGAAAAAACCTTACCACACCCCCAAAAATGCAGTCTGAATATGATAACCATGTTTTTTTTTTTCCTTTCACATTCCCACTCATAAAAGCAATCACATCATAATCAGATATGCAAACGAGTTGGATCTGGGCTGCTGGTGTGAAAATAGCCTTTGTGAAATTTGTATTGGTAATTTATTCGCAAGTTTGCTGTATTTGGCTTTAGCTCAGAGGCTGTCCTTTTTTTTCCAATAGAAAACCAAATCTGCAGACCCAATCTCAAAGGATTTACAGTAGCTACGGAGGGCACTGCACATTTCTAGTTACCTCCACTGCATCTGTCTACAATGCATAGCATGTAGGGTGTGTTGCGAGGTGCTGTCAAACTGAAATGAGCAAAGATGCTTCTGTGGGGCCGTCCGGGAATTGGATTTGACGTTTAAAAAAAAAAAAAAAAAAGTCTAAGGAAGCTTTTGGAAAATGCAGAACAATCACAAACCTGATGGACGACTTTGCAAGGTGGTCAAGTATATACACTGATCAGCCATTACATTAAAACCACCTGCCTAAAAGTGTGGAGGGTGCCCCTTGTTATTCCAAAACAGTTGTTCTTCCTTGAAGCATTCTTGGCTGACCCAGTTGACCCATGTCAAGGTTGCTCAGATCCTGACATCTGCCCATTTTTCCTGCTTCCAACACATCAATTTCAAGAACTGACTGTTCACCTGCTGCCTAACAATCCTACTCCTTGACAGGTGCATTGGATCATCAATGTTATTCACTTCACCTGTCAGTGGTTTTAATGTTGTGGCTGATTTGTGTCGGTGTTTGCACACGTCTCCGAGCTGCTCCGGCTCTAAAAATGAGTTCTATTCATTAATGATTGACATTCTGTTATCATGAAGGATATTGAGTGTACACCCCATAGGGTGTAAACTTCAACCTCATTCATGTTAGAATGCAGTCTTACAGCCTTGCTGTGTCTGACTCGGACAATCTCTGGCTCAAAGAGGTGAAATGACTCAACGGGTCAACCACTGACTCACAGCATGAGGTCATTGTGATTCGTTGCTTGAGTTCAGGGACACTGTGGGCCAATACCAATCCAAAGAAAAATAAAACCCTTACTCCCGTCCTCTGCCTTTCACTTGTCCGCAAGGCAGGAGAAATTTTACATTGGTTCTGGAATGGAGACTCCCTTAATGATTTTGCTATTGTGACTTCCGTGAGACGCAACCAAATAATCATTTTAACTAAAAAAGAAAACGCTTTGCCTGGTTTCACCACAAGCAAAAAAAAAATCTTTGGGGCACAAGGGAGGGCATACATTTTGTGATCACATTTTTCATGCCACCACTAAATCTGTCCCTGACAGAACAGGCATGCTCCCAAGGTCACTGATCCAACAACTATGAGAGCAGTTAGAAACTTATTCTTTCTTTAAAGAAGTGATCACCTCTTATGAAGCATTCTGGGATTTCACTTATCATTTACTATAACTTTTCAATTATGCATGTTTCTGAACTGCTGTGGAATCACTTGCTCTGTTTATCATTCTGAGTATGTGTAAAGTCTTTTTTTTTTTCCTCTAAAAACATTATCACTGTGGCGGTATGTCTTCAGTACCTTTCTAACATCCGGTCCCTTATGTTAGAAGACATAACTGTATCACATTCTTTACACTTATACACATTAGAGCTGCATACCCTAACTTTTTTAATCTTTTGATTTTGTTTCAGTTTTTTTTTTAATTAAAAAGGCACAAATATGCCCCGTTCTCCTGGAAAAAGTAGAATGTAGGGTACCTTCAAATTATTTGTGTCCTTTTTGTTGTGGAGAACCAGCATTTATTTTACTTTTGTAATCATAATTACGTAAAAAACTAATAATATCTGCATTTTTTGAAAACTTGCAGTTCCAAGCTACTGAACAGTAGGGGAATAAACTTCACAGTTTGTTTATGTGCAATAACATGACACTTTACTATTGTAGCAGGCAGTCTAAATGCGGTGCATTTCTGCAAAGTAATAACGACATGCTTTACACTTTCAATGATATGACAGTAAACCATAAGGCCTACCAGTTAGCAGGCTTGCTTTCCTGCTGAGTGCAGACAATCATGAGGCTAATTAATTAACACTAGCTTCCTATATTTAAACCTCAAGATTCAACATCTGTAAGTCACAGCTTGATATGTTACTTTATCACACTCCAAATTACGGGCAGTGGAAAACAGTGCATGTATATGACATGAGCGTCTCAGGCTCTGCGCAGCAGCTGTGCTTCACAAGCAGACCCTGATGAGTCTGGTGACGTGTCAAGAGCTCACTGATTGGAGGCTGTTATTATAATCCACTATTATAATTTTGCTGACTGCTTGCTGGCATGAGACGCTCCGAGACAAACAATCATACCATGTGAACTTCTGGTGAGTTGCAAAATATCACATTTTATCCATTTCATTTTATTACTTTATCAATTTCATATGGAACTCCGGTTAGGGGCAATGCTTGACGTTCTTAGCCAGAACTTTCATTCAGTGACTTAAAGGAACTGGTCACTAATTTACCTAAAGTCCTCCTCTGGCCACTTCAAAGAGAAAAGAAATTCGAGGGCTTCCCAGAATCACATGCAAATGATGCTAAGGCCAACGTGACCTTAATACTGCAAGCCCTAATCACCTTAAAATTCCACGATATTAAAGTAGCAAACAGGAAACTGCTTCTGGTTACCCTCTGACCCTCTAATACATGGTCTCTTTTTCTCAGAATACCTCCCCCATCCGCAACATACCAAAAGCCAATACATTCATTCTGCTCAGAAATGA
Organism: Bryconaethiops microstoma; assembly: GCA_037577275.1. Classification (NCBI taxonomy): domain Eukaryota; kingdom Metazoa; phylum Chordata; class Actinopteri; order Characiformes; family Alestidae; genus Bryconaethiops; species Bryconaethiops microstoma. Next base: position 13,921,812 of record JBBJLS010000039.1, read on the forward strand.
CCCACAACTGTGACTCTGGGTTGCAAACAAAGGCAGGTTCCACCAAAGCCGTACAGAGAAGGAAAGATCAGATCTTTATGTTTTCTCAAATTATACTCAGCTATGCTGTGGCTCCAGTCTAGCTGAGCCAATCTCTCTTTGAGACTAAAAACAAAAAAGAACGCGAGGTCTAAACAAAAGAGGAATGAAGATTATTATCACACTGAAAAAATAAAATCTTTTAGATGAAATTCGCTCACAGAGGACACAATCTGACAACCAGGCCTTTTATGGACATGTTACAGTCAGCCTGCATGGTATGTGAAAGGCAAAACAAAACAATAAAGGTTTCATGGCTCACTTCAGTTGGGATGTCGTCTGTGGAGAAATGGGAGGCAGATAAGACAAATCCTCTTGTTCTCCATAGACTTTCTGACGGTGTGGTCTGCCGCTATCCTGCACTGTTGTGCTGATCGCTTGGGATATGCTTGTTAGATGGCCACGAACCGGCCCGAGTGGGAAAAAGACAAGACAAAGCATAAAAGACAGACACGGGGGGGGCCGCCAGGGTAGATAGGAGGCATATGGGTAGATGACTAGAACAGTAAACTCTCATCCAGGAAATGAGTGTCCTCATTCTAACCTTATTGTGTGTCATTAAACGCTTTAGTCAATTAGACGATTTCATTAAATGAGCCTGAATTGACACAGAGACATTTTTGGAGCCCTCATACTATCACTTAACCTGAAATGCTCCGAGCTACACTGAATACAAATGACCACAACAGCGAATCTAAAATCTTCCACTTTCAAAAAGTGTTAATTCTGTGTTTAATCCACCCCATACATAGCGTCAACCACCACTGGGGATAGGCTGCCAAGAAACCATAAAATGCAAATTAGTCTTGGCTGGGTTACAGCAGTTTCAGCCAGTTTCCACTGATACCCATTTGTTTCTATATCCATAAATCTGTTTGGCCAGAGCTTCCTAGCTCTGACTTCAAGTCCCTACTCAGCACGTTCTGAAAATAGACAAATCATTAATACAGACCAAATCAATACTGAGTATCATCGTAGTCTCATGTGGGATACGGTCTCAGACAGACATCCTAAGTTATAAGTAGCTGCGATGGACCCTGTTTGATTTTTTTTTTTTTTTTGCACGATAAACACAAACCAAGAGCCAGCTGTGATGGACCTTAATCCATTAAATCCCCCCCACACACACTAAACGGCAAATCCTAATGAGGATTTGAAGCGCTCAGCTGGGTGGGGGCCCGTGGCGGCGGCCGCACCTTCGCTAGCAGTTCTGCTCTCCATTCCATTGTGCTCTTATCAGCCTTATCAAGGAGAAGTGACTGTTGATGAAAGACCTGAGCTGCATTGAGGACCAATGGCGTATTGACCCAGCGGCAGCTTAACACTAAGGGAAGTCAGATCCCTTGGCCCGATACAAAATCCCTGTGTGACATCTGGGTGGAAAACAAAAAGAAAAACTCCCAAAAAAAGAGAAGCCTACAGAGGCTGTTTACTGTGAAGGGCAGAACAAAAGGACTGTGCCGTGTGTCTGTGTTTAATAAAGGCGGGCTAAAGTCTGTCTGGAAAGAACACGGAACAGGATTCCAGACTATTCACTTAACTTCATTAAGGATTTTAAGTCACCGGGTTTTAAGTCTATGCTGATCGGTCTGAGAGAGAGAGAGAGAGAGAGAGAGAGAGAGAGAGATTTCCCAGAAACAATACGAGCATTGCCCTGTTTTTACCAGTTGAAGCATTTCATTAATGAGCGTTACTACACACACAAGATTTCACTGTATGTCAGTGGCAGACAAGGCTTTTAAGTTGGCTTGCCCACACACGTTTAACTTCACAGAATGATTTGTTTTCACAGTAGGGCCCAAATTGTAACTCGAATCCCTCCAGCAAGGCAGTGCAATCTGTAATGACTCGACGAAATATGTATTCAGTAGTGATGGGTACAGGAAAAATAGCCAGAGCCAGATTTTCTTCTTTTGCATCTCTAGCAGGAATATTCCCTTACGAAACCATGGGGGAAGCATGTGATGCAGTGACACAGTATTTGGAAGCATGTTTTCCCTCGCCTCATCTTTTCATAAAATATTTACCTGGCACCTGAGCAGATATAGGGGCGACCCTGTCAATGTAACTGCAGAGGCCAGAAAGATCTTCTCTGATGCTGCCTTAGCATACTTTCATGTATGAGAGAATCCAGTGCACAGTCAGGGAGAGCGAGAGAGAAAAATGGAGTGATGGAGAGATGGAAAGGAGGGGAGAGGGTTGAGATTGCTACTGTATTCTCTCTCTCTGACATGTTCTGCTGTTAATCACCACATATTCAGCAGGACCTTCTTTCAGAAGGCAGCAAAGACAGACACCTAATTTCAATCTGAATCTTCAAGGACACTGGAAAAGAACCTGTCAAAATCAGGGCTCCTATTTAGAGGATCTTTCTAAAGCCCCTGTAGTTCCAATTAGAAAGACTAGGTTGCAATTTGAGACTTCACCTCATTTTACAAAGGTGGCAGCTCTACAGGAAGGGTAAATGATCGAGGCTATCATTCCTAGTTACGCGTTTTAATGAAACAGTAAGCCTATCATCTTAACACTTAGGAAATAATGTGCCGTTGTGAAACCGTGATCCCAACTTACCACTTTTGTTCGTGATTCATTATAAAGACTGCACTGCAGTCTTAAAGACCACTTTAAATATATAATGCTATAAAAAAAAAGGATTTATATAGCAAAGCCCTGCTGATTTAACATTTTTCAACAAAAAAAAGAGATACTTTAAGTGACCCAAGACAGTTAATCATCTTCAGGCATAAATAAAACAGTTTGCTAGAATGTATATTTAGTCTTTATTTTTTTCAGAAAGTATGTTTGGAAAGAAAACAAGAAAAGGTGAAAATCTTCACTTGAGGACAAAGCCATGAATACAAATGAATTTCATCCAAGTATACAGACAGCAGTCAGCCCCGCGAAATTAAATAAGAAAGATGAGATGCAAAGTTTCTAGGGATATACCACGAAGGAGGGGAATAACCCTGAAGCAATTAATCTTTTGAAGCTTCTGCAGAAGCACAAAACTTCCAGCCATTTATGGCTATGGCAGTAACCCATTTAATTCAATTATAAAATGCATTAAAAAGATATTACGGCCAGGGCGGAGTGTAATGAAGCATGTTTACTTGGGGATATTGTTTGTAATGAACAGTTGTTGGGCTTAGCCCTATAGTTAAAAGAGGACATCTGAGCAAATATAGGAACATGAGATAACTCAAAACAAATAGAGGAGTCAGATATTCGATTTTACTTTTAATTTAATTGAGAGCAAAAGCAATGCATGTTCAGTGTTAATGAAAGTGCATTTTGGATCAGGTAGATTTTAAACTTATAGATTTATAGATTTGCTATAAGAGTCAAAAAAGCCCATATATGTGGTATCCTCATATAGCCTGATGCAGGAAAACCCTTTCTACAGCATAACAAATCAGTCTGACTGATGATCATGTGGAATTCTATCACAGGAGTCACATGTTTACCTTAATCCTGATAAGGGATCTATCATTGAGAAGGTTCTTACCTTCAGTGCATTGTATAGCAGCCAAAGCAAACATCAGGCAGCAGAGGGTTGAGAGACTCCACGCTGAGCATGCCATTGTGCTTGGCTTGGACACTCTCCTCATGTTTTGCCGGAAGTCACTGCAGTCACAACAGTCCATGAGAACTGCTCTCAAAGAGGCTCATCATTAGGATCCGCACCTGGAAAAGCAGCCACAGTGGATTGTCAGTGCTAGAGAAATACCTCAGAGGCTTCCTGAGAACAGGTAGGTCCAAAAACAAAAGGCTGAAAGTCCACAAAACTTACAACAAACCAGAATGTAATCTCAAGGGTGTAAATCCCTATAATGGAAACGGAGAGCTAAGAAACCTCTTCCATGTCCAGACGACCGAACTGGCCAATTCAACACATTTCAAGTTTGCAACAAGGAAGCAAATAACCCACTGGCAAGAGTAATTGAACTCTAAACCCTAGTCATTCTTCGTGCTCTGTCAATCCATACCTCTTCGAGTGCCTGCATGTCCTCCTCCCGCCATTCACCAAAAACACGGCCCTGGATCCATCAAGCGAGGCAGCCGCTAAATGGCAAGGCCCTCCACTGAAGTTACTCAGGCATGTATCCCTCTCTTCTTAACTGTTTTCCTCTGTCCGCATGTTTACACCTCCCGCCTGGCCGGGTGCGCCCCGCTCATAAACCGTTCTCACACCCCTCGCAGGGGAGCACAGTCGCTCCAGTAACAAGTCACTTAGGAGCCCATTAAAATACTGCACACACCCCACCCACGCTTTCTGTTTAAGACACACTAAAGCAAGACCACCCTGCTCTGCATATATGATTAAACTATAAAGTATTTACACAAGTCTGTTTGAAAAAAGGCAAGCTCCTCCCCTTTTAGTTTGCTTAGTTTACAGTTGTGTATGTGCACAGGCGGTGCTCAGATTCTTGAACTGCTGGAGGAAAATCATCTTAGTACCTATGGTATATTAATCAAGGTAAAGTTGCTCTTGAACAGCAAAAAAAGCTACAAATTCAAGGAGCAGTCGGAAAGTTACGAACAGATACAGCGCACAGTGTCATTAGTGCTCAAGCTGCTTGAAGGCATCATGAAAAGCACAAAAAACACCCAGACTTTGATTGGATGAGTGAAGAGAGTCAAGGGTTCCTTGAACTTCGGCGTTCCTTGTTCAAGATGTTTTCAAGGCTTCAGTGGCACTCTTTTTCCATTTTAACCCATTTAAACTGCAAGGTCCATACTTCAATTCCTCACTTCCTCACAATAATCACACAACCTATATACTAGAGCTTCAGTAGTTTTTGAAAAATCAGCAACAGTTAATGCATAGTAGGCCTGTATGATACAAAGGAAATTACGATGTACAATGTTTACTGTAATTACGATGCTAGCTTTTGTGACTTCGATACCTTACAACCTATCGAAATACATTATTTTGATCAAAATTAGTTGTTAGACCATTTGGATTATTCAAAACCGGAGATACGCCCCATTTTCGAACTCCTCACAAACTGGCAAGTACCCCGATTAAATGTTTCTTTGTTCCAAAGCTTAAATTGTGTGGTACAAACAAATACATAAAACGCACAATAAACCTATTCACTCTTTAACGAGTTAAACCGCCATTAAAAATTCTTAAATGAAACATTTGTATGCTTTTCATAAATGACACCAATCAAATAAGGTGCTAGACCGAAACTTTGGGGCTATTTACCATAATGAGTCATGCGTAATTACGCAGAGACATTTTGGTTGCAGGTGTGGCAGCAGGACTCAAATACAGTGCGAGTGCACTTACCCAGCACACATGATTTAACCTCGCGAAATTACAACATAGATTTGCCTAAGTTAAATAATAAGTTGTCCAATTGCCAAGACTGAGCAAACACCGGCCAGCGAACATCTGATCTTCGCTGATTTTGATCACGCATGCCTAAACAAAACATCCATGGAAACTCATTTGGATCCACTATGGTTTGATCAGGATACTCAGGGCACTTAGGAAAACATTTATGCTTTCTTAAAATCTCATTAGCATAATGCAGCCTTCTTTGATATTAGTACTGCAAAACCCAACATCATGCTAACAACTATCAAACAATTAACTATGCAGCCTTACTGGATAATAATCTGCAAGATGCATAATGGAATAATAAACCTAAAGTTTAAGAGGATAAACCCCTCCCCTGACTCTTCTTGCTAGTACGATAATTTGTCAGGGGAAATAAATATATTAAACGCGAGGGCTGATCCCCTACATGGGCAGATGGGTGTTCGGCTAAATCAACGACAACAGCTCGCTACCTTCATATCTTTGTGTCATGCTGTGAGCGGTTAACATGCTGATCAGTCTGAGGCACCAAAGGCGCAGACTAAGGCGGTCTGCCTGACTCCCACTCTCCTCATTAAACGCACCAAGGTCTCTCTTCTCTGCTGGAGACCTTATCTTCCTAAGCTGCGGCGAAGACCCGCCGATCAACACCTGTTAAGTGCTTCAAATGAAACAGCGCCGATCGAACTCTCAGCCAGAGCGCAGCAGGGAGGCCCGCTGTTGCCGCTGTATACATTTTGTCGAATCGCGCTAAAATGTAACGGTTAACGTACACTTACAAAGGAACGGGCCTTTGAAGTCTGATGTTAGCGTAGCCACACACAAGGAGGCTCTCTAACTTGGGGAGATTTTATTCACATGTTGTGATATGACAGCTTGTTCAGTGCTGTGTTGACTACATATAAAAACCAATGCAGGCAGATGTTTAAGTACTTTGAAAGATGGAAAGCCAGAGGGGCATGGACCCAGAGGCTGCCAGACAGCTGTGCACATCCATGCAGCTGTTCTGTAAACCAGAAGAAGAAGCTTGCCGACAGGTTCATCATCAAACACGTTAAAGAACGGAGGGGCATCGCAAAAGAAGATTTGTTGCTCCTGTACAATAGAGGGGGTGCTGAGAAAGAAAGCAGGCATTAAAATCAAAGTTGAAAGGACAGTTTGAAATGTTAATGACACAATGGGGAAACAAGGCACAGATGTGAAAGAACGCAGCATTCTTTTGACCGAAACCTCTCCGCTGTCTCCCTTTCAGGCAAGGGGTGGGCCACCGGAGGATAAAGGAAGAGGCAGGCCATTCAAGGCAATGAGGCCTAGAATAAAAGACTGGGGACATGGGAGTGGGGGGCACAGATGGGAGGTTGGGGAGTTTATAATACAAGATTGACAGCTTGCAAGTCTTGCTTGACCTCTGAATTAACCCCCGAAATTTCAATGAACTAAATGACAGAGCCGTGATCTTGATTGTCAGGGAATATGACAAGTGTATACAAAAAAGAGAAGCATGCCCAACTGTAAATTCCTCAAAAAGTAAGTGTGTGAGACTTACTTTTTGTACTTCACAACCTTGACGCACTCTGTCTTTCTCACACATTAACCGTTATCTTCTGGACTCAACACTGCATTATCCAAGAAAAAATTCTCCATGGAGGCAGCATAAATCAGGCTGTTTTTTTCTCCAGCAGGCTGGATTATTGGGTCAGTGATCAGATGACATTAGTGTCCCACTGAGCCAGATATCGGAGAGAAAAATCGATCGATGACCTGGCGTGGGCCAGCTGATGTAGCTCAACACATGGTGGTATGACTAACCCTCAGAGCTCCATCTAAGTGCTGCAGGACTGGGGGGCGGTCAATTAGAAAGATCCGTGCGCCATTATACACTGCAGCAGGAAGAAGATACATGTGTTTGTACCCTCCGCATTTTTTGGGGGGGGGGGGCCCGAGGAAGGTTTAGAACATCTATTAAATGTTTAACATTATTTATCACCCAAAAAAGAGCATATACTGCTCTCTGACCAAAGCTGGAGCGCTCGAATAGTCCATGTAAACAAACTATTGCTTAATTTTCAAGACTAATTAATTTAGTAATGTATCATTTCAAATGTAACAACTAAGCTTCCCTTTAATGTAAGATGTTTTACTAATGGCCCCTGCCACAAAACTATCAATTTTTCTGTCCACTCAATTCATCAAATTCAGCAATCCCTGCTGGTCCGAAAGTAATGGGACAGAACAAAGCCTGACGCCCTGATGTATTTCAGAAATTGAGTAATCTGCAGGACATTACAGAAATGTTAGTGTGTTTTTCTTTTTTTTCAAGCCTTTTCTTTTACACACTGCTATTGTGCACAGTGCTGAGATCCATGAGCATGCAAACTACAGCCATATTTTTACAAGAAACGGACAAGTGTAGAAACTTCCACAGCTAAATGCATGCCTGCTTCTATAGTTCAGACAGACTTGAATATGTAAACCATACTCTGGAGTTTACAAAGGAAGGCAATCATTCCTCTTCACTGCTTTCCTCTCATTTCTTCCCCACGCCCCCTCTTCCATAAACAGAGATGCACTTTACGCCTTAATCAGAATATTCAATAATCAAGACTATTTACAGCGTATGAGAAATACTAACATTTTTATTAAGTTGTCATCTCTGCCACTGAGAGAGCTGAGATAGAGAGAAAGATAGAGAGAAGTGAGAAGTATATTCACCTAGAAGGTAAAGAAAGCGCTCGCATTTTCTGTGCACAAGATAGCCCAGGCTCCCAAAGGCTAAAATTAGAATTAGCAGCTTCCCTTTGGTCGGGGTTACTGGGCATACAACCACCTACTATGGCTTTCAAAAATGTTATACTTGAGACTCAATTTTCCTTATTTTGATATACACCTTTCTATTTTTACCGATAAATGGCACGCATAGCCCAGTAATCGCTACAGAAATGCACGGAAAATCTTATTAAAATGGCAAGGTGGCTATACCTGTCTCTCAATAGGGATTATAATGGGCCCGATTTGTGAGGGTAACTAAGTTTTAATGCAGCCTTCACATATTGTTAACAGTAATTTTGATGTTTTAGTGGATGAGAAGTGGATTATCTTAAAATGAAATTTGGAAATGTCATTTCCATTAACTGATAGCGTCAAATTCTTCCTTTCAGGTTGCAGACGATAAGCAGGATCCTGCCACAGCCATTTAATGGTGGCTTTGCCGAGCACTCCTCAGCTCCAGCGTTAATGGGCTGACATTAATACAGCTAGATAAATAAGAAGGTCAGAAAAAATTCTGAGGACCACCATTATATAGGTATCTCGCACAGATAGTACCTGTCAATCAGCGTAAAAGGAGTCCCTGACACTCTACATTTCTCCTTCAGTTTGGTCAGATAGGCGGAGGAACATTCTTGTGCGTCTACAGGAAGGGACGTTACTTTACCCTTCCTTTGGATCTCTACAGCCTCCGAGAATCCCGCTCAGTTCTGGTATGCTTTTGTAACACGATAAGAGCAAACCAAAAAGTACGAGGTCATGAAACATCAGGAACCGAAAAGACAAGAAATCTGCAGTGAGCAAGTCCTACTCTCTGAAGCCTCATCATCTCAATTTCAACAAAATGCATCAATTTTTAATTCACTCTAAAGCAATGAAAGCGCTGTTGCTGTCAAAATGGAGCAAAAGCATGGCTGGAAATGAGTGACTGTGTGTGTGTGTGTGTGTGTGTGTGTGTGTGTGTGTGTGTGTGTGTGTGCGCGTGTATGCCTGCGTGTGCCTGTGTGTGTGTCCGTGTCCGTGTGTGTGTGTGCGTGTGTGCGTGTGTGTGTGTGTGTGTGTGCATGCCTGCGTGTGCCTGTGTGTGTGTCCGTGTCCGTGTGTGTCCTCAGACTCAGTCTCATCTGCCATTTGGAGTTCATCTGTCTTGATGCATTTGCATTTAACTCTCCACTCTTGCACTGTGCTCTCTCCCCACTTTGCACACTTATTCCTCTCTGGTGTCCTTTTTAGAACTCATTGCTTACAATATAGATAGAGAGATAACAGTGTTATTACAAAAACAATCTCACTCCATTCAACCAAACTATATATACAATATGTTTAATGTCCAGATAAACACCACACACGCACTGTCACGCGCATGCCGGCAGAACACAAACTCGTATCTCTCATTTTTTTTAAATATAATTTCAGTGTTTATATATATATATATATATACGCATACATACACATACATATGTTCAAGTTGTTTTATTCTTGTTTAGATTTGTTTTTATATTTAAAGTTTGTTCGTAGTTTATAATATCGCACAGTCATAAAAAAAGGAGCGGTTCAGGACACATTTCACTGCATGTTGTACTCGTATAACTGCATGTGACAAATAAAGAGTCTTGAATCTTCATATATGATTACAATATACGTCTTTCATGCATCAGCTTAGTGATTACATTGCAGTTTTAATTATCGACAGGGTGTCAGCAGACCATGATAAACCGTACTCAGCAGCCTCTATGAGAGGGAGTATTAAATCCAGTGTGAGAACTGTATGAACACTATATAATTCCCATATAAATAGATGAACACTAGCATAACACTGAAACTCCCATAGAAGCCAACATTAGCATTTTCATAAAGGTGTTTTTAAGGGGACTTGTGAACATTCCTGCAGTATAAAGTGAACATTCCTGTAGTACACACTGCTATATAATGATATAAAGCCATAACAACTTTATGAAACATCTACCTCAGCAGTACTGTAGTCATTTCAAAATGTATCAAATGTTGGCATTAGATGTGACTAATCATGAAATTTTCCGACTGTGGGCGGAACCCAGTGGAACCCCACAGGGAGAACACAGCATCACCTCACAGAAAGGACCCAGCCAGGCATCGAACCCTGGATTTTCTCCCTGCGAGGCAACAGCGCCAACCACCGCACCGCCATGCTGCACTATGGACAGCACATCAACAAATACTTTACAAAGTCATTGTAGGTTACACCTTTTTTCCCCAGGTTTTCCCAATATAAACATTTTTGCCTAGAAAAACAAAGACATCTGGGTGTGTATGTATGTGTGTGTGTGTGTGCTCATGTATGATACACAAACACACACACACACACACAATACTGTACACACATTAAGCGAGCGAGCAAAATATAGACACTTCAAAATTAATTGCTCCAGTGGGCAGACATGTAATGCCTCTCAGAATGCCACAGACAAGAATGAGCAGCTGTACCGAAGAAAAGCCTCTGTCCCTCTATTAAGCATCAGATCATCAATTATTCAACATCATCGTGAGGCATTATTCAACAGGACGATTAATTTTTTAAGATAGCAGGAGGCAACACAAAACAAAAAGGGGCGCTTTATGAAATGTCTTGAAAAGGCGGCGTCCTGGACAGAGGTGGTTCAAGAAATAAATAGAAGGTTGATCGGTGTTTAGGGAAAAGTTCCTTGGTGGAAAAGCTGTTAGCCATGTGCTGTGGTCAGACAGGACATTAAAGGAGCAAGCAATGATTATAAGGTTTCTAGCCCCTCACCAGCAATTAAAAAAAAGCTTGGTGAATTGGTGGATCTGTAGCTAAAGCAGGTTTATTTAGGCAAGAACGAAAAATGTCCTTTAGAAATCCGGAGTCTGTGTTGCTCATATAAGCTAAGCCCACAGATTTTTTTTTTTTTCTGGCCATCTTGAATGACTTTTTTTAGATGTGAACAAAGAAGCTGTGATGTCTCGGTGTGAGACGGAGAGCATGCACTAGACAGCAAATCATTTGAAAATCTGGAGACAAAGGGAAAGGGTGTAGTCTGCTCCCTGAGAGAAATCAGTTGTCAGGTCTAAATCTCTCCTGACAACACAACCAGCAGTTAATGCCGCTCGCTAAATCTGATGGTACGATATTGACCTTTTTCAAAGGCACGAGCAAAACTCAGAGGCCATTAGCTCCTGGCTACAAAACTCCTGCATGCAAAAACTTTCAGAATGCTCAGGAACTTCATATGTTAGCAAGGGAATGAAGCCCCCAAAATACAAAAGGGAGTTCAGTTCATAGGAGATTGTTGGGGCGGGGGTGAGGGGGTGTTCCCTCTTCATTCACATCCAGCATATCCTGTGCTGGTTATCATGACAATGGCATCTAGGATGAAGTGTCTTTCTTACCTTAGTTTAATGCTAAAAGTTTAAACGCTTTGGCCTAACTATAAAGGTGTAAGACTTAGTCTACAAGTCCTAAAGTGACTGCTTCACATCTCCAGACTGGTGTGCTTCCTTTGAGGGCAAAAAAAGAATGATTTAATTTTTAAACAGTCCAACTTAACTTGATCAGCTTATATATTCTTTTAATGTAAACTTTTTAATTTGCCCTCCATCACATTCATCACACTGCACCATGCCACCTTATTTCTGCTCTGTGCTGCAAGAAATTTCAAAGAGAATAATTTCGAGTGAATCACTGCCCAGATGCCATTGTTTAGCCAAGTGGATTGGAGATGAAATCCATAGAAACAGAATTGGATCCATAATTCCCACATCAATTTTGACTCATTCACCTTCGAGCAACAATCGCACATGGCACGGCTAGACACGGCTAAGTTTTAACGTCCTGAGTCTGAAAATGAATTTGGAACGCAAATTTTCTTAATGCTCTTCTAAACAATGTAAATCAAAGAGCGTTAAATGAGAGTTCAGTATAGTAAAAGAAAGTGGGTTATAAGAGCAGACACTAAAGGCCCACTTTAGTCTTTCAGGGGGATCCAGTTTCATTGTGTGTGGTGATCTCTTTCTCTGAGGTCTTTAGGCTCAGGATGGGGCGGGGGAAGGAGCCAGCACAGTGTTTCTCCCTGGATTGTTAGCTTCATTAACATGTGTTAACCAATGCTGCCATCATTGTAATTGAGATGCAAACGGCCCCGCGTTGGATTACTGCATGGGGCAGCCAAGGCCGGGCCCGGTAACCTAGTTCTCCTAGCAATTGTTTGAGAGCAAAGGAGAAGGCTATTCATTGCTACTCCTCAATGTGCAATCTCTAGAATGCCTATTTGTTGACTGAGAGCATATTTAGATGTGAACAATACAGAGAAATCATGACATGGGGAAAAATAGTCTATCAACAAAATAAGCAGCAGGCAATTCACATATGGCGATTCAAACATGTACCGGCAAATTGATGTGGACTGTACGCTTGGTTTCAAAAATGCTATTGATGAAGTTTTCCCATGAAGCATATGAGAAGCAATGGCAATTTGGAAGAGAGGAGGGCTGTTATTCTTCCCTCAGCAGCCATTACCTACAGCACATTTACAATCAACAAAATGACATACTCTGCGGAGGGACTACCCAGACATTTGTTAAGATGGTTCAGAAAATAGCACTCCTCAGCCGTGTCTGCCATCGCTGATGTCCCACACATCACTTGACATATTCCGCAGTGTTTGGCGTGTACTACATACAATGTGAAGAAAGCTGGAGGACCTGGCTGCTTTAAGGATTGGAGTCACGTAAGCGACCTCCATTCAGGGGAGACGACCTCTCTTCAATGGACCATGAATCTATCCAGGAATCAAAGTGTGAGCACTGCTGAGGAATCATTCCAAATGTAAATGGATTACCGGCAACACCATCGTCTTCTGCCACCCACTACTGGGCCACAGACGCAAGAATCTCTCGTCTCCTTCTTCCTTTTTACGCTTTTTTTCCCTGCCTCCTCCCCTCCTCTATCCTCGGCTCTGGTCTGGAGTCGTGCTTGCTTATTTGTGATAGTCCCCTGCCATTCAGCGCAATTCACCACAATCTGACTCGAGTCTAAATATCACAGGCAGACGCAGAGGATGTCACTGTGCCTATCTGAAAATAGGAATGAGGCTACGTTTTAAACGACAATCTGAAAGGAAGAAATAAATGCAGAAGGTCATCTCTTGAAATAAATAAGATGATCCTGCTACAGCTGAGTATATAGAAATCAATTATTAATACACACTCTTTATAAAGACTTCAATTTTCAATTTGTACCCTTTGTCCACAAAGACTGCCATCTATCTTCGTATTGTTATTTCAGGGAAGTGCAAGCACATGTGTAAGCTACAATAAAGGCCACGGCTCATGCAAAAACTTCACATTAACACTGATTTATCTGGCTAGAAGAACGATGTAACACAAGAGGAGGTAATGTCTTTGGAAATGCTTCAGTGTACATGGGCGAAATCTCCTTCTAAGACATGGTCCTCTCCGTGCTGTAGCTACTTATATGTTATTGAGGACGAGGAACCATTTGGAGCAACAGAATGCATTAGGCTCACGCTATACAAGATTATCCAATTGTAAGACTAATATGGGTTTAGCTAAGGTAATTGCTTAGATGGGGCCCACGATTCTTCCCATGCCGGGAAAACAAGGAATCAGCCTGGTAGCATATCCAATTGGAAAAACAAACATGTAACATCATACCACAATACACGAAGAGACAGGAAATCCAGGTTCCCTATGCATTCGGTGACATAATCTATGAATTTTATTATGTCCCACAAACAATTACGGTGCATATGCCACGCGCACACACGCGGTTTTGCAACAAAGCGGTGTTTCTATCAGATGTTATCGAGCGTGTTTCCATCTCTCCCTTAATTGCACTAAAGTAACCAGACACACAACTGGGGGACCTTGGGAGCTGGGAGAAACATTCCGGAGAGATCTTATCAGGGCACAACAAAAAAGCAGACGGAAATGCAGCTAAGAGCGGCTTGGGTTGGAGGGCCGAGCTGGCCGGGCAGCCCAGGGGCCTGCTGAGTTCATGTGTGATGGCAGTGAGTTCTGGAGCTGTCTCCTGCCAGTTCAGGCCAGACTCCCTGCTAATCAGATCCGGGTGATGACTGATGAAAACGCCATCAGCAACTAGCACTGAGAGGCAATGACTGAAAATATGTCTGACATACTGACTTCAGAATGACTTATGGCTTGTATGCACTGTGCAAGGAAATTACTTGTGTGACAAATAAATCCTCGCTGATGAATGCACCCAAAAGAGCAGCTATGGTCAAACTATCGAGTATTTACAATTTAATATGTCACTTTGTTAAAGGTAAAATAAAAGTGTGGTAAAAAAAAAAAAAAAGAGTGGCACATTTTACGCTCTAGTCAAATGTTGGCAGACCAACTAGTCGCACTAACCTTTTTAAACCAGGAATTTAAAAACATCACTTGAATGCTCCACTACAGAGACGGTCACTTCACTCACTCTGTAAACAGGTAAAAAAAAGAAAGCAATATACAGCACACTTAGCGAGATATTAGAAACCATTAGCGTGAAAGAAAGATGATGGAATTGATCCCTAATTGGGACGTTTTGATGCTACATATTTTTTGACTTTCTGGCATGTATTTAAAAAACATTTTGGCAAGGTTGATTCTCCAAAGACATAAAAACAGCAAGCGAAAAAAATAAAATATGATTCATGATTGGCAGAGTGTTATTTTGATACTTATATCTCTCACACCCCAAACAGAAATAAATGTACAAAAACAGGTTTTAGAAGCATCACTGCTGTTTGAAAATATACAGGTATTAGCAAACAGACTGTTTATATTTTGTTTAAAAAATGAACTATTTCATCAGACAGGCAATATTTTCTGTTCCATTCCTCCCACTATGTGCTCCCATTTTCTATTCATACATCCACTTTGTCATGCTCCCTAATTTCCACATTTGAACAAATAAATGTGACCATATTATTCTAAGAGTATGAGAAATATCTACTGCAGGGCTTTTGGCTTGCAGCAAAGCAACGTCTGAAAAAATAGCTTCCAGCACTCAAGACTAAGACGTTTCAGTCACCCAGCGGTGAAACGAACAACAGCAAGTTTCAGCTGATTTAACTGCACTTGCACCACAACAGTCCTCTGCTTGTAAGAAGCTGAGAGGAACGTGATGGCTGTGTGGTCCTTCAAGTTGTCGTCTCAAAGCGTTTTTTTTTTTGTTTGTTTTTTTTTTATTTTTTTTATGTTGCGTCTCCACTGAGCGAGCCCACTACATCAAACATCAATTAACAAGTACATCCCATAGGGGATAGGATAAAGATTTCACAACGATTCCTACAGTCATCCTTCAAAAGCTGTGAATCAGCCTGGCTGTTGAGATGGATTTTTATATCCTGCCTTCACAGTCTGTAATGTTAATGGTGCCCCCCTCTCTCTTATGTTACAACCAGAGGGGCTTGGGTCTTGGTGGCTGATGATGGGCATGTATGCCTACAAGAGGTCTACTCTTGCTCGGCTTGTGAACTGCTTGTCAGTTCATGATTAATCCTGTACTCGGCACAAGAGGACATTATAGTCAAACTCAAATGGGCCTACATTTCACCTCAGGGGTGGCGGGGCTGATTTAAACAGCTCTATCCGGAAAGGCATTCGTCCTCTGCTTCCCAGCCCTTTCCTCAGAGAAATTCCCCTGAGTCGAGTGCATGGCCAGAGCCCTGTCCACCCCCCTGGCCCACTTCTGCTAGGAGGGTAGAGTCTCTCTCCTGGAGAACAGGAGCAGATGCAGGAATGCCAGTCGTCCAGTCCGTGCTCACTCACGCTACGGTCAAGATGAGAATCACAGAGGTAGCCATTCACTGGAACCCATTTGCAGCCTTCCCGCCGGACAATGTATCTTTGTCTCCACCAGCTTTTTCCTGGGTCTTATGGTTACGAGTCAAGCACGGGATAAAAGAAGCCCCCCCAAAAAAGTACTGTAAAGATAAATCACATTTCTGCGGTTTGTGTATGACGAATCTCATCAAACGAGCAGAAGAGCACGCTCGGAATGCATTAGCACTGACAAGCGCCATTCCAGCCAGATGAACAGGTTAACCGTGACAGCATGTGCAACACATGGAACAGTTCCCTATCGAGAAGATCAGCACTAGGCTGAGGAGTAATGACTGCTCCTCTCACATAATTAACTTCGAGCTGCAACCTCGTTGTTGGCCGGAATTAAATTCCTCAGACTTATGTAAAGCGGCAGTGCACCAGCGAAGCTGATCAATGGAGACGTCTCTGTGGGCCAGATTTCAGCCAACCTGCAGTCTGCTTATTATCTAATCAGGAAAAAAATACACTGCATTACTGTGTCCTGAAAGTAAACACTAGTTTGTTTGGGCCTTGAGTTCCATGCCGAAGGGGGAAGGAGGCACGCTATCTAAAATTCAGAAACACTAATGATGCCACGCTCCGGTTCAGTAAGATCAGGATCTGATATTGATGCACAATAAAAAATGCCATTTTGCCGAGGACCTAATGATGCCTCTCGACACAACACTGCCCTGTTACGATGCTGAGGTCACCGACAGATGCTAGCTGTAAAAAAGCTTACTGTTTCAGAAACCTGACCGACCTTATTCATAATAAAGATACACAAAAAAACATGTCCAGGTCCAGGGATATCGGCTACTGCATTTATCAACACCTGCCAAATTCCATGAGATGTGAGACAGAGCCAAACAAAAGCACCCATTGTTGAGACAGGTGTCCTGTCCCTGTAGAGCTGTGTATCCAGTTGGTAATATCATTAACATGCCTGTTTGGCCTAAACTTGCCTCTTTCTGTTAAGTGCGTTAAATGTGCCAATCAACAGGTAGGTGGAATGTACCACTAAACCTACAAACTTTAAAATTCACTATTCAACTCACAGAGTAATAATGTAAGGATTTCTTTCTAACCTGTTTCCTAGTTGGTTAGTCAGTGCCATTTTGTCCTGCGCTTTTATGGGGGCAATACGTTTAAACGTCCTACTGAAAGCTTGTCATCTGTGGAATAAGTGCAAGGGCTGTAAGGTTAATTCACGTTCCCTTGCGGGGTAAAGAAACCTCCCCCCAGCAGCTGCACCATCAGAGCACTGACGCCAGCTCATGGAAAGACGTGCAAAGCTTCAAAGAAACAGCTAGCTAAAGCTAGTTCTGCACTGCATTACGTATAATACCAAGCAGCGCCCTTTTCCACATGCACCAGCCGCACACAGTTCAGATTCTGATATTTTCACAATGGAACGCAATGTGTGATTCTAAAATATATAAAGGTGTTTTTTTTTTTTTCTTCTCAGGAAGCAAGGCCTGTTCTTGATGAGCAGCTTGAGCCCTTTCCCAGAGCTTGGATTACTCATTTGCAGCCGCCTTATCTACGGAGGGGATGAGCCTTCAGATAAATCGAGCCTTTGGAGTGCTAAGAAAACAAAGCTTCTGATTACAGCAGACTGATCAGCCACAACTGGCCTAATAAACACTTGCGAAAACAGAGGAAAGTGTCCTGCACGAGAAGTCTGAGGAATCGAACTGTTTGCATCGGCTGCATATGCAACAAATATATAAAAACTGAAAGAGCCACACTTCATAAAATGCACCATTTATCTTGTGTTATTTTAAAGCTTCAAAATAAGTCGTTAAACTGATCTGTTCCCTCTGTATTCCTCCCATTTTAGAATGCCCAGTCAAATTCAAATGGAATCATGTTAATGTAAAAAGTTGGCATGTACGGTTTGTTTTACACCCACACTTTTACTTTTATTCATATCTGTCAAGGGCAGCATTGCGGGGGGAAATTACGCCGCAAACCATCTTCCCTCGCCATTCTGAAATAACAGGTCTGTCTCGTTGAAAATGGGGCTTTTAAGTGTAGATGTGATGCGCCGTGCTGTAATCCATCGGAGACACAGCCCCTTCTCCCTGGCAGCCGTCTGCAGATTCTCACTGCCACCCTAGCCTCCCTCGCTCTCTCCCTCTCCCTCAGCTGCCATAGCCTGGCCGCGCTCTCTGTTTACTTTAAGCCTCAGCTCCTTGCTTCTCCTCTGTGATAGAGAAATTGAATTTTTTTCCCCCTGAATACTGATGTAGCTCAGAAAAGATAAGGCATGTCTTGTTCACATACACAAAGTTGCGAATGTGTTCATGGAAATTTGGGGGTGGGGGGGAGAAAATCTGTCATTGCGCTTCATTTCCATTTAAATAAAAATCAGCACCTGTGTCAGAAGATTAATGTATTTAATCTGATTCAGACTGAAATGTACACACGCGAAATTTAATATGATGCCTAAAACTCAAGGCTGTTATAAATGCTGTGCCCGAATATTACTGTTGTTATTTTTGTTATTAATGATATTATTAACATGTTATTATAATTAATACTATTATAAGCGTGTATTATTGTTACTGCTTAATGCTATCTTTTTTTTTTCTTTTTCTTTTTTTTTTTTTAGTTTCAATGGCAAAAATGCTAAGAGGCCGGCTGAATAGAACTAGCAGCAGACCGCAGATGATGTGTAAATACTTTCTCTAAACACACTGCTCCTTCCTTTCACATCCATCCCACTCTGTTCTGCCCCTGAAGCTAATTAAAGTGGCAGTTGGTACTCTCTCTGCCATTTGGGGAGGTAAGGCATCTCACTGCCACAGCAGCCTTTGAGAAGTGGAAACAAATGTTTCGCAAATTGGCAGAAAGGGCACTGCTAGGTCTCGAGCGTTCCGCTGATTACCAATAATAAAATAAACCTTCCCATAAAAAAGCAGGCATTTAGCCCACCAAAGGCCACAGCTTTAAGGACATCACATAAAATATGTCTGCTGCCTTTAAGAAGAAGCAAAAAAAAAAAAAAAAAAAAAAAACCCGCCTTGTTTATTTCCTTTAAAATGGTGAGTAGTTATCGGCACAGCATGGGTTCAAAACACTGTGTAAACACATGGCTGCATAAAACCGGGGAAAGAAACGGTCTGATTTGAGATTACTGCGTGGCACTGCGCATGGCTAAGCTGTGAGGAAGAGGCATTGATTTTGTACTTTTTTTTCTTTTTTTTTTAATTACCTCTTCCCCCACTTTTGCGTTTGGGTCATTCCTCTTCCTGCTCGATCACTTGCGCCCTCTCTTTACTTCACCGCTGAAGGAGCGGTGTTACACGGATGACTCAGGTGAAGTACCTCTCACACACACGCTTCACTTGAAGTGGCGAGCCTTAACATATTATACTTATTAATGAATCCCAGCCAGCAAATACTAAACTGGGCAGTGTCTGAACAAGTAACATTTTAGCACATTAGGTTTTAAGTAGT
Source organism: Bryconaethiops microstoma (assembly GCA_037577275.1). Lineage (NCBI taxonomy): Eukaryota > Metazoa > Chordata > Actinopteri > Characiformes > Alestidae > Bryconaethiops > Bryconaethiops microstoma. Next base: position 13,941,277 of record JBBJLS010000039.1, read on the forward strand.
TCATTATTTGGATTGGCAAACTCTCTCCTACACCTCCTGGTTCGCTTCAGAAAAAAGAATTCAAAAAAAAAACTCTATCGTACAAGTAGTGCTTTCACATCCCTGCATCCTGAATTCGCTTTTGAGAAAGTACTCCTAGCATATTTAACCATTCGTGTACCGGGTTCCCAATGCTTCTTCTACATATAGCTCTCTATATCAGCGGACGGAATGCACATAACGAATAACAGCGAACCACATTGCCATAATGTACAGAATTTGTGCAGATTTTGAAATCTAATTGACTCATTATTCTCACTCTCTGTTGATCACTTATTTAAAACTGTAAAAGCTGAAAATGTGATCCTGTCTGGATTAACGTATCTGCATGACATACAGAGAGCTAGAGACCAGAAATCTCTGTACAGTCACAGCTTACACAAAGCCAGCAGGTCATTTAGACTAACAACCTTGAAAAAAAATATAAAAGAGCTTTTAAGAGAGTCAACATGCATTCGAATTCTTATTTTATGAATTTGTTTTATTTTAACTAGTTTTAAAGCATTAGGTTTATTATCCACCAACTACTGTGGGGTTTTTTTTGGTAACAAGTACGATACTAATATATAAGTGTAGGACCAGGAGGATATCTTTAGAGTTTAAGAGGTTCAGCAATTTCCTCCAGGATGAATAAAGTTTTCTGACTCTGATTCTAATTCGAAAGCGAAAAATGGATGTAGCTCTGTGTGACAGTAGCAAAACCGATTCTATCGATTTTTTTTTTCTTTTCTACATAACTTACTGCTGAACCTAAAAATTCCGCTTGTGTTTTAGTGTTTTCTTTTTTCTCTTTTTGTTTTTCTTTCTTCTCCGGGAAGGGTGTGAAAAAGAAGAAGAGAAGCCAAGGGAAAAAATGTCCTTTGAACCAAATGGGATGGGATAGTGTTTTCACACAGCAACACAAAGAAGCAGAGAGTCGGACGACATGCCCCCCCCCCATTCTGTCCCCCTCCCACATAGGCCCCTGCTAAAACTAATGGGCACAGGGCTGAAGGTTCTCCTACTGAAATGGTTTCTCAGGCCACTTTGAAATGCTAATAGTACAGCTTCAAACAGGGGCCATTCACACGTACATGAATTCAAAATATTTTTTAGGGCCAGAGTGCGTCTACAAAAGGCAAAGCACAGTGAAATACGAGCAAGGCCCAGAACCTCACATTAGAAAAAAATAATTTTTTTAATTATGTGCCACAGATGCCATGTGGTACCGCTTAGAAGGTACACAAGTGAACATTTTCTTTTGTTTGGAGAAGGATAATTTATTATAGACACTTTGCTGCAGTGCAAGCTACTCAGTAATATTATTAGTGCAGGAACAAAACAAAAGCAGTCTTATTAACCTCTGTATCCCTGCAGTTTCGCTTATGTTCTGAAGGTCTTGGAAATAACTGCTTTCCTACAAAGCTGATTTAAATGTGAAGGGAATGCCCCTTTAGTTTTTTTCATGCCCACCGTACCACACAGCTGCACGCCTGCACCAGCCTGGGCCAGTACATCACTCCTGAATTTTGCCCTGAAATCTCTCTCATGCCTTTTTGAACTCCAAAGCCCACCCAACAGCCTCTGACGCCTAAAGCCATAATGTTAGGCCTCCTGTTAACTGTTTGAAATATGTTGTTTGACCCCCAACCTCAGACACACCGCCTGAGCTCCTCTCAGCGCCTTTACGGGCCTTTCAAGACTGTACTGGTTTAAAAAACAAAAAAAAATAACGTGTGGTTCGGCACTGACACCTCTGTGTCTTAGGCTGTCTGACAGGGTCCTTTAAGAGTGGTCGACCTTGTTAAGAGCTGTTTAATCCACTGGCTGCTCCATCAAAACCCCTCCACTCTTGTCTATTTAAACAGTTCAGGACCTTTTTGTTTTAAAAAGCATCTTCACTGCTTTTTAACACAGGCATGAACTCCGCAATGCGAGGAAACTCCTCTATACCAAGATGCTGCAGTTTCTCCAGGAAAAAACAGAAAAAAGCCAACAGGTCGCAGCAGGTCTCCAAACCTCAGCAAACGGAGTGATGTGGAAATAAACAGCATTTTAAAGGCTTAATTTCCAATTAAAGGACTGTATGTGTTTTTGGTTCATATGCTCTAATAGTTTCCATTCATAGTCAGTGTATATGAGTGTATATACGTGTGTGTGTGTGTATAAGCAAAAGAGGTGGCAACAGACCAAAGCCGTCCACATCTGGCTGTGTTTTGATGAAGCGTTTCTCAATTAGGCGCGTTGGCCCTCTCCATCATTTTAATCAGGCTAAAACAGAGCAGGGCTTGTTCGTTTAAAGTGAGGGAAAATGTGGTTCTGCTCTTTTCTCTCCCTGTAGTGTAAAAAAAAGTTCAAACACACAGCCTGCGGAGGACAGCTCACACTAATAGCGAGGGCTCCGACCCTGCTGGCCGAGTTCGGGCAGCTCTTTCAGGCGTGCTGCAAAACTTTCTGCGCTCGGGGCTGAAACTTGGAGGGCAAGCGGGTCGCAGACAAGGAGAAAATGGTAATAGAGGGATGATAATGGGTTAAAAACTAGATGACTTTAAAAACAAATAAACGGAGTCTTACCTGTCGGAGAGATTCTGTGAGCTGCAAAAAAGTGGGAAAGGGAGTGTGGAAGGTGGACGCGGGAGGCTGGGGGAGCTCCTCCGCGGCTCGGAGCACTGGCAGCAGCGTCGGGGAGAGATCTCCGAGACCGAGGAACATGCTCGGCTCGCCCGGGACAGGGGAGCGCCTCGGCGGCTGAAGGTGCGGAGTGAGTCGGGCTCTCTTCACATTTCAGGCAAGAAACCGTCCGGACAGTCCCACGGCTGCTCAGTTTAGGACTTCTCAGTTTTTGTTATTGGGGAAAAAATAAAAAAGAAGGGTTCACCCCCCTGTTTTTTCTCTCCGACTGCAGGAAAAGATGCAGGGAAGTGAAGGTAGAGATGAACGGGGGGGGGACCAGTCATTCAATGAGAGAAAAAAGCTCCAGCTCTTTTCAGAGAGAGGGGAAATAAGAGAAAAACAAATAGGACAAGAAAAAGAGAAGGAAAAGCCCGTCTTGTGTTTATTTCAATCCCTGTTAGAGCTGCTCCGTGAACGGGACGAGTCTCTAGGAGAAGCCGGTGTGCTTCAAACGGGCTTTGGGTCGAGATCCTGCTGCTGGGTGCTGGAGAATCAGCCGTAGCGTGAAGAAGGTGAGGAGCTCAGAGCCAGTGCACAGAGTGGAGAGCGAGGTCTGCCGGAGAGCTGCAAAACCAGGCCTGGACTCCAGGACTACATGGATCCGGACTTTTTTGGAGGAGGAGGAGGAGGAGGAGGAGGAGGTGGTGGGTGGGGGGGGGTTGAGGGTGCAGAGAAAACTAATCATATAAACATATTAGTATGAACAGCAAGAGCAAAGCTCTGTCTTTTTATCCGCAACTGTTGCAAAAGAAGATTACAGAGAGCAGTGGTAGGAAGGCGAAGTAGATTATCTATAAATATATGCCACTATTGGCTATTTTCCACCCCATTGGAAGGGCTACGGGCCCTTCTTTGGGGCATTGGAGACTCAATCCCTCTCGCAGTAGGCAGTCCAGTCTATTCAGCCAGTGACTGTAGACATTTTCTTGCTGTAACTCTAGCATGCATCAAAAAGACAAGGCAGAAAAAGTGCATATTGCTTTCTCTCTCTCTCTCTCTCCCTCCCTCTCTCTCTCTCTCTCTCTCTCTCTCTCTCTCTCAACTTGACCTCAATCAAAAACAGAAAGACTGAAGCTGCACTGCTGTGCATTGAGCCGAACGGAGCAAAACAGCGAAAAAAAAGGCTAACGTCGCTCATCTCTTTCAAGAACGCCATTTTCCATATTGCCATTTTTTTTAAAAAAAGAAAAAGAAAAAAAATGCTTAACATTATTCAATTTGTCTGATGCATCACAGAAGCATTGGCACTCCCATACAATGCGAGGCCTTAGACGGTTTAAAACGCTGTTGTGGGAAAGGAGGGCCGCAGTAGGCTAGAGAAGCTAGCTGTTGCATTTGCATACTATTTTCTCATTTGATGTAGGCACGGGGAAAATGGCTCTGAACCACCATTACACAGAGGGCCGCTATAACACCTGGCTTTAATATAGCGTGTCTTTTAAGCGCTGAGGAGAAATATGTATCAGAGCCATGCTCGCCAGGTGAAGGTTAGAGGATGAGTGGGCATGCTTGTGTTTTTCTAAGCATAATTTTACATAATAATCAATCCATTTTTTGGGGAGACAAAAGGGAAAACAGATGTAATAAAGGTCATTCGATGGCAAATATTCATTCCTTCTCTGAGAAGCAGCAATGTGTATGCATTAGCGTAGCTTCAAGTAAAAACACATGTGGAATCTTCTTGGAGCACCAACCTCGGGAGGGGTTAACTGCTGCAGCACTGCTTTCCTTACACATCTAATTGGGCCTCTCAGCTAGACTATGACACAAATTATTTCTCCACGTAATAGCATTATCAGAGCAGCTCACTTTTTGCCATTGGTTGACATTTATGTGCATTTCACAATAAAATAGTCAACGCATTAAAAAAGAGGGAATTACATTGCTGCAATAATTTTTTTAATTATTATTTTTGTTATTGTTATTAAATGGATATAACAGATTAACCAGACAGCCAATGGAACAATCAAGCAAACAAACCAATTAGTCATTAATGAACGCAAGAATGAGCAAATTCTTTAGCTAAATATCAGAGCAGTTATTTGAGAAGATGGAAATAAATATTGAAAAAATGGTCCAAAAAATGTTAGGACACTCCATGATCAACTAAAAGACGTTTTTGTTGCATTTGCTGTTGTTTTCTCTTGTTTTCGAGTGTTTTGGTGTCAGGCGCATTTTCCTGGATTTATGTAGGATTTAGAACAACTTGATTGAATTCAGGCCCAAATCCTCCAGCGAGAGTGGAATATGGCCAGACCGCTAGAAAGAGACAATGGGAGATGATGACTACTTTAAACATCTTCATTCAAGGCATTTACTGGTAACTTTGCAGCCCAGCTGAAGACATTTTCCTCAAAAGTTCACATTGTTCATTCACGTTCAGTTAATTCATTCAAACGTTCTGAAAAAAATCAGTTGGACGAGGGGGAAAAATGCAGCTGCCTGACACATGCAAACACAAAACGCCCACTACACACACACACACACACTGCTCTCTACCAGGGCAGCACAAACAATAGTTCCTCACTCGACTGTTCCTCCAACATTTTCCATTTGTAGACTATTGTCTTTGCAGCAGTCACCCAAATATAAAGTGCATAAAATACTACAATCCAAAAGGATATTTTTGGAAAACCAAAACGCATACTGATATTTCAGCAGCTTTTGTAATACATGATTAAATTAAATTAAATATATCCATTTATTAACACTGTGAACACTTTTTTGCATATCTTCACACAGTTAGCACTACAGCATTCCATGTGGACTAAACCGCAGATCATTTTTCATTGCTTTCACCCAAAATGCAAGCAGTGACGTATTTCACCCACACTCCTCCAAACCAGCAGACGTGAGCAGTGTACACACTTTCACACTCTTTTCTAAACTGTTCAAGCTACCGCACAGCAATTGCACCACGCAGCATTTCTGCTGTAATACAAGATCAAAATATTTTTAGGGCAAAATAATAATAACAGTCACAATAATTGAAAAAAGAAATCATTACAACGAGCAACTGCAGTTAATTCCAAGTTTTGTTTTCCATCAGATAACCATCTATGCAAGAATACCATTCTTTGTAATCATTTTTACTTTTTTTTTTTTTATCGGAAAGACACGGAGAAGAAGCTGAAGGAAAACGAGCGACTAGAAGAGGGAGAGGAATATCTAAGCAGAAAAAAAAGTAATTTACTGGAAAAATATTCCACTACAATCTATGTACATTTTGGAATATATTGCAATATATTGCATTTTCCTGCAGGGTGGAAAGACAGCTGAGAGGGGAGCAAGAGCCATAGTCTCAAATGAGATTAGAGAGGTGAAATAAGCAAACACGTGGATCTGGATGGGACCATGTGACATTTCACCGCTCCATTACAGTTACAGGGTGGTCTGCTGCCCACTTTAGAATGGGGTCACTTTTACTCCCACCTTATGCTGGATTCCTGGGCACAGCTGAAATAGATGGGCAGGGATGGTTTATACATGTGAGGAGATTCTTTCTCAGGTGTGTGTTTTTTTTTTAATGAGAGAGGATGTAAAGTGTCATGTGGAGCCTCATATAGAAAACAGGGTTGATTGCTGTGGCATTGCTTTCTGTCTACAGCGTATTATCAATATGTATGCATATGTACATATAGTCCTATGGGCCTCTCCTCACGTTACATGTTTTATTGATAGTGAAATTCTGCTGAGAAGATACTGCTGCACGCATGAATACACAATTACTGTTTATTTACTGAATTTAACATGTTGGGAAAAAAATAAAAACATAAAATATAGCCTGTGCAAATATTTCATGTGGGTTTTTTCTCAGTATGTTAAACTCAGCAAATAAATAATTTAGAAATAAATGCATTAAAATTTGCAAAAAATGTTTGTCTTTATAGAGGAACTTATTTTAATTCGTGTAATGAATGTATAATTTGACTAGGAGTGTTCAAATCTTTGCACAGGACTGCATGAATAGCATATACACATTTTTGCATTACATCGCAGAAATGATGGAAGTTTCGTTTCATACATTTTGGAGTTCCTACATGCAAAACTAATAAAGAATGCAAAAAATGCAGCATATTTTAGTATTTCTGATTCACCTTCATATACTGCAATGCATTCCAAACAGTGAAGAGATGCCATTATTGGCTTGAAGTGGAATTCCTGCAATGTTACCTGACATTAGAGCTTTTCAGGTCATTGTTTAATGAGAATCTATCCGCTATAGACACTGATTTTGAGACGAGTGAATGACTGTCATCGTTTTAATACAGTTTGGAAGGGGGGTGAATAGTCAGGGTGAGCCGTGTGATGGTAAAGAGTAAGAGTTGTGAAAAAGTGAAATAAATAAGTCATCAGTTGTGAAGTCTAAAACTTCATATGTCCCTTGTTAAGGTGTAAAATTATAACATCTTTACTAAAATGAACTAGAACCGGAAGAACCAATCAAGTGCTTTACTGCTTTTCTCCTTTAGCCAAGTGGGAACATCACAACCACGGTTACAGCCACCGTCATCCATCTTAGCAGCCTTTTTAAAGCATTCACATTTCTAAGAGAATGGCGATGCACAGTTCAGTAAATTAAATTCAGCGTGACTCCGCTGATATTTCATCTCCCAGACTGGCTTCCACATGTAGGTGTGTACGCTCTGAGAGGATGTTCCATTAATTGCATTTTAACACACAAAAGCAGCAAAGCAAAATCCCTCAATGTGTCAAATATAATAGTGACATTTAAGGGAATAAAGAATATTTAAATGAGAATGATTAATTTCATTCTAAGGAGAAGTAATGCGCTACACCTTGTGGTAATTTAAGCAGCATTCGTTTATAAATGAACATTTACCAAAAATAAATAAAATAATATATAATATATATAAATAAAATAAAGTCATAATAATTGTTTATTTTCAAGGAAATCATTCGTCTATACCTTTGTAATAGACCATTATATATCTCCTAGGAAAATACACAAATCAAGAAACTAAAACATACACACGGAACCGTCAGAATCAACAAAACAATGCATTTTTCTGCAATGATAAATAATCAAACCACTATTCGAATGTTCACACTTCATATTAAATATGAGGGTTTGGCCGGCAAAGCCAGAGTCGCGCTTGAAGACCCCAGAGGAACTCCAGATTCAACAGCCTTTATGACCACATTGGTTTCTGGATTACACAAATGTCAAATATCTTGACCGTTAAGAGAGCAGACTGTGCAAACAAATGCCATCGCAGAAAACGTCTCGGGAGCACCTTATTTTCTTTAACAGTCCATATGTTTAGGCATTGCACTGTGTGGCTTTCTATTCTCTCTCTCTCTCTCTCTGTCTCTCTCTCTCTCTCTCTCTCTCTCTCTCTCTCTGTCTCTCTCTCTCTCTCTCTCTCTCTCTCTCTCTCTCTCTCTCTCTCTCTCTCTCTGTCTCTCTCTCTCTCTCTCTCTCTCTCTCTCTCTCCGTCTCTCTCTCTCTCTCTCTCTCTGAAATAAGATATCTGCTAAAACAAATATCTGTGAAACAAATCCAACCAGTGGTAAATGGTTTAGCAACTGTTATTAAGGTCACTGTAATTAAAACTAGATGTTAAGTCTGATGTAAAGTCAGGGGCTCGATGCAGTGACGGCCACAGCGAAGTGGAAACAGATGTGCTATAGCTGTATCCCATCAAGAGGAATGATATATGGTGACCCATAATATAGTGCAGCAGCGGCCAGCAACTCTACTTTGGTTTACTTTGTACTGACGTGCTCCAGCTAAGGTGGCACTAGACGTTTAAATCGAAACAAGATTACCGCGGTACTGTGGGTCAGATGAGAAGGAATGCATACACATAGACTCTTTAAAATAAAGGTGCCAGAAAGGGTTCTTTGTGTGAGGGCACAGAACCATTTTGGTTCCCCAAAAGATTATTCTTTAGAGAGGCATTTTTGTTAATAAAATATGAAGGACTTTTTTTTTTTTTTAAGATTAAAGAACCACCACGTAATGTAAAGGTTCTTTAAATCTTGATGTAATGTGGAGGTTTTATGCTCAGATTCACCACTCATTTACATAAATAGTTCTTTCATCCACCACCCATTGGAAGGTTCATTAGAAGAATCTAAAGTGTTTATAAACGCATTGCTCCAAAGAACCACTTTTGTAAATGAGGTATGAAGAACTTTTTTTTAAAGATTAACGAACCACATAATGTAAAGGTTCTTGGGACAGCTTTTAAATCTTGATGTAATGTGTAGGTTCTATTTCCTTTGAAAGGTTCCTCGGATTCACATCCCCTTTATAAAGTAGTTCTTTAATCATCTACCCATTGAAAGGTTCCTTACAATAATCTAAAGTGGTTTTTAATGGCATTGCTCCAAAGAACCACTTTTGGCACCTTTGTTTTTAAGAGTGGGCATGGTCGTGGCCTCACTTGCTTACAAAAACAGCCGACAAGCATCATTTGAAATGTGTATCTCACTCCTAAACAGACAACTGTATGTAAGTCTAAAACATAATCATATTTGTGGAAAATTAGCAAACGCTCCACTGAGCCACATCACGGAAGCAAACTTTACACATGCGAACCTTCTAAAACCACATTGTGAACAAATACTGTCTCAGAGTCATTACCTCATTGGAGTGCCTTAATGTTCTTGTCTAAACAACGTAATGGACCTGGTTTAAACAGTTAAGTACCTTGTGCTTAAACCCCTTGTGTTGTTTATACATGCCGCTAAAAATGAAAGATACAACTTCCTCGAAAATTTGTTTAGAGATTTGTCTTAAGAAGAACGCAATAAACATGATTATATACATAAAAGCTATAATGCTGAGATCCTTAATGTAACGCTGGGCGGTGCTGATTAAAATTCAGTATCACTGTATTTTCCAACATTATCACATTGTACGAAGATATTTCAGTTTGAATGAATACGGTTATTAAAGACCTGCTTCCGGTGTACTGCTATGCTCCATGCACAAAGAATCTCTTACAAAGCTGGGTTTGTTTCGGCAGAATTGCTCTGTTTTCTTCTTCAAATTATGCCAAAAGGAAACACACACGTTGGTTGTAATGTTTAAGGGCTCATATCTTACATTTGCATTTTATTGTTTTCCTCATAAGGCCCACTTGTGATTTTTATGGGTTTATGTACCAAAAACAGTCCTAATTTATTTCAATATGGCTTTTTCTTACCTCTTTTTATGCCTTAAAATTAAACAGGCTGTTTCTATTACTGGGCCTTTAAGTGTGATATATATGCCGTGGTCTTTTGGCTAGTCCTTATGCTTCAGCGCTAATATGTCAGGGTACGGCTGGACACTTTGATATATATCGTTACGTGCAAAATTTAAAACAAAGGCGAGAATTCTCCAATAAGGATAAATTAGTTCCTAGAGGTACAGAGAAGTGTTTTAATGGTTGGCCAAGCTCTTAACTGTCTTCACCTGGGTTTGTGAGATTTCAAAGAGGCGGCACTCATTATCTAACACTTAAAATACTTCTGAAGAATGGCAAAAACTTTGGAATTTGATTAGAAATGAACACACATCTCCTCCCCAGTCGTGATGCAGCAAGAAAGGTGTCTCACCTCTGTAATGGAGGAACAGCTAATCAATAGTTTTATATTAATTAAGGCAAATACTATAATAAGAGGAGAGGAAAAAGTGAAAAGTCCCCTCAGAGGTCAATAATCTTATGAAATACATAATTGCCTGCATTTTTAATTGAGAGGGTGAAAAAAAAAAAAAAAGTTCTTTCATGGACATGCATAATTGTGAATGCGCTATCCCCAGTCCAGCAGGTTATTCTTATTAATTCTCCTAATTTAAAAGGAACTTCTTTGGGTGCATATAAAAGAGTGCAATTATTAAAGTTTTTAAATACATATAGCTTATTTCCATAAAACATTATTGTTCTAAATATATTCAAATGAGTGTTCAGCAAGGCATAAAGTGGGCAAAATTAATGCACAGCTTTAGTTGCTTAAACTAATCTGAACTACACTTATTTGGTCTTCTGAGACGCTAGAGCAAGTGAAGCAAAAAAAAAAAAAACTGAATCTCGTGATTGTGTTGTTGCAATATTTAGTGTTTACTTTAATTACAGTCCAGCACCGGGGTCTCCAAGTGATGAAGACTGTATGTTGCTCAGTAGGCTACTTACTTTGGAGGGCTGTATGAATGGTGCATGTATAATGTCATGTTGTTTTCAGAGAAAACCGTCTTTTTCACTTGCTATGACTGATGACTTGTGCTTTTCTGCACACTAGAAGGCGTCTAGCACTTTATACATGTATGTATTGTATATCGAGATATGAGGGCGAAAAGCTCATGTGTATATGATGAATCAAGTTGTGAATCAATAGCTATAAATTAGTCTCACATATTAGCTCGTACAGCTTCATCCACCATAGGTATAATGCTAGCAGATGCATTTATGCAATTATGGCAGCTAAAGCGCCTGTTCTTCGCACAGACACCCAGTGACAGAGCAGATCTGCATCAAAGGCCTTGATCTTACACCACTCTTATCCAGTTTCAAGCATATCTGATTTCAAAAACTATGGCTCAGGGAAGTCTTCGATCAGATCATTCTGTTTTGCCATGCTTTTGTAAGAACAGAAATTACGATACCTGACACACAATCTGAACCTTCCACATCAACATTCTTCACCTGGCGTCGCGCCTCAGCCAGCCACCGTCTCAGCAGTTGTCCTCTCGTGCTTTTCTGGGAACCCAAGCACCGCTTGCTTTAACACCTCCGACAAAGAGCGAGAGAGACAGAGACTCAGTAAGAGAGAGAGAGGGGGAAAGAGAAAAAAACAATTCCACAGCAAGACAACTAACTGACATTTGATTCATTTGAAGATTTGCTCCTAAAATACCACCTACCAGCCAGCATGTTGTAAACACAGTCAGAGGATATAACTCGAGCGAAAGGAGAATGACCTCTGTATGGTTCCGAGCCCAAAATCATACGGACCTTCAATTTTCCCACAAAAGACATCCCTGCTGCTCGGGCTTCACAGTCGCCACACCGGCTCCATTAGAGAGATTGGATTATAGGAGCTGCTCACTGTGCACTGGAGCCTTCGGTTCACCCAGTCTGATTTTAATGTTAATTCTGCTATTGTAAAATGACAATGGACACAATGCACAAGAGATACCCTTGTCAACAAAATCCCAAATAGCGACGTGCGCTAACAGACTCCTCTTTAGAATGGAAATAATCCCCAACTGGAATCTTGCACCCATTTCCCTGTCAAACTTTGTTAACCCATACAATGCGCAGGAGAGAACCGAGTATTAAACATTTTTGCTCACAGCCTGGTGAAAACCACAGATACTGCTGTACTATGACAGAAAACCACAGATACTGCTGTACTATGTCTGAAACCTAAGTGTTTCAAAACGATAGGGCTGGCGAGTGTTTCCCTATCATAATTTTGGCCTCTGCAGTTCTAAACCCACATCTATGGCGTTTCCTACACTTTTGTTGACCTGTTCGACGGCACTCCCCTCAGTATAAGGCTCTGTAAGGCTACAGTGTAAGCTACTTGATCGAGATCCACCCCTGGAGAGGGCCTGTTCATTTAGAAGCTGATGTGTGAAGTAGTGGGACTTCTACTACATGACCAAGCAGCAGGAATTGAATGCAGAACCTGAATAAACAAAGCAGGCATTTGGCATTTGAAGCAATTAGCATATGTTTTTCCAAAGGTTGAGGACGTCATTCATAAATGTTAGGAAGCAGTGAAAGACATCTTAAAAAAGCATTGCTCCCCCATCTCTTGGGTGGGCATGCAGGCCTACTGACGGCAAAATGCAGTGCAGAAAGACGCTGGTGATGTCAGCAGTTGCCTCCGCATCCCTTATTGGTTGAAATTCTTCTATATGTAGGGCACCAATCGTGTGGCAGATGCAGCAAAGAAAGCGTCCAATTGCGTCAGTCCCCACAGCCCAGGAGAAATTTCTGAGCTGAATTTTTATATTAATGCTAGTAGGGTTGAATCCCCTCTTCCTACCTCCCCTCCAAATTGGGGGACTGTAGACAGGCCTTTTTAAAATGTGTATTGCCTTGAGTATATTATTCCACTCCTTCACCAAACAGCTTTTAAAATGAAATCACTCTCTGCGTTTCATCCACAGATTTGATGGAGGTCACCATTGCCTCATAATTTGTCCAGCTAATAAAATATTTGATATTGCTGAGATGTAAAATAATTGCAAATGAGTGTACAGCTATGGGCTAAATAATGACAGCCCTTTCTTCCTTTTCCCAGTTTGCCGTTTCTTTCTAATGCGACATCAATCATGAATGTACATGAACAGCTTCTTCACTGGTTATAATTAAATAATTAAAAATGCCTCAGTATTCAGTACACCTGTCTATTGTCCCCATCCTATTCAAAACTCTTGGCTTCACTTTGCAATTTAGGTCACTTGCAGTCCTCTGGGGCTTTTTTCAGTTTCTAGATTTTCCTATTGCTTTGTCAGTCAACAACATAAACATCATCTTCAGATCTTCCAATGAATAATTAGCAGTTTCTTTGTATTTAGCGTGTTGGACCATTTTAAATGCTATAATGAGCCATACAGCAAATATAAAGTGAACTACACTTTCATCCACACAGTCAGTCGCTTTTCTATAACTTTAGTCTATCAGTCAGCAATATGACTGACTTTAGTCTATCAGTCAGTTTTATAAATAAAACATGCTAAATATTATACATAAATAAATAAACTGACTAATTAAAAATGTGATATAAAATATTATCAATAAATAAAGACTATTTTTCTCTTCATTTCCAAATTTTGTTGCCTTAAAAATAGTGTTAAGCACACATTTACTTACATGTTTAGATTCAGTTCAGACACTTTCACCCTATACATTTTCAGTGTTTGTACTACTGCGTCTGTCATAAATGTGAGCATGTTTTCAGGGCAGGAAAATGAACTAAATTCCTCATTCATCGCTTCTTTTCCAAAACTTTAATGAGCAATTTTGCATACATTGAGCAGCTACACTTCACCTAACTATCCAGTTGCCATAATTACTCTGATGAAATAAGCAGAGTTGCCCTGTTCTGCGAGGATATTCTCTGGTCACTGGCCGCTGGACAGTCTTGTTGAAAGGCTTGGTTGCACCCCTGAGTGACTGCTTGTCAGCGGAGCACTCTGGTTTCAGACAGAAGCCAGGCTCAGGTGACTGGAAGCCCATACGATCATGAAGCCTCCACACAGATCCCTGGAGTCCAGCCACTTTTCCCTGCCATCATTCAACTGCAGAATGGCTCTGCCCTCTCTCAATAACTCCGCTCTCGTTTCTAAAGACGGTCGCCCGGGCCCAACCTTATTCATCACGCCACGCAATTAGATCAAGAGGCCATGTCCCTGAATGTTTAGCTGTGAACTAATAGACTATTGTCCTGCTGTCAAGATTCACTCATCAAAAATTGTGAGTCTAACAATGGGTCAGTGTAGCAGGCCCTGTTATGTGCACTGTTAATGGGCCAAATAAAGACACTCATTCACAACCCCACTTATTTTACTTTATCTTTCTCCTGTATTATTCACTCTTCGCGATATCTTATGGTATAATATTGCTAAGATAGTTACCAAACGCTCCATGCCACTTGATTAGAGATCATGTGATGTGTTCAAATTGCACATAATGGTCTATGAATGTGCATAAATAGCACAGACTTTACTACACTTCCACTTTACAACTTGAAGACATCCAAAAATAGAAAGGCACGCCATAGCAGAAACGGCGTGGGTAGATGTGGGATGAGGGCGCATGACACCATTTTAGCCCACAATTGATCAGTCACACTCCCATCTCTCTGAATGTGGAACGGTTTTCCATTCCACTTCCATCCTCCCCAGGCAAGGAACCCTTCAAAATACAACGTGCTTGTTTGAGAAATGCTGAAGACTTCAAGAAGATTCTGTGATCTGCACATCATATACATGAAGCAAAATTCAGTGAGTAATGGTTTAAATATCAAGCCTGTGCGAATTCTGAACAGGCCTGTGAAACAGCGCAGCTCGTTCTTATAAAGAAGCGAAACAAAGCATGATCTCATGGTGTTATTTTAAGAGCAGTGTTGCAAAAGCACAAGAAAAAATCTTTTAGAAGTGATTAAACTCAGGGAAAGATGTGGAGATAGGTCAACTAAGGTACATTTTTCCTAAACACGAAAACAAAGTTATGTTATATTCTGTCGTACTGAAGACCTAAGTAATAGGATTTCACTTGGAATAAAATACTTAATTTTCTATCTATCTAATATATATATATATATATATATTTTTTTTTTTTTAAACAAATAAATAAATAAACACATATATACTTACACACACAAATAGCCAAATAAATGATCTATCTATCTATCTATCTGTCTATCTATCTGGCTATGTATTTATCTGCCTTTTAATTTATTTATTTGTTTGTTTGGCCATTTATTTTACTGCTTGCTTGTTTGTTTATTTGAAACAATAGCCATATGATTGTCTGCCGTACAATTATCCCAAAGCTAAATTTCATTGCCTGTGCCAGTGGATGAAATTAGGCCCAAATGAGCAACAGGGCACCTTGTAGCCATTACTGCATAGTCAGCATGCTGATGTTTCTCCTGAATGTGTTCCTGCAGTCCTCCCTTACCCAGAGTCTCTCTTTCAGACTGATTAGCTGGTCAGATCAGAGAGGCTAACACTCCTACACAGTAATGTATGTCCAGCTGTCTCTCCTGAAACTCCCTGAAAACCATGTCGTGATTGTTGATGTCGCACCTAAATTCACCTGTTTTTACCCTCATCGTGTCATTTACAAAGCAAAAGCCTCTGCTTCTTTTTCTTCCAGTACTTGTTTTCTTCCTTTGTCTGCGCTCATCTTTGTTCTTGCCTATGAAAGCCTAGCAAAGCTAGCAAGGCTCTCTAAGGCTGCTGCAGCAGCAGAACTTCAATCTTAGCGGATAATTATCATAAAGACAGTCTGACACTTAACTCTGCTTTTAAGACGAGGAAAGCGCAGAAAGAGGATGCAATAAAAGGCGTATTTTAAGGAGAGGCAAGAAAAAAAGGGAGGCCATCCCATTTCCAGAGAACTGCCTGTGTTTGTAAAAGAGTGGCGAATCAAAGCACCTGACAGAGCCACACTGTGCTAACCGCTAGCTTGCCTGCTCCCCCACTGCTTCTGAGCTGATCTTCAGAGCCTCTTCAGACACAGCAAGGAAACCACCCCCAAACAGGATTTCATTTTTACAACAAAGACCACTTTCGAAAAGGTGTTGGGAAGGTAATGCTAGTCGAATGCGCAAAATGACAGAAACATAGTGTCCAAATTCCTGTTCTTCTCCATCACATCAAGAGAAAAACATCGCTTGTTGTTACTTCGACTGTTGTTTAGACGTTAGCTCCAACATATGACCGCTTGATTCCAAGGAGAGGAACCCCTGCAGATGTGTTCTAAACATGGATAGACTGGTGCTTTGTTGCTGAACCTACACTTTTACTCTCAGCAATTATTAGGCCTGCATCGTTCCACTGGTCCGGTACCGTGGGCTTACTCGTAATCACTTCTGCCTGGTAGTTCTGGCATGCTGTCAGCACTGCACTGTTTATTAGATCTCACTGAAAGCCCCTCTACTTATTTTTTAACACATCTTCGAATGAAACAGACTTTGATGCAGGAGCAAAACAGCGATTGCTCACTACTTGCAAAATAAGACTAACTACAGGATATTCCCCGCACGCTTATCTTCTAACATTGTGTGCGGAGCAGCCGAGACCGTGGAGACACAACGAGGACGGGGCATGAGAGCAAAACAACGAGAGAGAGCATTGCCTGAGTTCCTCTGAAGATGAGCATGTGAAATATTTAAATGAAAAGTGTTTGAGTTTTTTTTTTCTAGCGCATAAGCTGATAGAAACCCCTCTCTGTTGGCACCAGACTGTCTGACACAAACTCAAATTGATTCCTAATTGAGTTTGTATGGATTTTGTATCCGGCTTTTGTTGGTTACATTAAGACCTGACTAGTCTCATTTTACTACGGCCCGTGCGGATGAAAGGCAGCTCAGATCCATGGCAGTGGCTTGCATTATGAGTATTGAAACTGTTGAAGTAAAAGAGATCTCTTACGTTTCCTTGACTATTTCCCAATTGTGAGCACATTATTGTTATTGAATCAAGAGAAATTTACAATGGCCTACGAAGAAGCACCAAACACTGTATAACGACTCCATGATTCCGAAGCTAACCAGTCGATAAAACTGCATTCTTTCATGAAACAGCTGCGTTTTCTCGTACTGCAGAAGATTCTGGTGAGATGCTGCTTCTAAGGTGTGTGAGTGCTAAGCGAATGACATTTCTGCACAGGGGAAATGTGTGTGCGGGGGGTGGAAAGCAGGGGATTGGAAGAGTAAGGGCAAACACAGATGTGCCTCCATCCTGAGGGACGTCCTGCAGCATGGGGGGGGCGAATGTGGAGGCTGGAAAGGGACCCAACTGTGCTCACGCTGGGCTGCTATGGGGGGATTAGCAGTGGTGCCCCCATACGTGGTGAAAGGAGCTCTGATGTGCAGGAAAGTCTGCCAGGGAGGTTAGAGTGCACAGACCACATGCACAGTTCACTCGGTCAAACGCCTGGGAAAGTCCAGTCTGCAGCAGAAGCGGCGCTGTCTGAATAAAAAGTGAATATAATGGGACAAGGTGAAAGTTTGGTCTGACTAACAAAATGAGTAGCATTTGAGAGAGATCACAAAGAACATCATTCTCATCATCTTCCAACCTGTTATTACAAATATCCTGTGAAAATGTCCTTCACTTAATAATCACCCGTTGCACACCGGCAGGCATTTTGACTACATTTGGTCTGCACCAGGGGAGATTCGGATTAATAGAGCAGATGGAGTTCGGTTCATTTTGATTTTAGGAAAGTTCTTATCTCAATCTGCATGTGACCCCCTTTAGCTAATTTTGCTTGGCTAGCTTTAGCATGTTTGAGTCTGCGACCATCCAAGAATTAGAACAGGGCTAAAGCTGAATTCAGGGTTGCCAACTTTTCAAAAACCTTGGCGTGAAATTTTGGGGTGTGTGGTCGGGAGCGGGGAGCGGGGAGCATGGGGAGTGCAGCATCATTAGGTGCGCCACCTACCGTAGAGGAGTGTGCACAGGTGGGAACACCTCTCGCAAGTGGGGTGTGGCGCGACGCAGTGGGCATGCCTAGATCAGCATGGGAAATCAGAGGTAAGGCGCGAGAACGTGAGATGACAGTCAGATGCGCGAGTGTCACGCTCAATGCGTGAGAGTTGGCAACCCTGTTCTGAGTGTCCTATGTTTTTGTGCATCGTGTACGAAAGTCAATAATAGAAAGGTCCACACCAAAAGCTAACATCTCAGCTAGCTAGCCTAACATTGAGACACTCTTCTAGCTCACCAAGCTGTGAAAGAGTGGAAGGGAATCAGTGTTGTGGGTTATTAGCATGGCCCAGTATAAACATGACTAGAAACACAACAACATCCTTGTTTGAAGTTCATCAGATGGGATCACAGCAATTACCTCAGCTTAAAAGACAGGTGGAACACCACAGAATAATTCATTCACACAGAGGGGAAAAATATAACCTGCTAGTTATAAGTGTTAGCATTTCAGCAACTGTGCTAGCAACTGCATCTGGTCAAGATAAGATAAGAATGAATTTCATTTATCCCAAAGTTCTTTTGTTGTGAACATGCCCAATAAAAACAAGAAAAAACTTTATTGTAATGACAGTGTAACACTGACATTGCTGTGCGTAAAGATTTAGTGTGCAGTGCCAGCGGTTAAGTGTTAGAATGTAGTCGAGCCCAGACCAGCAACGGTTGCTGGACATGGATTACAGTTGGTTGTGCTTGCTGACTGGCTGTAACTATCATTGGCTTTTTGCCCTAAAAATCATTTTAAATCACTCACACTCTTGCGTCCAGAAAGGAATTTCAAGCAATGCATTAATAACCTCTTTCGATTCTTTGATTCTGTGAACTTTTTAATGGATGTTTTTTTTTTTCTAAAAATGAGATGCAGATAGCATTTTAGGAACCTCCATATAATGTAAAGGGTTTGTAGCACTTTTCCCTTTTTTTTAAACTAAAAAGGATGGCTAGAAATGTAAGTGTATCTAATATCTAGTACTAGTGATTTTTTATTCTTTGAGCAAATAAATGTTTACTGGCAAGATCAACAGCTTTTTAAATATAAATGTCCCAAGTGACTAAGACTTAAACAGAACTGTATATGGTGTATGGCACACTGAGCCTATGTGTGCTGAGAAGGCAATTATTTATAGACTGTACCACTCACCAGTGTAGAAAACTGTCCCGGGGAGAGGAAGAGGGTAGAGTTCTCTTGAAAAGAGGAAAATTCTGCGGCTCGCTGCAGAGACTTCAGTAGTTATATGAGTGTTGTCAGGCATTCTGTTACAGACTAGTGAGTTTGCTCTGCACTGGTAATATTCTGGAGCAACCATAGGGCCTCCCCAGCTCCTGCCACTACCGTGTAAAGAGTTCCAACAAAGCATTTCAGCAGGTAAAGTTCCTGAAACGCGGTGTTTCAACAGAATCGCCAAAGTGGCCATATATCTCACAGCGGTTCTGAAACAGTGGCAGGGTTCTAAAATGTCCAGCGAGGCTGAAAGTCTACTGTAGAATTAAAAAAGTCTCTGTAGTTTATTAAAATGTCCAATTATTTGGATCAAAGGGAGGCAGACAGTTGTCAGTATTGCTCATTTAAATCTCTATTCAGTGGGTCAGCTAAAGAGGTGAAAGCAATTTAACACACTCTACAGAGACTTCAGATTCCTTTTTGAATAGGCCAACATATTTAGTGTTTATTGGTTTCAGCCATTTATGTGATAAAGCACAGAACGCTTGGTGGACTTCCGTGATGAAGAGAAATAACTGAAACACCCTGTCCTATTAATTTATAGAGGCTTAATTAGTTTTTCTCCCCACACTACTGGAAAATGGCTTGAAAAATAAGATGGTAATTCCTCTGATAAAATGAGAGGAAGAAGTGTGGCATTTAGCAGGGGAAATACCACACGGAGAGTGGATAATTACAGCAAAGTGTCTCAAAATAAAGAATCATGCCATGCGCATAAAAAGCCCCAGCATTTTTCTTTTCTCGTCTGAAAAAAGTCTCTCTGACACATTCTGACACATGTGACCTCACGGAAGACTTTTGATTGTTTTCATTTTGTTCTTCTCATGTTTTGATTCTTTACAGAATCATTATTATTATTATTATTATTATTATTATTATTATTATTATTATTATTATTATTATCATCAGAATGGTCATTTCTCAAAACTCATTGCATTTCATTTTTGAAAGACACTAACCTAATACTAATAATAATAGTAATAATATATATATTTTAAATAATCATCATTATTGTTATTATTGTTATTGTATTTTATTTTTATTGTTGTTGTTGTTGTTTATAATATAATATTTTTTAATGTTTATTTTTACTACTGTTTAAAAATTATTATTCTTATTTATCAAATGTTTTCCTCTGTAAAAATAGGCTATTAATATTATTTCATGCATTATCATTTTTATTAATCCAGAGACAGTATAACTTTGAAATGAAGGTCAAACTTTGTCTGGGTGATCCACTTCAGATGCTTTGTAACTGTTCAGCTTGTCTTTAACATTTAATTATATATCTTTTAAAAGCAACTAAACTCAATATAACCTTAACCTTAATCCAAACTGTCTAATCCTAATCTTAACCCTACGCCTCATGATGATAATCCACTGAGTTGCACGGGGTAGTTTGTTAATTAAGGTATCAGTAGATAATCTAGGGGGGAAAATCAAACTAAAACTTTCTCTCTTCGTCATGACATACATTTATATACCTTATTTGCAAAATATAAATAATCTATTATATTTTTCTTTAATACATTAAAAAGGCTCATTTGAGTGATGAGCTGTTTCAGTGTCTTAAAGAGTCATTTTAATAAATGTGATGTGTGAGTGTGAAGAACTTTTTAAGGAAATAACCAACCTGCCCATGATGTTCTTTACCAGTTTAATGGTTCTTCAATGGAACTTTACATTATTTTGAGGTTCTTCCCAATTTAAGGTTCTTCACTCACGTTTACAACAGTGGTTCCTTTATGGCCCAGTGGTTCTAGAATGGAATGACAAAAATAAAGGAAGTGTTCTTTGTAAGTGTGTATGACAGTAAGAATATTAACATATAGTTAAAAGATCTGCAATGACATTAATGGGCAATTTGATGTGTTTGTAGAGGACTGAATGTTTCAAAATGAAATTTTTATGTTAGAGCATGTTGCTTAGTAAAAAAAAAATACAGTCGTGCTGTGTTGGGGTGTTTTGGAAATATTACAGTGTAAGTGCTGGAATATTGTGTTTTCAAATTATATTTAAATGTTAAAAAAAAGGGACGGAACTGTAGGAGGGAAAAAAATCCCTCTATAAATGTATTCCCAACCTCAAATGTGTACAGATTTATACAGCAGCTTCAGAGCCAGATGAAGCGAAATGTTACAGCTGTTCGGTAAAACAGAGATGGTTAGCGTGTCTATATTTACAGCCCCTGGCTACATCCTTCAGGGGCGCCAGTGACAATGACAGAATACACACCAGCTGCAGCCATAAAAGGGCCTCTCCCAGTGCCCGGCGAGCTGCGTGAGATAAGAGGCCAAACTCAAATGCCATAAAAGAAATGTCCTTTCCATGCTTCCTTTCTGTGATCAATTCGCAAAGCTATTCTTTGCCATTTTTGCTTCGCCAATCATGCTGCATCATGGAGGAAAAGGAGATGAGGAGAGGAAGCAATTTGAGAAGATTTGGAACCTGGCCAGAGTCTCCGGTTGGAGTGCTGCTGCTGGTGTTGTTCCTTTCGCCGCTGCCGGGCCACGGCACATCTGAGAGCAAGCAGGCACTAATTACGGTCTGAGGATCAGAGCCTTGCAGTGACAACTCATCAGCTGACCTCCCTTCAGCTCCTGCTGCCAGTGGCTGCATGCACACCACTGGAGGATACGGACCACGGTCAGGTGCCGGTGTGTTAATAATGTCTATGTGAATTAACAGCATGTTTCTGTGTGTGTGCTTGTGTATGTTTTTGTGCGTCTGTGTGTGTGTGTGTGTGTGTGTGTGTGTGTGTTTACAGACAAGGCACGTGATTACAAATGAACTTGTTCTGGTGACTGTGTTTTAAAAACTGAATGTTTTAAATACGTCATGTAAAACAGAATTTATTTTCCTGTGAATTTTCTCAGCTATTGTTGTTCCAACTAATTGTTGTTTCATTGGTATTTTATCGGACCATTTTCACGTGACTTGAAGTACGTGTGTGTGTGTGCAGATTGGAGGAAATGTGGAAATGCGTGCATATATTGAGGTCTTTAGGGGACCATTTGTCCTCATAATGATAGGAAAACATGAGCATTTTTGTAGTGTGGAGATACTGGCTGATCTCTTTGAGTTTAGCTTTTTTTTTGGTTGTGTTTTGTTTTGTTTGGATTTGTTTTGTTTTGGAACACCTTACAGTATTCATTAGGCTTCATGACACCTACATAAATCTTTCATGGTAGCTGAAACATAACATAACATAAACCTCTCTCTCTCTCGCTCTCTCCATATATATATATATATATGCCCTCCCAGTCAAGGGCAATATAGTCATGCTGGAACGGAGAAGGCCATAAAGTGTATGTATTAGAAAGTCTCTGATGGTCAGGCATCCCAATACTTTTGTCCATTTAAAATATAAAACAGAGGCTTGTTGCAGTAAGTCTGTTTATGTAGCTCAATGTCAGTTGTCCGTATCCCCCACAGCCAGGAGCCCCCCAATCGCCCTACCACCCCCTCCCCAAATATTTGGATCTACAAGCTCTCATTAAATTAAAGTCCAGGACTAGCTATTTAAATTTCACTAATGATTATTGTGTCATTTAAAAAATATTTGTCTAAATGATCAGTAGTCCCAGTAGTCAATCAAAACCTAATGACCACTTAAGGACATAACATTACTTTAAGCATTTTAAATGTCAGTATTGATCTTTACAATCTCCAATTATTCACCAGAATAGACCACTGATTTCAGTAATGACCAAGATCACTGAAACTAACTGAAGCATGATTGAACATCCCTTTATTCTGCACCAAAGCCTGATTGTGTTTCCTTCAAACAGAAGGTGCCATTATAGTGAACTGGAATGTAGATAAGTGATTGAAAGCTAATCTAACAAACTGTGAGGATGTGAGACTGAACAGTCTCAGAATGGGGTGTAGGCCTCAGTTCGGTGTGAACGTGAAGACACTGCAGCTGATATCTCACACGGGTTTGAACAAATGAGGAGGATGAAGAACTCCCCAGAATTTCCACATCAAAAGTCTTATTTTCAGTAACTTCATGGGGAACAATACAAAATAATGAGTTTATTTTTAAAGTGCTCATATCATCGTGAAAAACATATTTTTTTAATAATAGAGCTTGGTTATATTAAGTAGTGTTATGTAGGTTTCAAATCGTATCGCTCACTCCACGGTCTGTGCAGCCCGCTTAGAAACCAAACTCCAAAAATGACCTCTTTTAAATGCTTTGTTTTTCTTATATTAATTTACATATATCCTCCCATATAAAACAAAGCACTCATATCAATGAGATAAGATGCGTTTTTGGCCAGACTCCTTTTTGAATGAGGCATAACAAGAGGCAGCCAATCAAAAGAGGTCATTTGCATATATCAAAAAAAAAAACCACCAGTTTAATTCTAAGTGATAAGGAAAGGTTGGATAATGGTCAAGCGGTCATTAGTGTATTTCAGTAGCATATGTATATTTTATGAATATTTTGAATATTTATGAATATTACAAGAAACACTGCAACTCTATTCTGTTTAATGAAAGATTGCTTTTAGCTTTTTCCATAGATTTATAAACTTTTGACTTAAACTTCAAGGAATTACATCTCCAATCCTCACTTTCATTGCCATGTCATTTATATACTAGTTTAATCATTTTTGCCTTATTCATAGCCCTTACTGAATAATCAGCATTGAGTACTGAATAATAAGCCTATGTTTTACATTGTGTACAGTGGTGACTGTGGAAACAGGAGTAGTAACAGGAGCAGCAACAGGACAGTATTTGTGCTGTCGTAGGTTTGACGTTCTGCAGAATGGATATAATTGAACTATGCAATCACAAGAATGGTGCAAAGAGAAGGCCCAAGTCAATATGTTTTCAGGTGAAATGAGCAATTTGCCTTTGTTTTACTCTCACAGCGTGTGTCAGCAATACACACTATTTACGTCTTTACAAAGACATTAATAACTTGAATGACAGCAAACAAAATCCTGTGATTATGCAAAATTTTTACATTGACTCTGAAAAATAAAGAGGCCAAAAAAGGATCCCTTGGAGCAACCCCAGGGACGGACCACCATTTGTTCCCTGAGCAACCTTTCAGCTGAGTGGTGTCAGATGGGTTTATTTAAAGAACCACTGGAGGGTTCTTTAAGAAGCTCTCCTTCCGGGCTATCACTCCAAAGACCTCATTTTGGCACCTTTTAAGCATTTAGACACAGTTTGCACAGGGTTTTTACATAAACACTCTGAAAGTGCATTTCTTTTCTGAGAGATCTTAATCCCAACCGTTTCTCCGTTTCTCCATTTCTCCACTTCAACCTTGACGACCTCCTCAAAAAATGATCAAATGATCAGCTGAAACATAGCAGTAGCCCATGTGCTAAACACTCTGTTGGGCATTTCATAGATCAGATGTTACAGTTTGTCAGAATTGTTAAAATGCTAAAATCTATTCCTAGAGCAAAACTGTCAACCCTCAATACTGAATCAACCACTCCTTAAACAATATTTACCTTGTTAGCCACATTTTGTAGATCCGTTTCACTCTTTTTGCAAAACTCTAAGCACATTCTCATTTTCAAAGCACATTTATTACTGTAGTGCTCCTTGATGCCGAATGGCATACACAGGCCACAAAAGGTTACCGCCACTCAAAAATGAGACCACATGTGTCCAGTGATGTGTGGAACCCATTCAGTAAATAGGATATAAGCCAGGTGAAATGCATGGGTGCACTGGACTGCGTTTTCAACAATGAAGCACAACAGAAGAAGAGGAAGTGGAGTGCATGTCAGAGGTATGGACAAGGAGGAAGAGAAGGATGAGGAAGACCAAGAACATGAGCTTTGATTTTAGTCTAAATTAGAGCAGCCATCATAGATCATCGGGTTCATGGCATGGCTATGAAGGAAGCGGGACGTGTGCAACCCAATTATAGCAGGATCTCAGTGGTCTCCATAGCCAGGACAATTTAGAGAAGAAAACAGGTAAAATGTTTGGTCTCTGAAAGCTACAGTACAGTAGAAGTATTCAGAAGGACATCTCAGCAAAATACTCCAACAAAACTCTAGAAAGAAGATAGTATAGCATATACTGTAGTATAGCACCATAAGGTACAACATTAAAGAAAAATTACCAGTGGAGTACATCAATGACTGATGGCCATTTGAGGGTGGTAGGACATGTATATTATCACAACAACAGGAGACTCTCAGTGTTGAAATGGTCCTTCAGTATAATGCATGTGAAATACAACAGTGGATTATTAAAGACATTGAAGCAATGAACAATGTGAGTCTTTCCACAGTTTATCATGTCCTTCAATGTAACCAGATATGGATGAAACAAGTCTATAGAGTCTATGCTAAACTGAACATGTATAGTAAATAACTACCACATCACTAGCATATATACTGTATCATATACAAAGCACCACATAAATACAGAAATATGAAGTCTGTGATACTGTGTCATTTACTCATTTTAGTGTATTTTCATTGTGTGAAGAGAATGTTTGAATTGGACTCTATTGGACTCTATTATCTTCTTGGATGAAGCTGGATTCTATCTGACAAAAAAGAAGAAGAAGTCACAACATAATTGGTCAATGTTCCACTGAGGAAGTGCCCGACCAGCATGGTGGCAACATGACCATATCTGCTGCCATAAGGCCCTACAACACTGACCATCCAACAGTTCTGGTTGGTCTGTGGTATGTTTTGGCTGATCATGAGTATGTAGAGGATCCTGTGTCTGTCATTTGGGACAATGTGAGTTTTGATCATGGTCCAAGAGTGTGCGAATGGTTCATCAATAACCAGCATTTTATAAAAAATAAATGTTTGCCCTCCACCATACTCTCCCTTCTTATACCCATTTGAAGAATCTTTCTCAGCATGGTGGTGGAGAGTGAACCTCTACAACTGGGAAGTTTACTCCAGTCAATAGTCAATAGATCCAGCATGTGATTGTAGCTGTGGAATCTTTTCAAGGTTGGATTCTTCGGGTCAAAATATTTTTCCCTGCTGTTTAGCAAGGCAGAATATTGTCTGCGATTTAGATGACGTCCCGGGACCGGATTTGATCCAAATGCATGATACTGAGGCAAAACAAAGGAAATGACATTGTTTACTGTAAAATTATGTAGTGTTTTTTTTATTAAATTTGCTGCAGATTGGGACAGCTTGTGGTCTAGTGGTTAGGGGTTTTCCCCTGTGATCAGAAAGTCGTGGGTTTGAATCCCAGGACTGCTCGTGGTGCCACTGAAGTACTCTTGAGCAAGGTATCATCCCCACATACTGCTCCCTGGGTATTGCCCACTGCTTCACTTGGTGAATGGCTTCAATGCAGAGAAATAATTTCACACTGTGCCGTGGTGTGTTCACGCCTGACTATTTACTTTCTTTTATACACATGAATAGGTTTTCATGAGTACATGCGTACAAGTGCAAATATCATAGATAATGTAGTGTGTCATACATTGGCTGGCTTTGTGCATAGTCTGACAGCAGTGTTTGGTTTCGAATAAAGATAAAATAGTTTTGATTGAATAGTTTGAGTTTGAAAAGAAAGGTCAAAGGTTTGCGAATGTAGTTTAAGTGTTTTGTGTTTTGAGAAAAAGAGAGAAGGTTTCAGGAAGTGTGTTTTTAGCAAGGCTAATGCTGCAGGGCATTGTGCATCAAGGATTGCTTTAAATACTCATTTTCATCTGACCACTGCATACTTTTCTTCAGTTAACCAGGTTGCAAGCAGTCCAAACCAAACAATTAGCAACAGTTAGAAATCACTGCAACTGACAGGCTTCACTATGGTAGCAGTCTTTTGATCAACAGCACCACAATAACCAATAAACTTTCATTATAAACACAAGCTTCATAGTCTATACACTAGCAAACTAATCATGTATTGCCTAGTGGGTAAAAGCTCATGTTACCTGCCCACACTCTATGAATAAAGTTTCCTAAGTGGTTCTTGACCTGGACATGTGGCTATCGGGAGGTTTTTGGCTCTTTTATTATGAAGAGAATTGTAAAAAGGAAGCAAAAGAATAATTTCAGCTCTGCACACTGCCTGTTGCTGATTTTTGTGCATATTAATCTCTGACAAACACTAAACCCCACATAGACAGCAAACAAAAGCCGAGGCCCGAAAGCAAGCCCGAGGTTGATGAAAACCAAGCACCTCGTGTTTGTTTGGTATTCAGCATGGATGAAACATGTCCACTCATCAAAACGGAATTATCGGGTCATTAAGCTTCTTTCCACTTTCAATAATATTTCCTGTTTTCGTATTTGCCGAGTGCAATGATGACACCACTGAACACACTCATTAGCCGAGGAGTCTGGATGGAGCCTCCCTGTAATTATTAGGTGTGCAGATGATTGCGTTGGAATTGAAATGTTTATTCCAGCTGACTAGCCCAACAACAGGCAAAGTTGTGCTGTTTTCCATTAGACCTTACACCCCTCAGAATGGAAATGAGGACACACCGGCCAAATTACCGAGTCCGTCATGTTGCTTGGCACGGAGAACACAGACATTTCCAAGCCTTGCACATGGCACGCCTGCCATTCGGGACAGTTAATTCTGTACCATTCTGTGGGGAAAAAATGAACGAAACAAAAAAAAAAAAAACGAGAGCCAGGAACAAAGCCGATAGTGCACGGCTGAAAGGCAGATACTGTATCTCGCAATACAGTGACAATGAGTGTCAGCTTGACTTAGGGAGGGAGGATATTCAGCCCATTCAAGAGAAGACAGAGTTCTCTCCCTAGCAACTGAGAGAGAGAGGAGGGAGAGACAGAACGAGACAGAGAGAATGAGAGGGAGAGGGAGAGAGAAAGAGAGAGTGTGAGAGTGTAGAGAGAGAGTCAAAAAATGAAGACTGGCCTTGGATTAGAAAAATAAATAAATAAAAGATGTAAACCAAAATCACATCTTAGATAATAAAAACCAATTGAGTTCAGCCTATTAAAAGGTTTTTACCCTGTACTCATACTCGCCTGCAGTCGCGAGAAAATTAACAATCTGGAAAAGTAGAAGATGATAGGAGGAATCTGTTAATCTACTTTTATTATACCACCTTTATCTTATTTTTAACAAATGCTCATCTACGACAGATTATTCCTGTATTTGAAGGAGTTCTCTGATATGATAGCAACTAATCTGCAGTGTTGCTGGCTGTAAGCTCATTATACTTGTTTACTTTTGGGAATTAATGGGGGTTGAGAAACATCCCAAGAATGTACAATGTCTGATCAGAAGTGGTCCATGTTATGATCACCATAACTACCCAATATACACTGAGTGCAGCGTACTTAACCATAACTTTCCTTAAAACAGCCAGTAAAAGTCGTAGTCTATCAATCACGGTCGTGTTATACTCTTTAACATCGGAAAATATAATTCACCTTAAAAAAGCAAGAAATCCTTACAAATTAGAGTCCATCGATCTTCTAGTTGTAACTTATTAACTGAAATTCAAAGAACATTTTAAGGCAACCGGGCTCCGGTTTTTTTTTTTAAAGAATTACGACATAAGGCGCTTTTACAGTGACAGTTACAGAAATAGCTCTTTTTAACCTTCACTGTCTATACTGAAGCATAACTTCCCATTTAGAGCTCACGACAAAACGACTGGCCTGACATCTGAATATAAAGACAAGCTGTCAAATGAAAACGTGCCACACATCCAAAGATTCTACTCCGAAGAGCCGAAGCAGGCTTTAAGTTTTACTGTCCATGACAAAGCCGTCATGAATTATGTCCTCAAAGCTCGATGACCTTGTTTCATCCACGAACACAAGCAATGAATCTAACTGCCCCTCTCTAAATCTGTTCCTCAGCCAAAGACTCCACAATCGGAGGTAAAGGATAAACCTTAAGACATGGCAAATTATACCTTTCAGCTTAATTTGACATGCCACGAGACATCAGTTGGCCTGCACTCACTCTTGCTCTACATTCGGACTGTAATTAAAAGAAAAAAGGCAGCAACATGCAAAAACAGTCATAGTGCTACATTTTTCTGTGCACTACTATGAAATTTCACGCCTTCTTCATATCTCCAGGAATATAGGCCCTCTGAATTTCAAATGTTAAATATAGGCCCTCTGAATTTCAAATGTTTCACTAACGTCATGGTATCCAATATATTTGAATTCCTGAATATATTCACATTGAAAAATATTTCTATAAAAGTTACACATGACTGTAATTTAAGGTTATACTTTAATGTCCAGAACTTTTTTGCAAACCCATAAAACAGTAACAGAAAATTCAAAAACAAGGTAACTTGGTGTGATTTTTACAGCTATCCTTCAATTTTAGTTGTCTTTAAGAAAAACAGGTGTTTGGATGTCTTCGTTGTTTGGATCTCTTCATCGTCTTTCCGCGTTTTCTCTCTCTCTGTTGACTCCTTTCCTTTTCTATTTGTCTTCACTTGTATCTCTCTCTCGATGTCCTTTACCCCTGTTTAATCCATTTTTATTTTTTTAATTTATTCATTCATATAAATCAAATGAATAAATAAATAAATAAATAAAAAGTTCAGATAACAAGAGGGGCTTATACTGTTAAAGCCCCACTTGCCAAAGCAAAGGTGTCTGGCACATCATGCCACCCAGCTTCACATTCTGCTTACTAAGATGCCGGACACGACAGGTAAAAAAAAAAAGAAAAAGAAAAACAGGTGAAATTGCAAAATCTCTGATTTAATATTGTAAAATTAAAAAAAAAAAACATTTCATGTTAAATTCTATTCTACTCTTATTGTGTCCTATAATTTTTCACATCACATCATACCTTCTTGATTATGTAAGACGTCTGATCGTCTTATCAATTCATTGTTCAATTCTTCAGTATAATGAGAAAGAGTGGAAAAAAAATGGGCTCGTTTTGAACTATCGATCTTGCACACCCATCAAATTTTTTAACCAGATTTCCAACCTCAGCCTTCAAGCTCCTCAGACCCCACTGTCTCTCTGGATAATGGGCTTCTTTAAATGCAGCCAAATAAATAACCAGGTGAGTTACCTGAAAATGTGGGGGTATTTTTTCTTTTTTTCTTTGACAGGCCAACTTCCGTTTCGCTGGCAGCTTGGTGGCATAATCACAGTTGCTCTGAGAGTGCGGCACAAGAACGGGGCAAAACCAAAGCTACAGGAGTTTGTGAAGCGGACTGGCCTTTTGGTTCTCTGGAATAAATTGGTACCATATGGTGCGATGACAGGTTCGCTCAATCTTCCACGTACCTGAACAGCACATTAATCATTCTGGGGTGGATATTCCTTTCCCTTTCATCGCGCTGGAATTTCCAAATAGGCCCGTCTTAATTCCTTCACACATGGACGAAATTTGTATACATGTAGAGTAGATCTTCAGCTGGGCCAGCTTACGCAGACTTCAGTGCCACTCATTTTTCATATTTCAATCCGTCCAGATGAAACAATCTTTACACTTGATATTATTACGGCCTGATCTTTATTTTCCCAAGAATTTCTTTGATTTTCTTTTTTTTTTTTCCAAATGAAAAACTGAAGTCGTCTGGCGGCTTCACCTACCTAGCCCTGCACTGGGGGCACTACATGTCCCCTCTTTGCTCTGTGCCCACTTAATGCAACCCACCACAAAAAGAAAAAAAAAAACACCCTTCAGTGCTTTGATGAATTAGTCTTATCTTATTTCTTGCGCATCCCGACAGTGATTTGCATTGATTAGTTTTTCTTGACTGGTTACATTAAAATGTTTGTGTCCCCACTGGACAAAGGCAGTGTTCAAGAAGACCACTCGTGGGGTCAGATGGCTGGGAGCGGTAAGAAAAACAAGGAGTTGCAGCACCCCCTTCATGCCAAAGGTGAAACATTCAGGCTTTTCACTGTGCTCTCCTAAAAAGAAAAGGTCCTAAATGGTTATTACCTGTAAATGATTTCATTCATACAGGAATTATATTGAATTAATGCTGAACCTTTATGTGAAGGTTATTTCCTTTTTTCTTAAGGTTCTTCACACTCTCAAGGTTTCTTAAAGAGTCTGCTGAAAGGTTTTCCAAACATTTGTCCCTTTGTGGAACCTTTTTTTTTTGGTACTTTTTAAGAATGTACCTGAAGGGCAAAGTGTGGAAATCTGAGGCCGTGTTTTCTTTAAATATATGAATAAAAGACTAAAAACCATCAAAAAACACATCTCGCGAAATAAAATTGTGCTTTTTTTCCCCCCGATATTTCCCAGCGAGACCACAGCGAATATATTCCCCCTTCAGATGGTATTTTATCAGTGGAGGGAAGCAGAAGTTGCAGACGACAGGCAGCTAAATACAAGATCCTTAAATATTTCTGCCTCAGCCCGCCGTCTGAATGGCAGCTGTAACAATCCTATGCATGCATTAGCTTCTCCAGTCTCCCTCCTGCTCACTATAATAATCCTCTCAAGAGACGTGGAGACAACTTTAACCTTGCGTTTCCTTCCCCACTACGAGGAAGACACATATTGCTCTCCTGTATTTTTTTAAATATTGACAGCCAGTCTTTCTCAAGTGGGAAAAAAAAACAGTGTACGGTTGCAAACGAACGCCCCGCTGCTGAAATATGTTCTCATTATTGCAATCAGGTTACACAGCCAGCTGAGCACATAAGTGAGCTGCTTAGCCTCATTCTGAAGAGGACGATCATGCACGTTAATTGACATGAGGCGTTGCGCTGCGCCTCAGCTCGAATATGGAACTTAACATATGCTTCTCCTCACATTAGGTCACTCAGCCTGGGATGAGACAATCCACCAACACCCTCCGTTTACCTGCTCGAGGTTCAGCCAGGTCTTATTTTAACACTGCTGACCTGTTTCATATCAGAAAATGCATTTCCAGTCAAACAGACAATCTCATAAATAAAGATTGCTATTTGGTTCTGTGCTTAGATGTATGGTTCATTACAAAAAAGACTTTATATCATTTAAACTTCTAGGTTTTTTACACCCACATCTCATTTTCTAACACATCCTTCTCAAAGAACCTTCTGTTGAGCAGATGGGTTCTTTCATAGCATCATTCCAAAGAATCCTCCCATCCTCTTTCTTTTTCATGTGAACCAATTCACCAATAAAATATCAACAAACTGATTAATGCTGATGATGTTTAGGTATTAGCTTGTTTAGCTTTGCTGGTAGCCCAAATTCAGCATATCTCTCCTGATTAAAATGAAGTTTTGTTGATTTTCCGAGCGAAAGCAAGAACACACCCTCTGTGGAGAACACACTTCTACATGTCTTAACGCACAACTACTGTTTATTTGCTAAATGTAACATATAAAAAAATGTAGTGTATCCAAAAGTAATAGCATATGAAATTTCATATATTTTTCTCAACGTAACCTCAGCCAATAAATTGCACTAAATTTATTATCTTTTAATTTGTTCACACAACTCAAGTTTTAAGCTTCCAAACTCAACTAGTCGAAGAATATACGTAATATATGTTAATTTCAAAATAAAAGTCTAAAGATTTCTATTTGAAAATGAACTGTTGCAGGGGTTGAGAGTAGTGAAGAATACAATGTTTTAGCTGTAATGTGTTTTTCGGGATTTCGTTTTGAACAATTTTGGACTGCAAGTTTGTACTGCAGGTACATGCATGTAATTGACTGGAAAAAGTGTGATTTTACTTGCATGTGCTTGATTCATGTGTGCGCCATGACCACATGAATAAAATATATTAACCCAGCACAGTGTTGTCCTCTGGTTTACCTTCCTTTGACAATAAGTGTGCTGATGTAATATATTTAATTCATGTACAAACAATGTAATCATTTTTTCAGTAGATAAACTGAAGATCTTATTGAAATGACTTTTGAAGTGACTATTTACAGGTTTTGGAACTTTGATTTCTAAATGTTACTAAACAGCACTGAACACTTATTGTCTGTTCTGGCCGATTCTCCAGATAAAAAAGTGTTTATTTCTACGATTCTCTTTTTATTGAAATTTGCACCTCGCTGAGATGCTCCTGACGGAGCAGATGAAGGCAGACTACCCCTCCCACATGTCCTGAACAGATTAGAGTTAGGTTAGAGACAGCAAGGGGGACAAGAGGTCCACGCTACAAATGAAATAACTCAGTAGTATGAAAGGGGCGGGTTTTTTTTTTTCTCTTGCTGTATATGTACAGGAGATTCATGGGCGCCCGGCTTGGGCTCTGAATAAAACATAACTCTTGATAATTGGCTGGGGCAATGTTTTCTTTTCCCCCACTCACCCTCATTGATAATTTTCTCCTGGAGCCTCGGCCCCCTTTTCTCCACAAGATCAAAGTCACTGTCACACGCCTCCAGTGGAGAGACGTGCAGCCATGTCTACCCTGCAATATTTTATTCCTCAATACATGATTAAAGAATGCATACTGGGAGGTGGGGAAGATGCAGAGGAGGCGGAGAGGGAGGGCCGAGATGGTGACTCCATTTTTTTTTAGATTTTTGACCTGGATGCAGTCAAATGTACAGTAGTGTGTGTAGGCTTATGCTTCATTACATTAAATCAGTTGCTAATGGAAGTTCATAACACCTCGCAATGCTTGGAGTACATGGAGGAGAAATCTGGAAGACAAATATTGATACTTCCTACCGCTTTCTTGTTTATTTAGTCTAATGTTACCTTGTGCTTTTGCTGCCGGCAGAAAGACTCTCACTGCTGAGATAAATGACTTGAAACAGTTTGTACAGGTGAGACAGACTTTTGCGCCATGCTGTATATGCTGAGCAGGTCAATAGGAGGATTGGGCCATTAAGGTTAGCATCCATGACTAATTTGTTGTTGTCTGAATGTTTTGAGACCAAATATTTAGAAGAAAATGTCATATTTAAAATACATTGTCATTTTTTGGAATATTATTTATGTATATATTTTTTTAAATCTGACATTGTATTGCTATATACTCCATTCTTCCATTCCAAGCAACTGTAATAAAATTCCAAATCCCAAGACATTCCAAGAAACTTAATAAAACTTAATGATTTAAAATGATAATAATACAAATGTGAATTATTAGCATATTTGATGTTGTTACAATTCAAACAATTCAAGATCATTAGAAAAAAATAACTTAAAAATAAAAATATAAAAAGAAAAAAATAATGAAAACAATAAATTCTAGATCGAATGAAGACCAAAAATAGTATGTTTTCCTTGCATAATAACATTATTTTCATTGCCTTCAGCAAAATCACTACTTATTTTTCAGCCTATTTGTCTAACAAAATATGTGCAAAGACCGTTTGACCTGTATTTTACAAATATTTTTGTTAATCTTTTTTTCATTGAGAGTGTATCTTTCTTTTCAGGAAAAAAAGCATTTTTCTCTCTTTCTCTTTCTTTCAATAGGGAAGTTCTGCGTCAGGCAGCTTTTTTCAATTTGTACACGGTGTGTTCTGAAGCAGACAGCACATCTTATGGGCTCACTAAAGTGTACACTCCTCTGGTCCCCGGGGCCCGGCAGCACTGGTGCAGAAGAAGTGAACTGCAGAGGAACCCACTGTTTAGCAAACATTCCTACTGTGAAGAGGAATTAATAATTCAAAGCCGTGGACCAAGGCAACCTCATTTTACTGCTCCACAAAGGCCTGGTCATCAGCACGATGCCGCTTTACACGCGCTCGTCCCTTCTCCTGCTCTGGACAAAATCTGTTAATTTAACTTTGATTACATGAGTCCAGCTTGCCAAGGGGCTTTACAGTCGTGTTGAGAATTAGCTGTTTCTGTCCTAAAGCAGATGGTTCATCTGTCCTGCTGTTGCAGCACGATGTGTCCTGTAATGTTTTCAGTAAAGAATCTGGCTGTTTATAAAAAAAAAGAATACAGAAACTAATTAACTACATAAATAAAGAAATAAAATATAGAATGTTGTCCCCCTTTTTAGTCCTACTTCAGTTTTTGTGCCCAAACCCAATGTGAGAAACGTTTTAATTTACTGTACCTAATCTACTGTATAATGCACTGTATAATCTACTGTATCTGATCAACTGCATATTCTGTATATCTACTGCACCTAATCAACTGTATAAACCTAATATCTACTGCATAAAATCTACTGAATAATCTGTATATCTACTATATCTAATATACATCTTAACCTGTATATCTACTGTATCTAATATACATCTTAACCTGTATATCTACTGTATCTAATCTACTATATCACCTGTATATCTACTGTATCTAATCTACTATATCACCTGTATATCTACTGAATCTAATCTACTATATAACCTGAATATCCAGTGTATCTAATACACTGAATAACCTTTAGACCCACTCTATATTCTATTCTATATTCTATATTCTAAACCTGCAATTTAATCTGTATAATACCAGAGTGGCACGGAACGCAGCGCCACACTACTGCTATCTTCCCTACTGTACAGTCTGTATGTCTACTGCATATAATGTACTGTGGAATTGTATGTTTGTATATTGTATGTCATAAAAAAATCATGCAACATCTGGACCAAAACAAGTGACACTAATTTCCTTGGATCCATACAACTGTTCTTAAGACGTGCGACTGTAGCAAACAGATTAGAAAAAACAGCTAAACTCGCATCTTACATAACTCAATTTTTCCAATGAAAACTAAGCTGATGAAGAAATTATGCAGCGAGTAGCAGTCCCATCAGGTGCAGAATAATGCAGTGCACCTCAGCGTGCCTGGTGACAGAGAACAGACAGGACTAGTGGCCCATTTTCCTCATGTCAGACAGCGCCATATGGCAGCCACTCACTTGTGCTTCTTAGTTGCATTTGAAACTGGATTTGTATGCAGGCATAATGGTGATCAGCGTTAATTAAAAACACTGGGGGAGTAGAGGAGGGTAGCAAGTTCATAGAGTGAACACTACAAAAACATAGTCCCAAAGGCCTTGATGCTTAATGTAAGGCAAGTCCTTGAAGGCGAAGCGAGTATCAAGGACAGCAAACTTTCTGACTTGCTGTCACACCGGACTTTAAATAGCACAAAAGCGCAAGCTTTATCACTTGGGTATAAGTTTAGTTAGGCTCTTGATAGTAATACGTGCAAAATCTGCTAAGGTGAGGAGAGAATATGCAAATTTATCATGCAAATTCGGGGACGTGATCGATGCTTGCTTGAGTTTGCAGAATTCTCTGTCCATAAAAACTTTTGTGCTTGAAACAAGTGAAGCCAAATGTAAAGATGCAGCTTGTACCTGTTCAAAACCACCAAAATCCATCAGAAGTAGGTCAGTCCTATTTTCACTGGATCAAAGTGTGAAACAGAAGACAAAACCAATCACCCTCCACATGGCTGAGAAATTGGACAGGGGATGCCACCTGTTTTCTTTGGAACACTCTTAAAAACAAAGGGACAGAAAAGGGCTTCTTTGGAGCAACAGAAAATCACATGGTTCCCTAAAGAAACTGTAAATAGATATTTTTTCTTTTAAGAGTCATGCAAAAAGAACAAAACATATGTGTGCAAAGAACCCTTTCAAACAACTGTAGATAAAATGTAACCAGTTTATCTAATGCATCTAGTCAACTATACAACCTGTATATCTACTGCATCTAATCTCCTATATAACCTGTATATCTACTGTATATAATCCACTATACAACCTGTATATCTACTGTATATAATCTATTATATAACCTGTATATCTACTGTATCTAATCTACTATATAACCTGTATATCTACTGTATATAATCTCCTATATAACCTGTATATCTACTGTATA
Organism: Bryconaethiops microstoma; assembly: GCA_037577275.1. Lineage (NCBI taxonomy): Eukaryota > Metazoa > Chordata > Actinopteri > Characiformes > Alestidae > Bryconaethiops > Bryconaethiops microstoma. Next base: position 13,978,083 of record JBBJLS010000039.1, read on the forward strand.
TAATCTCCTATATAACCTGTATATCTACTGCATCTAATCTTCTATATAACCTGTATATCTACTGTATCTAATCTACTATATAACCTGTATATCTACTGTATCTAATCTACTATATAACCTGTATATCTACTGTGTCTAATCTCATACATAATCTGTATTTTTACCATATCTGGTCTACTATTTAACCAGTATATCTACTGTATCAAATCTATTATATGACCTGTATATCTGCTGTATATAATCTACTATACAATCTGTCTATCTACTGTATCTTATCTACTGAATAGCATTCATATCGACTGTATAATCCATTGCCTAACCTGTACACCTAGTCTGTTTGACCCAATGTTTAACCTGTATATCTACTTTCTCTAATCTTAAAACCAAAAATACAAAAAAATGTTCTTTGGGGTCATAGAAATGCAACAGAAAGTCACACATGATGTGACTTTCTGTTGACACACATGAAGAACCTATAAATAGATGTTTTTTTCAAGAATCATGCTAGAAAACAAAAAGCAAGCGAGTGAAGAACATTTTCAAAGAACCATGTTTTTCCTACAACTGGAAGTCTAATTCTATAACTATGTGGAAACATGCAACATGTCATGTGTTCTAACTGGAGGTGCACTAATACAGATCTTTTCAGGTTTCAACCTTTGATATTTTTAAATACCTGTATTATAAAATTGTGGGCTTACATTATTGTAATTATTTTATTATTAGATTTTAATACCTAAAATGGCTTGATGTTTAATTACATATGCAGACTGGCTTGGTTGGCATAAATAAAAGATATCCAGTATAATTTTTTCAACATCTGCCTGTCCACCCCTAACAAAACAAGTCCAGAAAATCACAGCTTTAGTGTGGGTGTGTCTATAGCATAAGCCACTCCCCACCCTGGCCTTATTACTTTTCCAGGCTGCAAAAGGCTTCATAGTTTTAATCACTCTCAGTGGATTCTATGAAAGCTGGCCAAAGGAGGACACTAAGAGGAGAGCAAGGAACATACTGCCGATACAGTTTTGAGTTTTTGTAGACTTCTTTACTTTTCAATATTTAATGCAACTGTTACGCAGTGCATCAGAGAGGCCGGCATTTTTGGTTTGTGTTTTTGTCACGAGTGGGTAATGTCAATAATATTACCTAATATTATGTAGAATTGTAAAGGTCAGTAATTTCTCTGGTAGGGCTAGATGTTCATGTATTTATGTAAGTATGGAGAATGGAACATTCTCTGTAATAATTTCATTTAACAGGTATGGTTTCTTTGTTAATTATGCTAATGAGGGTCCATTCTGTACTAAACAGGTTTGGATAAAGATGACTATAGTGTTTCTAGACTCGATTTTTGCCCAGACTCATTTACTTTGATACATCTATTAGGAGCAGTCACTCTTCCGAGCCTTGCCGTCTGAATACCATGGACAGCCATGAGGCACGTAAATTTTTAACCAAACCCTTTTGTACTCAAACAAGTTAAATATTAACCAGTGCTTCACATGAGAAAGTTTTTCTTTCTTTTTTTTTCTCTTTTTCTGCTATTAATTGAGGATTCACCATTGCTCAAGCTGCGTGAAATCCTTTTTGACTTCCTTCCATTTGCCTGGAGGTTAGATCGTTTTTTTGTTTTTTTTGAAAAACAAAAAAAAACACATCTCGGCACAAGGAGAACATGGCTAACAGGTGATCTGTCTAATTACATCGTCGGCGGGGTCGCCCAGTTAAATATTTAAGAACCTCCATGACCTCTATTTCACCCTCCCTGTGTAGGGCTGCTCCAGAGCCCCAGCGCTCACTCTACCTCCATTAGCTCATGTCTTCATGCCCAGAGGAACTTGACCGTAGTGACAGGCAGTGCGGGGATTGCTGCTGAGCTGAACGCCTGCACTCTCTCCAGCCTCGCTCTGCAGCAGCAAACAAACACCGTACATGCACACACACACAAACACACACACACACACACACACACAGCATCCACCAGCAGCATGGCTAAAACAAAGCCTTATTTTTGGAGAATGTTTGAACTCTAAGTAATCATTCTTGTCACCAGTAATAACACAAGTAACTTGTATTTCTGGCTCATCACTCAAACCAAAGTCTACTCGAAGTGAACATTCTGAACGTTCAAAGAATGTCACAATTGTGTTTATAAACTGAAGAGGAGATCTTTATTATTGTGATTTGAATTTGATTTAAAATGATGTAGTGCAGACAGTCTGATTTATATTTTTGCCATGTTTTTGTCATTTTTTGGCATGGAAACAAAATGTGAAGACATAAATCTGTTAATACAGAATGTGAATTCCCTTATTACGTGTATGTGTGTGTGTGTGTGCATGTGTTAATATGCAGAAAAAATTACAATGTCAGTCAAATGTGGCACAAACAATTCTAACAATCTAAGAGTTTTTACACCTCAGTCTTAAACTATACACAGTCATTAATCTTATGTAAAGCTTTCAACCATTTAATGTTACATTTGTAATGAAAACATATGTAAATTCAAGAGATCCTGCTGGTATGGGTTTTCTCTCTTTCAGTGAAGCGAGTGTTAATATTTCTTTGTGGAGAATCTGATAAACACAGTTTTATACCGACCTGCAGATACCCCGTTTATCATTCAAATTGCAAAGTGATCACTGGGCCGATAATTGAGTAATCAGTTTTAATCAAGTAATTGTGACATCTCTAATTTTAAGCATTATTATTCTGTAAGCACTATGAATTATTTAGTACCTACTGTGAAACTAATTCTTCTTAGAGTGTGGACCCACATACAGGCCCCTAGAACCTAAAGAGTTAAGCACCCACCCTTATTATTGTTTCAGTTTTACAGTTAAATCATAATCACTGGAATATTACTTTCCAAATCAAGATACAGACAGTGAGTAATAAACTCAAAATGAGAGACTTTCTTTTTCTTTCTTTCTTTTTTTCACAATGACTATGATATAAGGGCTTCAAACGGTAACGACAGGACGCTGAATATGAGTTTGAAATATAGACGCTTAATTTATGAGGTGGCGAGCTGTCCTCAGATGAGCTTTTTATGTTCCATCCAAGAGAAATTTGCCAATGCTAAGGGATTATTCCATTTTCGGCGATACAGACAGGTTACAGAAATATTCATGCTCTAAATGCCATTGAGTCTGTCATATTCCAAACTTTATCTCGGTGGGTTTGAAATGAGAGATGACCTCCTGAACGCACGGAAATCAATCATCCTGACAGACACACCACTTATTCTTTATTACCCCATATCAAAACCACTGAATTATTGCGCAGGGCCCTTTTTTTCCTCGTTTCTTTTAATGTTGACTTGAGAAATATTTTTATTATGATCTGTCTAATCGTATTTTCCATCACCGAGAGAAGGAAAATTAGTAGTTGTGTCTTCACAGCTTACCTTTACTCACAGCTCCAGCAGGGAAACAAAGAAATGTGCAAAGAATTCGTAACAGCGCCGACGATGTTTCTAATTCAGCGGCTTTAAAACTGAGGGCTTTGCTCCGGTGGGCTCAGCTCAGACCGCAGGATGAAACCAGAGCTTAAGCTCACTGGAATCACCTTTCAAAGGATATTGTATTGCACATTCAGTTCAGACATTACTGGGTAAATTGCCAGAGCTACTTTCTTGCATCCTTTAACACTAAAAACAAAAGTTCCTGAACGGTTCCTAGTTTGGACGTAGATTCTTAAGTTCTACTACACACTCTTTGAAACCTGGGGCCACTAGAGAGCTTTGAGCAAGACGGTTCCCCAGAAAACATGCTTGAAAAATATATTTGTGAAAAGGTTCTTCACACACATACATTAATTGACAAATAGGGTTCCTAAAGCCGTGGTGCTGTAACATGAGTGGGGACTTGGGCCTCATTCACAACAATAAAGACAGCCACTCACTCCCAATAGAGGTTTTTCTGATCCAGTAGTCTATACAGGTTCATTTGAGCTTTTATTCTCTGTACAATGCTCAGTATTTTTAGGTTTGATAGGTTGGCACAGCCAGGAGGATTCAATACAGCCATATTTAAAAAATACAGAACTTTTTAATTACCCAATCATATTTATTGGATTTTTTACAATCTGAGCTTTTTACACTCTGTACCGGACTAAATCTAATTAATTATTTTCTCTTTATTGGTTTTTTTCATATACTTAGACTTCACCAATTCACATGAAACTTGGTGTGACCATAGTCTCATATGGCTGATACAGAATAAGAGATTTCTGTCTCTAAGTGGATATGTCCCTTTGTTCTTCAGCCCTTTGAATTAGACTAGACACAAAGTGGGCAATAGCTTGACAATCATAATCAAAAATGTGTATATTTGTATGGCAAGTTTAGTTGTAGGAGGCATATGAGTGAGTAAGTAAGTAAAGCTTTATTAACATCCCAGCCATATACATCTAGTACACAGTAAGATGAAATATCGTCCTCCTGGACCATAGGTGCAACATAGAACACAACAGAACAGCAGCACCCAGACAGATCGTCAGTGAGGGAAAAAAAGGGGGATTACAAGTTAGCCTGTATATTTATAAATATATTTAAGTTTACAAATACTTAACTTAAAAAATAAAATACTATAAAATACTATAGGGGGACGCATTAGGGAGCCAATAACAATATGACCAGGGGTTGACATAATTTTTTTGCTGTAGTACTGTAATGAGTACCTACATTAATCAATTCTCTATGCCTCAGCCGTGGTTCCTTAGGGGGTGTTGGTGTGCACACAGAGGTCTGTGCCTCAGCCGTGGTTTGGCGGGGGGTGGATGGGGTGCTAATATTAGCTGCTAACTGCCTTGTAAAGCATCGTGAAGTCCTGCGCGCAGAGGTCTGTGTCTCGGCCGTGTCTCGGGCCGTGAAGTCGACAGGGGGGCACGCAATGTGAAGTTACTCATTTCGCATTTGCGCTGTGAATACTGAAAACTGCCACGCATTTGTACTTGCGTACTGCTTATGTCAATCCCTGAATATGACCCTAGTTCATTATGATTAATTTCTGGAGAAGCAGCAGTTAGTGAATAAAGTTAATGCAAAAATGTAGCACTTCACTGGCCAATATCTTGAGACATAAAGGTTCAAAATTCACAAAATGTGGCACCCTGCATCACTACTGTATTTGTTAGAAGCATGCCAAATTTTGGGAAATTTTGTCCATACGGGGTGCAGAAACTGACACATTTCAAATTCACTGAAAATTTCACTCTTTGCATCTACAAACTACAACATTCTCTATAGACAAACTACAACATTCTCTACAGACAAACTACAACATTCTCTACAGGCAAACTACAACATTCTCTACAGGCAAACTACAACATTCTCTACAGGCAAACTACAACATTCTCTGCAGGCAAACTACAACATTCTCTGCAGGCATGTCATATTTAGTGAAATTTCATCCACAGGGGGCACTGCAACTGACATATTTCAATATCTTAAGAACCGTTTAAGACCTGGTGTCCTAACACTCGGCTACATTTGCTCATGTTTCATACTGTACCATTTGGCCTGGTCAAAAAGTGTCCTCCAAAAACCAATCAAAATTCAGCAGTCAGTACATGCATGTGTGAATCCCCAGTCTTAACGTAATTTTGTAGATCATAATAGCGTATAGATGCTATTTAACCAATTCAAATAAACAAGCCATAAGAGGTTGCAACAGACATACATGTTTTCCTCTGATATGGTTTTGTCCTTAAATTCTTATGATTACAAAATTCACTCACCCCTGTCTCACCTGTTGAAGCGGTCAGATCGTTCACCCTTTCGCTACTTGGGCCAAGTCATACATCTTGCTTTGACCCCAGTAATTGCTGCTTATTCTCTCAATTTCTGCATCATACTATGCACCGCAATGCGCTACAGCTAGTGCAACCTAGACAACCGCCACAGACAATGAATTAAACAACCTAATTTAACATGTCTAATGTATCTAATGTCTAACAAATGTGAGGGTCCGTGGAACTTTTTTCCACACTGGTCCCTGGCTGAAAAAAAACTCTAAAGTACCATACTTTCGAATAGTTGTTTTAATCGTTCTATGGCATGGCACGAAGAACCCTTTTTGGCCCCTTATTTTTTCAAAAGAACATTGGAGCCAACATGGTCCACTGAAACATGATACTTTGAACAATAACCACTCCTAAATGTTTCTTGGCTTGGACACACAATTGTGGGAAACTCTGAAAAGGGAGTGGTGCCTATATATCACAGCGCGGTTCTTTGAACTAAAAAGGTTCTTCATATGCATATATTTACAAAAATTTTTTTTTTTTTAGATAAAAAGGGTTCTTTAAGGAATCAAAAATGTTCTTCTTTGGCACTGATCCAAAGAAGCCCTTCAGCAAATTCATTTGTAGGAGTGAACAGAAAGACAGCATTGGGGCTTACTGTAGAGTAAGGCTAGATCTATACATGCAGAATACATGGGATTTCAGAAGAGAAGCAGTGATGACTGTGGTTCTCCAAGGGGTTTGGCTCTGCAAGGAGCACTAAAAGGAGGACAAAAATGTTTTTTGGGCTGCTGGTGAAAGCCTGTCAGGCAAAATTCCCTCCACGAGCATATCACCTCCCAAATCCGCTTAGACAAGGGTGCAACAAGCCGTCTGAGGACGCTGTCAATCAAGCCCAAGATGTTACCTCTTCAGGGGAGTTCCATTCTGCTGTCACACTCGGGATCCTTTACAAAACACACTGTTTATTGAAGGGAGACTTTCACTGTCCTCCATAGTCGGGGCGAGAGATATTTGTGTTTCAAAGCATTATTCTCTCACTTTGCACTGACCATTTTCTATCCAGTGTTAGAAGAAAAAAAAATGAAATGAAAAAAATATGAAGATTGGAAGTACTGAAGAATAAATATAGTTTTCAGAGGCCTTTTCGCAGCTGTGACGGATTTCTATTACTGCAGGTAAATAGATGGAAATGTGAAGAACTTTGAATGGGCAGTCATAATACTCAAGTCATCACGTTCTTCGCCCAAGGTGTGTTATTTTTAATGGTTTCCTCAATTATTTAGAATCCCAATAATATTCGAGATTAAAGTCTTTCCTGATCTGAATAAGACATTAGATTAATAATAGATCGCAGGAGACAGTATAACAGAATTTCAACAGGGAAATGACTTCCAATGGCAACGATCTCTGGAAGTATATCCAACAAGGGCAGCGCTTGTCCTTTTTTTTTGGACAAAAATGTAGGAAGACGAGGGATGCGACAGTAGATTCAGTGTGAGAAGAAAAGCAACATGTTTGAATGTAAATTCAGAGCTGTTTGAGTGCCAGATGCCAAGTGAAGAAGGGCTTGGCTCCATGTCAATGCGACCGACTCTCAGTCCGGTATTTCTAACCAGAAATAATGATTTTTACATGGACCTATAATGTGTGGAGGGCACGGAGCAGATGGTCAGATGAAAATTGATGATAGGTTTAGGAGTCATTAGTAATATTCTCTCCAGCAAGAGAACTGCTGAGCAGCACAAAGACCACAGCAATTTGCTTCGCTTGCGATCCTCTGGCTTAAGGCGAGTTCCTCCTCGTGTCTTGCTGTTCTGGATGCCTCAGTTATGGCATCGGAGGAAGGTAGTTTTACTAGACTTGGTGTGAATAACATCTGTAGTTTTATAAGCAACATTAGCCCCCTACAAATCACTGCTTGCCATCCATTACCACTAGACAGGACTTGCGGCGGAGAGTCCGCTGCACAGTTAAAAATAAAAGAAAAGGTGCCATGAAGAATTCTTTGAGGGAAGAACCATTTTATTCCCCAAACATAATAGCAAATGAGAGAGTACGAGTGTGGAGGGTCTTCCGAAAGCCATGAAGAACCTTCACACAATGCAATTTTTTAGGAATTAATTCTCAAGTCAGAAGTTTGTGGGCTGAGGTAGCCAGCTGAGGAAAAGTTTTGCAGCAGGTTCTCTCGAGATTATGAAGGGGGCAACTGAGGATTCTGAGTATGGTTGAATCTCCGTGATGACTTAAAATTACAGTAGATCAGATTTTTCTTGAGTTTTAATATTTCCATTTCAAAGGAAGACCCGTTCAACGGCCATCATTAAACCTTATGAGTTACAGCTGCCAGTAGCATAGAGTAATCTGATCCTCGTTATTTCTCTCTTGTAGCCCATTGAAAAAAAATGGAGAAATTCTGTCTCTAGTGTGTAATCTGAATTTTCAATTGACACCTCATTTGTGTTCATGTGTAGTGGAGATATTTTGTTACAATCTGAATTTGATGATAAGTAGCTGCGGTACATCCATGAAAAACAAAAACTTTTACCATATTTTTGACATTGTTGAACAAAAAAGTTGGATGTGCAGGCTTAGACCTGTCCATGTAGATTGTAAACTGCATGTGAATGGAATTAATTTATTGTCTTTTAGAGTAGGGAATTAAAAACATAATAATTGAATATTTTATATATCACAATTAAACACATATAAACTGGGTAGAACTTATACTGTAGCATCAACCCCCTCTAGGAGGTCTGTTATACCACTAAGCTCAAGGAAACACTGAAAGTTCATTTGATTTCCTATAAAAACAGAGGATTATGGCAGTTATGGACAATCTTATATTAAATATCAAACCAGTAATTTATACATCTACATTTTTGCGGGATTAAACACACATTGTTTTAGGAGAGTGGGTTTAAAAACCTTAGAACCTCACATCGGGTGACTGATGTTTGTTAATTATTTTGTCGTACTGCCAAAACACCCCATCAAAATGAACACTTATGATTAATGTGTTGCAAAATAGTGTTTAATGGCAGATTAGGCATGGCTATGTGTGGCCTCATCTATTTTCTCCATCTCATTATTTCCTCAATGATGGCAAGACGCAAGTTTATTTGTGTGATCTAAATGGCTTATTGATTCGTGTTTGTGATGGCCGAGTGTCTCAGTTGCATGCAGCCAGGGAGCAAGTGATGACTTCATCGATAAGAGTGATCTTCTCTCACTTTTGGGAGGCTTTTTAAGAGTGTGCATGCTGCACAATGTTATTTCACTTTAAGTGTTTCTAGAGGCCTGCTCATAAATTAACAGGGAACATCTTCAGTGGTCTATTCAGTGTCTGTAATTCCATTAAGTAGTTAACATACAGGTATTTCCCAGGAGTGCTTTGTCCCCACAGTGCTAAATACAGCGTTCCTGCCTGTAACCCACTTCTCACTGGAACACAGTGCAAAAGATGCACCAGAATAAGAACCCAGTCCACGACATTCTAGTGCCATCTACTGTTAATAAGCACATTATCTTTCAGATGCAAGCGCTCGGTGGGGAGGGACATTGCACCTTAGAGTAATTATACAGTATAATTGAAATCTAATATAAATCGGTGAACTCTCTAGTAATTATTTTGACTAAAATCACCACTGAGGCCTTTTGCAAACTTTAAACATTAGATAATGCTGAACAGAGCATATATCTACTAGATAGGATTTACGCAGTTAATCAAACTACCCTGTACCCTTAAAGACACAACATGGTCCTTAAAGTCCAATTGGGTGCCTTACATTAGTTTTAAATATGTTCTACATTCACTTTCCCATGGGTGAGGTTCATACTTCTTCCTTTTTCATAACCTTTTTTTTTTTCAGAAGAAAAATTAAATTAAAAAGCCTGAAGTCAAGACGGGTGTATGAGTCAATGCTACTTAACGCGGTACAATTACGTTCCCGGAGAAGATACTGAAAGATATGCCCCTGAAGGGAACCACCCCAGTGACACTGTTTGTACCCTTAAACGTTTGTCATAATTGAAGTTATTAGTCCACTTTTTCTCATCTCACCATCTCTCACTGTGCTCCCCACTATTAGAAATGTGCCAGAAAGGAATCTATGGAAAAATGCCACTTTCCCTAAAGCAGTGGTTCTCAAACTGAGAGGCCGCAGGGAGCTCTAGGGGGCTGTGGCAACGTCTCAGAAGTTGTATCTACTTAGTCATTTTTAATTTTGTTGGTTTATTAAATCTGCTTTGGCCATTTGTAAAATTGTGGCAGTATCATAGACGTGAGCCAAGTCTCCGGTATGACAAGGTCAGCATTAGCTGTGGAGAAAGCTAGCAGAATGGAAAAGGTTCTTGTGGGTGGGTGAAGGAGCAAAGACACTCAGTATCCATAAATGGGACCATGGACTAGAAAAAACTGCCCGCCCTAAAGAACTTTTTAATTGGTGTTTCATTTGCTTTGATTTTAAAGAGTACCTTGTTGTATATAAGAACAGGGCAAATGTTTCAACGTTCTGACAATCTTATAGTTATTGTGATTACATCATTAAACTGCTTTTCATACAGGATCACTACCGACAGCATTTCTACGACTACATGGAAAAGATTTGGACCAATTATAGGGAGTCTGTAACCAACACTCAGTCTATAATAACAGGTAGCCTATTGGATGTCATCCTATAATGACTTATTATGAATGTTTTCATTTGTTTGTATCAACTGATATCTATTTGGTCAAATTGCAAATTATTATTATATTTTAAGCCACTACTTTTTTCTTGCAGTATTTTACCCATTACGAGTCATTCATACATACACAAAAAAAAAAAAAAGAAATATAACATGGATTGTGAAAATGTCCTCAGGTATGTTAGCGTCTGGTATCTGTATGGAGTCAAACATCTCCTTAAGAGAATAAATACTAACTAATTACCGGAAAGCAGCTTTACATGCTGTGGGCCGTATTCCTATAATCAGCAACAGGCAACATAGCAGCTAAAGGTTAATGCAGCTTTTGCTTGTCATGGAAGGACCTTAAACACGCCGTTTTACTCGACCAGTCACAAACAGTCAGCCATCGGAGCACAAAGGCATCACTGTTATCAAACCTGTCTTCAGACAGGAAGCACTTAAATTCAGGTGTAAAAAAATTTACACTTGACAAGTCTCCAATGGCAAAAGTACCTCAAGCACAAAATAATCAATAAAGTCAGCTCCGTACATATACAAGGGAATTCCAGCATAGCAATTGCCATCAGTCATGAGTCGTATTGTAGATTCAGGTACTCATTTGCATGTCATTATCACAGATTAACATACATTAACATATATTTTATGTTCCCTCTATTTGGCAAGGAGCAGCGCTTGGAAAGCCTTACAAATTCTGGCATTCTTGCACCCTCCATGAATATTACAGCCAGGACTGGCGCTCTTTGTGCACTTCATGGGCTGTTTTCTACTATGAAATTTTGTTGCTGACAAGGCAGTGATTTTCAATTTAGATAAGATGCTAATATTACACAAACATGTTATTGAGGACAGTGAAAGCGTGTGTTTCAGTGAGTGTGTTTGGAATCAAAAACTTGGATAATGCCTTCCCATGTGTGAATTTTCTTCCCATTGTTCTATTTTCTGCAAACTTCCTTGGTGTTATATATATATATATATATATATATATATGTATGTATGTATGTGTGTGTGTATAGTGTGTGTTATTGTTCTCTCATTCTCTCTCTCTCTCTCTCTCTCTCTCTCACTCTCTCTCTTAAGGTTCTTGGTGGTACAAAAATACTGTTTTGTGTCAAGGTGCCTAAATAAATGTGTTTCAACCACTCAGCATTCAGCATCATCAGTATATTGATCACCAATCTGATGAAAAACAATGATTATGCAAATAAATGTGCAGAAGCATGTTCTGTGTAGAGGTTGCTCAGAAAATCAACAGTAAAAAGCACTAATTTGACCACATGAGCCCAAATGTTTGTATATGACAGGATATCTTGTCACCTATAGCTTGAATAGATTGGAACGATTTTTTTCAGGCACATGTTGTAACATACAAAAACAGCATATTATACAGTCCTACATAAACTGCAGATACACACCATCAAAAAACACCACCATCAGGATTTCAGGTTGTGACAGCAGCACTCAATGCTTCTCTCCTCATTCACTGCTACAACTCAATCATCAAATAGGTTTGAGATTCTGAGCTTCTGGTTTTGAGCTCCTGGTCTTCTTTAGGCTGACTATGAGGCAAAGTGTGGATAAACTAAAGCAGCATTTAGTAACAATTTTACCATTTTCCCAGTTAAGCACTGTAATAGTTGCTCATACAACATTTGATCAGTTATGGCTACAAATTTTGTGTCAGAAAAGTAGAAGCTTCTGAATACTAACTCTAGATCTGAATGCTAATTTAAAGAATGAATCTTTGAATTATTAAGGCCAGCTTTATTCTTTGGTGGTGGTGGCCCAGTGGGTAGGATACTTGCCTCTGGACCAAGATGTGATGGGCTCGAATCCTACCTTCAGCAAACCACCACTGGGTTCCTGAGCAAGACCCTTAACCCCAAGTTGCTCCAGGGAGAC
>JBBJLS010000039.1:13990524-14012451 GCA_037577275.1 Bryconaethiops microstoma
TAATTAATTACAAGCTCTGTGATTAATTAATCTAGATTAATCGCACACATTTTTCATACAACTTTAAATGAATTTTGGCATATGAGTCGATGAATAATCAACATTACGGACTTTTAACGTCTCTTTTATTTAATAATTGTTTCTGCATGTGCAGTAATGGTCACAGCAATCAAAAATATGACCTAATATGCTGAGGGAAAAAATCAAAAATGCTTCAGCAATAACAAAGATAGAACTAAGTCCATCTACGAGGTGTGGTTTAAGACAAGGTACTTACAAGCACGGAAGTCAGAAGCATTTCAATGTTTTAACACACACACACACACACACACACACACACACACACATATATAGTCTATATATATAGACTATATATAATATTAGTCTTAGTTTAATTCAATGGGATAAAAACTGGTTAGTCATATGAAATGATATATGTTGATATTTGATGTTTTTAATAAATAAACTCACAAAAAGATACAAGAAACAGGTAAGATATGGGCCCTTAAATGAGGCACAACATAATTTAAAGGTTTAACATGTATGTTTTCCTTGAACAGTATCTCAAGCCAAAAATTATTTAGAAACTTTTATCATCAGAAGTACGCATACTGTTGACAGAGGAGCAAACAAGCACGACCTACACTCTTTGTGTAATTTTCACATTATAATTGTCATGGCATCGAATGCGAGTGTATGGTTGTCATGAATTTCAATGTCACAGTCCATCATAGAGGTTGAATGAAATATAAAAAGATCTAGTCTGTCATTCTTACCACAATGAGTCAAACACTAGTCAAACAAAGAGTAAATTCTGTTCACCGAGCAAGACATTGCTGATGAAATCTCCTGACATAACTGAAGATGCTATGAAAGCAGCACTGATATGTTCGCAGGGATGATGTTTTCTGGCTGATCGACTTAATCAGCCTCTTTTTTGATTGCTCTGAGATGCTTTTACCTGTGAGATAAAAACACAAAACTCTCAGTGTCTAGCAAACAAATTGCAATCCCAATCACTCTATTCATAATATTAATAGACTGTGAACCTGTGAAAGGGTGTAATGACTGGCGTTTGAATAGACAAAACTCAGCTCTTAAGGACAACTGTGTCAGTTGCTGTTAGACAGTGTCAGCTCAAAAACAGATTCTGATTCAAATCTAAGGGAGGGCATGACTGGATGACACGTCACGTTTGAAATAATTGTTTCTTCAGTGACTGCACTCACCATAGAGTCACTCATTGTGTTACAACAATATTACAAAAATCCACGAGATAAACATTTAATATCTCATTCTTACTTCAAAGGATGTATGGTTTCATTCTAAGTAATTTTGGACCATCTCTATTGATCCGTTCAGGCAATGTAAAGGGTAGTTAACATTTTCAAACAGGCCAAACGGTACGTTGTTGTCACTGATGTTAGAACATCAGTGACAACAACATTCTTTAAAAATAGAGGTGGTAAATCTGTTCTTTTTAAAGAAGCCACAGAACAGGAGTGCTCAGTCCTGGTCCTGGAGATCTACGAGAGCTCACATCCAACACGCTTTGGTCTAAATGGATCATTTTCACTGATAGAAATACTAGTACTTCAAATGACAAAAAATTATCGTTTCTTTCAATGATGCCTTGTTGAATAATTGCAATTTTATCTCATTACATACACTGACAGCCACTGAGATTTTCATTTCACTTGTGTCACAACATTTTGGTACTTGGTTAATTTCTGTAGCATTTACAAGTAAAATGACAAACAGTTAAATGTGTTAGAAACGTTTTCCTTTACCATTCAGGTGACCCACTGCATTATATGCATTTTATTTTCATATCAGCACGATGATTATAGCACAATAGTTTATGTACATGGTTTGAGACATTTTCATGAGAATGAGACTAACATTCACAAAGTCTCCAATGACCTAAATTACCTAGATTAGAGGTCTTAAATGTCCCCTGCTCAGCACATCCCCTTCCCAGGACATCCAGTCAAACTACACAATTAATTAATAAGCCTTTCCTGTGTTAAAGTGGGAATTTTATAGCAGGAAACCCCAAAAATGTGCAGGACAGGGGGCTCCTGGGTTGGAAACATGTTAAATAATGGTTGGAGCTAAACGCGGCAGGGTGGTCAATCTCCAGGACTAGGTTTGAGCGCCCCTGCCATAGAATAAAAACTATTTTCTCTCTAAACAACCCATTAATTGAGTGGTTCAAGTTTTTTTTTTAAAGTTAAACGTTTTCAAAGGAGCTAAGAGTAATTCTTCAGTGGCATCACTGAAGAAAACTGTTTGGAGGAGTTTTTATAGGAGTGTCACAGACATTTATTATAGCATTACTGCCTTATATAGTTTATGTTTTTGGCTGTATTTATGGCTCTAATGCAACAAAAGTCAGTGAATTGGATCATTATGACTGTCATGTTAATTTGGTATAGAACCTTTAATGCTTAAAAATGTTCTCCACAGTCATACACTTCATTCACAAGTGTTTTCAGGTTCTTCATGAAGCCAAAAGTGGTTCTCCTATGGCACTGCCCTGAAAACGCTTATTGATGCCTTTATTCAATTAATGTTCCCTGCTAAAGAAAGCTCTCATGCATAGAATGCTAATCTCAGTGACATGGAATCAGACCTTCACATGCAACATTAACCTGTGCAGGCTGTTCGACCAGATCAATGTATGTGTGATTAATGTTATGCATATGCTTGTTTCATTAATGATGGACGGTGACGACAAAATTGCATTTTAATGTGATTTATACACCATTTCATCCACCATGAGTTATGTTCTAATAACCCTCCCTGGACAAATTCCAGCAAATAACCACAGTAAAAGCACAGAGTGACTGTCGGCAAATGGGACACTAACACTACGCTGTCGTCTGGGGGGTTTAAAGGTTTCATTCTTTTATTTAGGGACATCTAAGGTCAAAGCTTGACTCGAGGGGTTAAGTCAAATCTAATTAACCTTTTGTGCCTAGTCAGAGCAAAACGTATTAGTTCCTTAGCTGTGAAAGGTGTGTAACAAGACTGGTGACAGGTGCACATTTGTGGCTTTGGCCCGGGCAAGATATGCGTAAAAATGATTGGAATTAAAACTCTTATAATTGTTCCTATTTTCACTAGTGACCTTCAGTAAGGGCACATTCACACACCCCTCTCTCTTTGCCAGTCCCATTCTGGTCCATCCCTTGTTTCTTGGATAAATTATGCATTTCTGAAAAAGAGGCAGAGAATAAAAGGGCCTGGAAAAACTCATTTAAAAGTTTTGAATGTCGAGGCAAAATTCACTGTCCGCATGGTTGTAACTTGAGTCAGCAGTATGTCATGGTGTAAGCAAAAACAATAGTGGAGTGCCCCGGGTATAAACGGCCTCGTCCCACGAGGCAATACCAGATCATCAGCGTTTGAGGTTTCACCTTATCACTCTCATATCAGATGTAGTGGGTTTTGTGAGTGCAGGAGGGACTTTATTGAGGAGCCTTGTATCAGCAGTTGTATCTGGAAACTGAGTCAACTGACACTGGCTTTTGACAGATTTTGCATATATTCGCGTTTTTGAGGCTTAGAATCCTTATGAAGTCCTGTAATATTATTTTCATTTGGAGTATTAAGTATAATTTGGAGTAAAATCTGTTTGAGGTAAATGTTTCTTATGCTAAAAATACATTCTCAATATATTTCCTACAAAAAAATATTTATTACAAAAATTCTCCCCATCCCAAGTAGTCATTCACAATAATACCCTATCAGAAAAGTCATTCACAAATATACCCTATAACAAATAAATACAGCCATATATATATGGACCATTTATGGTCTGATCATGATATTTTGATGATAACAGCCATTTTTAATGTATGAAATATATTTCTCCTCATATTCCTTTTCTCAAACACATATTCCCAAATATGCCCCATCCCAAGTGTATTTTCCCATATATACATTTGGGATTGGGCATATTTGGAAATATCTGTTTGACATAAGGAATATTTGGGGAAATACAGTTCATATATTGATATGTGAATTCGCACATACACAGTACTGCGCAAAAGTATTGAGCCACTCCTCATTTCTTCATATTTTGCTCCAAAGAGACAGGCTTTCCTGTATTTTTTTATGTAGTCTTGAGGAACAGTTCTTCAGGCGTCCTGAAGGACTTTCAAGTGCTCTCACTTTCAGTCCAGTCTTTGAAACTGGCCAGTTTTAGAGGACATTTTTTGTTAAGCTACACAGTGATCTGCATACCATCATTCAAGCAGAACAAAGCCACCTAACTTCATTGGGTTGAATCAGTGAAGAAACAGGAGCAGATGATTCCAGATGATCAGGCAGTGATCAGTATACTAGTTGGAACACCTTCATGTTGGCACGTTGTATCTTTAGGCACTTTGCAGGCTGTCACAGTAAATCATGCTTGTATAGAGATTATTTGTGGTGGAGACAGGATTGTGGCTGAAACGTTTGACAGGCATAAAATAGTATTTTTGCGCCGACAAGGTGATTCAAAGTAAAACAGAAAGAAATCAGGGGTCACTCTAGACTTTAGCTCAACACATACCATATCCCATATAAATCTTGCCAAAAAGCAATGGCAACAAAATAACAAAATGGTCAGCAGTCCATTTGCAGCCTTGTATGTCTTTTGTTTTCACATTCACAACCACAAAGTATTCATGAGAGAGCCCATTTAATCCCTCTCAGGTTACAATTACATAAGGCACAAGACATCCATTATAGCCACTATCCTGTCTCCACCGCAAATTATCTCTATACAAGCAGTCTCTAATGGCAAGCTGTCAGAAGTAAGTTTCAAACCATTTAGCGATTTACGGGGAATCTAAGCAAACAGAAATAAATCACATTCGCCCCCTCAGCCGGTCAGTCTGCCAGAGAAGCCTGGGTAAGTAACAGTCTCTCATTTGAAAATTGCAAATGTCTTTGCCTAGAGGAGATGAACAAAGAAAAAAGAAACATAAGCTTAGAAATGCTGTGCGATCGTTTCTTATAATGTGGACAAACAAAGTGGGAGCGGTGGCTTTGCAGGTGCTTATTTATTGCGGTGTTTAAGGCACAGATTTTGTCAAGCATGCTAGGTTTGTAGTTCTTTTTTTTTTTTTACATTTTTTTATTTTACACTGTCTGTGATGCGCATTCTTTAAACATTGCCATTTTCTTTCTTTCTTTCTATATCAATCTTTAAAATCCAGACTTCCATGGAGTCAATAATACAGAATCATTTTAAATTCTTCTAATATTAATTGATTTATTTACTGATCTATTTGAACTCCCCAGCTTCAGGCACAACTACTTTAATGCATCAGTTGTTCAATTAATTACATTAATTCATAGTTTTTTGAAGGAATGGCCAATGACTTAAATTCTACAGCACTGTAGAGGAAATGATTTTATTTTGCACTTGTTTATCCCTCCTGTAGACATGTTACATGTCACGTATTAAAAATTCAATACCAATGTCTAATAAAGAGTGCTTCAATTTATAGTGAAGATGTAATGCAAATCTAGTGTAATACTCCCTAAAGGTGAATATAAGCGCAGACTTGCTGTGTGCCAAATACATACCTGCTGGTGATTAGCTTTATGCTAATGTGCTCCATAAACATGCACAGAAATAGAAGTCAGTCACAGTTGATCATGCCTGAACTGCGCTGTTTGAAATCCGGCGAGGGTGCTGGAGTGTGCCGTGCTGCACAAAAAAGAGCTGTTTGCGGTTTTTTAGGCCCGAATTTGAGATTCACACAGGATTTGTGAGAAGAGGAGCTAAAAGAATTTGTCCATTCCCCATCAGGCTGGATCTGTTCAATCGCACAAGCAAAGTGGATTAGCTTCTCTTCAGCTAAGACACAGTTTAAAAGTTCCACAGATAATTTGTTGTAATAAGCATTAACTCAGCAGTTGCTAACACAAGACAGGAGAGAAAGGAGGTAAAAGCAGTGGTAGGACACAGAGGAGTGCATCGCTCGGGAGGATAATGAATAAATTAGACACGCAGCAGGCTCACGTTTTGCCAGAAAATTCACACACGACGAGGGGAACCGCAGGGGCACCGAATCACTTTTCTCTCGCTAGCGCGGAGGCTAATCAGAAACGGCATGCCTGCTACAGCCGGGTGACCCCCCTGCAAGTGCAGATTCACCCACAGCTCAGCTAGGCCTCACTTCACACCAGCATTCCCCTACACTTCCTCGGTCAGTCATGGGTTTCCCTTTCATACGTATACTTATACCATCAAAGTCATTCAAAATTGGATCCATTAATCAATGCTAATATTCCAATTTTCTGAAGTGATAAATGACCAATAGCGGAGCAGTTAAAGCCTGGACTAATGACCTGCCTCCACTGTCAATGGACTAATTCATTATGACAAAGGAGCCGCCAACAAATGATTGCCTGGTCCCACTCATGGACACGATGAAGGACGCGTTCTAGCCATGGCATGACAATAAGGTTCGACTGCTCGCAGCCACAGAAAAAAGGAGTAATCGCCCAAGCACCTTACCTGCACTGGAGTCTTGAGCTTTTAAAAGTGTTTTCACTAGTCTACTGCATCTGTGGCCAAGCCCTCATTGGTTAGCATCTTTGTCTGCGGGGTATTTTGCTATGTGGCCAGAACTGACACACTCTTAAGGGTCCATTGTGAATAGAGAGGGCCGGCATAATAGACACTCTAACATAACAAAGACTGATAATCCTGTCTGCCCCAACTGCTCCCATGTTGCTGGCAGACATTTTAAGGGCAGTTAAGTTGCTGTGAGGCGACACTGAATGAACTGCGGGCGGAGAGAGACACCCAAAAAGCCATTATCTATGGCGAGCGGCGTCAATTCGCATCAATTAGGGCAAGTCCGAAGTGTCAGCGGTGAGGCTTCAAATTAATAATTAAATAAATAAAGCCAACCACAAGTGGCTACTGTATAGCCTTTTAGTCATCTGAGTCCCCCCTCGGTGTATTGGCAAAAAAAACCCTTTAAGCCTTCGGCAAAACAATAGAAGGCCATCTGCAAATCTCACAGCGCCAACTCAGGATAACCGCACCAACTTCACCGCCTCTAATTCAAGATTTATCAGGAAAATGAAGATTTATTACTCTCTCCTCCAGCTTTTTTTAGCAAAGGGGCTAGAAATTCGATCGCAGTCCCTCCTTTAAGGAGCTCATTCAGGGTTTATTGCAGGAAGTTCATTGGAATTGCTGTAACTTGTCAGTAAGGCTAAGACCACGGTTTTCACAGAACACCTCTGATTAGAGTGGCTCAAGAGTCAAGAGTGATTATCCGCAATCAAAAAGAAAACAAGCAATTTCAGTGCAAAATTTATCCACCTAAAATTTATCCATTTTGAAAATTTTGGTCCTATTCACTGAATTTAAGCAGCCGCACTTGGCCACCAGATTACCGGTGAGGTCCAGCTTTGCTTGTTCTGCATGCCCACTCGGTTAGCATCTTGCCTGCCAAGTCACAGTTGTACCTACAATTGATGTGGCGCAACTGTAACATGCAGCCCCTCGTGCACAGACTACCGTCCGCTACTCCCGGGTTCAAGCAGTGGTTCGCCAAAAATCATATTTACAGGTTTCCCAGTACCCCAAATAAAGCTGATCAGCCAAGACATTTTGAATTTTCTCATTTTAGTTTTGCGCAAACATGCAATCTGGCAGGTTAGCACTGCAGATACAACAATGGACAAACAGGATAGCAGTGTTACACAGTGCCAGGAACCCTATAAGAAAAGCCTGTCTGAAACTGCTGAATGAAATCAAACATAAGACTAACCTTTTGCATGGGTTTTTCTTCGAAGTCTCCACGAATCTTTTTCTTTCTTTTCGTGCTTCTGTCTTCTTTTTTATGACACTACTTTGTGTTTATTGCGCTTCTGACCTGCTCCTGGTTTTCCCTTATGTTCCTCCTACCCACAGTGCAGGTGCCATTTGGGGTATCCCAGTGGGTAAGTGGTTTTGGCCTCAGTCTCCTGGCCCATGGCCCTACAGGTCGTGTTCTCTGCTGTCGTCTGGCAGCTACAAGCCCTCAGTGGGATGTGTGTGTCCAGCAGCTGGGTGGTGGTGGGATGAAAAACCTGGCCATGCGATTGTTGGCTACATGCTGGCCTTGGCCCGACTATCTTGTCTATGTTGTATTCACCAGTGACCAAGAGAGGTTGGTTCAAACTCAACAATAGGATAAACTATTAAAGCAATAGTTTAAAAAACAAATAAAAGCAAACGAAAAATGTATTTTGAACTATTTTCTTCTTACCCCAACTGTAATGTATATGATACTGATGTCCAGAGTTTTGCACTAGATGTCTAAATCCTCACAAACTCACCCCAAACCCTGAGTTAAGTGTAACTTGAGAAACTGGGTTAAAATTTTGTACATTTAATTTTTTGTCAAACGGTCACTTGAAACTGACAAATTAAGTTTAAATAATCACCAAAGTCATCCTCCTGCATGGTCTGCCAGAAGAGCACCTCTACCCACACAGTCTTATCTGTGTCTTGTGTCTTCCCCTGCTACTCCTGCTACAAGCAGTGTTGAGAGAATAATTGATAGCATGTATCATGTTTGACACAGGTTTAGAAAAAGATAAAGTTTGCTATGTGTACTTTGTAACTGTATATCTACAGGATTATAACCACTCGACTACTCTCACAGCAACACACACAGACACACGCACACACACAAACACACACACACACACACAAATATACATATATATGTGTGTGTGTGTGTGTGTGTGTGTGTGTTTAAATGTAAAAAAGATTTACATTTTACTTCTATATGCACTTCTGCACATTTTAAACTCAGATACAAAATTATGTCATATATAAATGTACTCCTTGTAGAAGGTGTATACTTATTTTCACTCAGAAAAATCAACAAAAAACATGTAATTTGAGCAGGGACATGCAATGTAAATGTTTCCACTTTCCACTTTCTCTCATGCCATTAAACTCTGAGAGTGGACATTAGTGGACAGCTTCAATTAACATGTGCTTTTACCAGTTTTTAAAATCACTCTGCTAATTACACCGTGTCATTTTTGCTGAATATGTCTGGACGGAAAATTTGCATGATTCTCCTCTTTGTTTCTGCTCGAAAATACACAACTTGCTTTGCCACATTTCTGCATCAGTGGCCAAAGTTCATTAGGTCACTGTGATTACTCTAAGCACAATACAGGCTATTAAATGTTGGTCAGATTTGCAGGCACATTCTTCTGCAAAACAACACTGACGTTTCCCTTCACTTGCATTTTATCCAACTCATTAAATAAAAGCACAGGCAATAATAAAGGAAAAAAAATACATTGAATGGTCAGTATAACATAGTAGCTCTACTGGCCAATTATAAAACTGAACAGTTGATATTCACTACAGCTCAAAAGTTTGGAACGATCTATTTTTTCATATAAAACCAGTTTTATTGCAGATACCTGTGATAAATAATTGTATTACGATGCTACTATGTCATAACTGCATAGGTTTCAACTTATTTGTAGGAATCTGCACAGTATGAAAATGTGAAGATGTGTCTACAATGATTAGTGAAGCCGTAGATGACTTGATGATGGAGGAACATTCAACTAACATGAATGCCTTGCATTTAAAACATGAAACAATGAAATTTATTTTATCAGGGAATTACCGAAAATACAATAAACATATGTAAGTGGGAAGTTATACATAAAATACCATGTTTGTTGGCTTGATTCCCAGGCTCTTGTCCTGTCCAGGTCACTCAAACAGACAACATTCAAACAAAATGCAGAATTATATGAAAACACAAAAACAATAGGCTTGTAGATAGGCAAAATCCTACACCCCAGGTGTGCTTTAGCCTCTAAAGGAGAAGGATGCCCCTAGTTCTCCTCTCCTGCACTGGATGTCAGTTTGAGTACACAGAATCCTCATCTTGCATTATAGGTGTTATTAATGAATGAGTCACAGTACTGTAGTGCTTGTGAAGCAGTCTTTGATCAGCGTGCAGGACAGTTAGACAGTGCAGATGGAGAGAGCAGACGATAATTTGTCCAATGAGGTGCCATTCGTTATAATGAATTCTGTCTGTGTTTGAGGGCTACCCAGTCAAGAGCACTTTTTAGCCTTGTCAATGCAAGGCCCCTCTTCTTAAATGTTTAAATACAAGCTGAACATGTTTGGACCTGACCCACACTGGATGGAGATGTATATAAATGATTTAAAAAGCGTAAAAAGAAAGCAGGGGAAGCTGCTGAGAGAAAGTTTTCCTTTAGCCACCAGTTTAGCTGCTTCATGCCGTGCTGTCAACACCAGGCTCACACACACAGGAAGGAGAGTGGTCCACATATACGGAGGCATATAGAAAGGGTAGAACTGCAGACGTGTCTTGTAAGACATCCTCATTTCTACAGATGTTTTTGTACGTGTTTGCTCAGCCTGTTGACACACAGTAGAGCCATGAGAAAAATACAGTCATCAAATGAAAATAAACACCAAAATACAATCTGAAAATACACTGTAGTGAATTAGGCTATGATGATGATTATTATTATGATGACAATGAGACTGACGCTATTGCAACAATTATATTAAGATTAATAGCAATAATACTAATAATTATGAGTAAATATGACAATGGTGGTGGTGCTGCTAGCACTACTACTACTAATATTACTAATACTACTACAACTAATAATAATAACAGTAACAATAACATTAATAGCAGCAACTTAATTAATATAATCAATGTTTTAATATTTTATATATTATTATTGTTTAGATTATTTACAAATCATTTAAATGATTGTTGTTCTTGTTGTTCTTGTTGTTCTTGTTTGTGGCGGTGGTGGTGGTGTTATTATTATTATTGTTATTATTTTTATTATTGTTATTGTTAGTAAAATGTTATTTTTAAATAATTTAGTGTATAAGCATTTCTAGTCAAATATAATATTAATTTTTATTACATCTTATAATTTATAAATTGTCTAAATAAAAATGATAAACATTTTCAAATGAGTGAAATTATTAAATTACAACAATAATAACAGCATCAACATTAATAATAACAATAATAATTATTGTTAATATTAGTAGTAGCAGTATTATTATTATTATTATTATTAGTAGTAGTAGTAGTAGTATTAGTAGTAGTAGTAGTAGTAGTAGTAGCAGCAGTAGTATTAGTAGTAGTAGTAGTAGTAGTATTAAATTAGACCAGTATTGGTGTGGTAGTTGTGGATGTAGGATAAAGAAGCACAGGAGACAGATGCAGAGTGATTGTGGGTCAGAGTATTTACATAAACATGCTCTGTTTTATTAAATAGAGATAAAAACAGGAAGGAGCCTGGGGAGCCTATTATCTGGCAGTCCCCAGTGAGAGCTGCACTCTGCGGGCCCCACAATCAGTACAGAATACTAATGCTGGGTAGGACTACAGCAGCCTCTACTGGAAGCAATAGGTCTTCAAGAGGTCTTATATTCTGGGGAGTACTGTAGTTCAGCGCAGGCTTTAGGATCATATATTTCATCTGTCTGCACGCCTGTGCCCTACTTACACTATAAGACTCTAACAGTAAAAAAAGTCCCTGATGCCTTATTAATATACCTGTGAAGTAAATATAATAAATATACATGGGTAGAGCATTCCTGTGAACTGAAATTATGCCATCAGTGGTCCATGTTTTGCATTATTCTATTTTTTTTTTCACTTTTTTTCATGGCAGAAAGTTAATTGAGTTCCACTGTACACATTCATTACAGCTGACCAAAAACAAATGAGGCATTTTATGAGGGAAGACACACTGTGGCAAATGTTTTCATAGCCAGGCAGGAAAAGTCTGAGAATCTGTTTTTTATTACACAAATTGATCTAATTTTCAGCGCCGCCATCTGCAAGCTGTTGACCTGACCTATAAAAGGTCAGTGGAAAATGGAATTACAGAAGCGCCTCCAAATTCAAGATTGTGAATTGTGCATGTAGGCGGATGTGATGCATGGGGCTAATGGTTTCACCTTTAGAGCACAGAAACGAATCACACTAAAGGTCAAACGATATCATGTTTTGGGTGGGGTTTTTTTTGTTGTTTTTTTTTTACAGCCGGTACCAGTTGCATGGTTAACCTCTGCTTAGCAAGCCTGTCTGTTCAACCTTCAGTCAACGGATCCTTCCAATCAACAGACAGGTAACGTTGGGATGCAGATATACAATCAGTTTCTCAAGCACAGAAATAGTTTTAGAGATTAGTGGGTGGGTTAACATGCCAGTTTTAATACACTTGAAAGAATTAATTTGATTCAAAGGGCTTGGATGTACTAGGAGGCATTCATGAAGACCCTTTTATAACATTACATCAATAGGCAATTACTAATTACTAGGGCTGAGATCACTTATAATTGCACTGAAAATTATTGATAACAACCATTAAATCAGTAAGATAAAGATAAAATAAGATTTTTACAGATGAAAAAAAGCGGATTTGCTTTTTAACACACCAAAGCTTTGATGGCCTTCTTATTTATACTTGCGCTCGAAGAAGATGAAAAGGAAGAAATACAACTCAAAGTAATATGTCTTAAAAAGGCAGCTGCTAAAACAAAGCTCATCACTGACTCACTATAAACTCGGGGCTGTATGTGTGGAGGAGGCGGATGCTCTACTTCACCTTGGAGCTCTGTGACAACAAAAGCAAAAAACTAACTAAAATCAATTATGAGCTCTGATGTGACGACGCCGTTAACGTTGACGTGTCAACCTGTTAACCTGTAGGTTTTCAACAAAACATTTTGTTCTGATGTGTGAACATCTGATGTGTGAACGTCTGTATCATCCTCTCTGGTGTGAATAGAAACCTTTATTTGTTGTAATGTCACAGTACAATACCTGTGATTTTGAACACTGAAAATATAAAAATTCATCAATTATTAGCAAAAATTTTGTCCCAATTAAACAATTTTGTGTAATTGCTTTTCATCCTAGTTCTATAGTACTAATTACTGTAAAAATGTCTATACCACACACACACACACACACACACACACACACACACACACCATACTACACAGTACACTATATAAATATATAGGTGACAGTTTTATACAGTTCTGAACACTGTATACTTGTGACAACGGATGAGTTGGAATAGACAAAAAAGAATTTAGAAGGCCACATTGAAAAATACTTTAAAAAACAATGAATACCAAGCATTTTTTCTGAATGTTTTTCACACGGTGCTGCACCAAATCCAATTAAACAGGAATAATTATGCTCTCTTTTTTTAAATGAAACATGAAGTTGGTCAGGTCAAGAAGTTCTTTTCTTATTCATTTACTTCACGATTCTATATATTTTTATATGAAGCTTAAATGCGTATTTAGCATTAGCGGAGGAACTTGTGTCAGTGTGTGTGTGTGTGTGTGTGTGTGTGTGTGTGTGTGTCTGGCCTGGCGTTTATGTAGGGGGGGTATATGGTTAGATAAGTATCCCAGGCGAGGAAATGATGCATTTATCCCAACCTACTGCACCTGAGGTATGCGCAAATTTAAGAGGAAAGCAGTTCACAAAATGGAAATACTGTACTCAAACTGTGGGGGGAATATGGATTAGACCAGCCAACTGTGTTGAATTTCAGTCGAGACAAATATATTTATGAGGCACTGAGGCAGGATAGCTTCTCATTTGTAAATCACAGACTGGTCTTTGGGCATTTGCTCTTCTTCAAACTTCAAGTTACAGTTTACTCCAGACTTTTGAGACTTATTTAAATACCAGTTTGGTATGATGCAGGCCTTTCGGCTGAAAATCCTGTTTAACTGTGTTCAGACTGCGGCGCAGCAATCGACTTTACATTTTGTTAGTAGCTAATAAAAGCCTTTTGGAAGTATTTGACGTGTGAACATGTAATTTCATACCATATTATCTGAGACCTCAAACAAAGACAAATAGAATTCATTTCAATTTCAATTCAGATTTACAAAAAAGTAAGTCAAATGAATATGTTTAATATAACTCATTTTATTAATGTGTTTTAAAACATGCACATTGGGATCCAGTCAAAGGACAGGGGGAGATGCAAAACATGATTAGCCTACATGTGTAATTCTAAGTCCGTGATCGCAGTAACCTACAATATTTACCGTCCAGTGTTTTTGCTGTAGGACTATGGTCTTTGTTTTTATCTAGGATTCGGTTTATTGGATATAATGGGCATATTGTGACTCAAAATCACTCTAGAATTCCTGTTAATGATTCGGACAGTAAATGGCCAGCGTCTGTAAAAGTGCCCTTAAACACAATTTTGGTCCACTATGGTCACAGACAGTGTTTAATGGAAAGAGACCAAAAATATTTACCCGAGATGCACTGGGAATGAGTGGCTATACAGAATATTATGCAGCCTCATGCACACAGAAGTGAAGAATTAGATCTGTAAAAATGCCTGTCCTGTATGATGTCCCGCGCAGACACTTCTTAGAGTGTCAGGGTGGGATCAAGATGTAGGCTTTGGAAAGCTGAGAATAATGAGCTTACTTGTATTTACAGTATTATGACATAGCAAAGGGGACCATTGGGTTACAAAACAAGGATCATTACACACACACACACACACACACACACACAGGAGACTTCCTGCAGTCAGTAAAATAGGAAGAAGACATAATACGCAACACATAAAAGCCATTTTTCCATAAAATTCCAGACAGAGTCACTGTAATAGTGATGCCTGTTAAACTTTTACTTATTCAGTGTTATAACTGTAAAGAGGTTTAACAATGTAGTGTTAACCCTTTAATGTCATTCAATTTGAGCAGTTCATTGAAACAAGTGCAGAAATTCTGTTAAAAGGGCAAACAGTAAACTGTGATACCGCAGGAGAAGATGTTTTACTATGATGGTACTTTGTGTTGAGAAGCAAACCACCATCTGTTGCATGACATTTCAGATCAGAATATAAAAAAACTGCATTTTTTACAGCGAGGTCTGTCTCAGAGATGACCAAATTTATCCAGTCAGAATATTTCACAGTAATTCAGATTATAACAATAGTTAAAAATAAAATAAAATAATAATAATCATCATCATCATCATCATCTCCATCACCATCATCATCGTCATACATTTTGTTGATGCAGAGGGTAAACTGAAAATAAATGTAATCGACTGTGTAATGGATTGTGTAATTAAACATGTAACGTTTAAGAGTTAACACGAACTACTTGCTGATTTAAAACAATTCTGTGGCCCTGCAAGATCAGTGCATCTTCATAAATACCTTTAAGGAAGGATAAAAATATGGTCATAGAACAACATGTGTTAATCTACATTATCTTCCATCTCATAACCACAGGGTGGCAGAGCAGATCAGTTCTGAAGGAAATCATTAGCGTGTCTTGCTTTACCCTCAAACATCCGCCCCCACCCCAAAGCTAAATTTTAGTTTATTATAATCATATTCGCACCTCCATGCCTTTTCCAGCACACGCTACAGTGAAAAAGAAGCCCTTTAATATGTCCTGTACTTGCTGCCATCACTCCTGAGACTCTTCAGCAGTGGCTCTTAAAGGAAGAAGGTGCAATTAGAGCAAGAGCTCAGCGTGATACACTCTCAGGCCAGAGAGGAAATCTGCCGGTCAAGTGTTCCACTCTTATTGTTCTAAAGCACAAGGAAGCAGGCCACTCCCAGGCTTTAGCCTGCTTTCACAATCTCACCGAGGAGCGTGCTTTGGAGTAAGATACACACTGCTTTCTGTTTGAGTGGCTACCACACACTTATTACTTATTACTCATGTACCAACTCTATCAGACTTTTCCACTGAAGAAACAGTGCTTCACATGTACTTGATTGTAAATGAAATGTGTGCATACACTATTATCTACACCACTAGTGCCGTAATTAAATACAGTAAAAGCTTCCACACTTTGTAGGTATAGGACCCTTACTGAACTTGATGAAGAGTTAGTATTATGTGTCTTTTGTCAGGGAGGGGGCCATTTACATTAAAATTTTGTCATGCTTTTATCAATGGAAATGAAAACTTGGAAAAATAGCTTCAAATGGAACAATGTTAATATGAAATTGATGCAAGAGTAATTCTTAAATTACTATTTATTTAATTATGTAATTTTATCATTTTCAAAAAACAACAATAGCAAAAAAAGAAAAGTGGTAGCTCTAGAAGTCTGGGTATAAAATCTGTTTAACTGATTCAAACCATTTAGTACCTTGTCCCTAACTTTAATACTTTGTCCCTAAAGATATTATACCATATTAAACTTCTGACTAAATATCCAGGTCTTAAGTAGTGTCTTCACGTCACATGGAAGTTTTATCTCACCTCATTGATGCAACTCGTACTTTTGGAAGGTAGATACTGAAGTTTACTACATTTAGCAGAAGCTTTTATCCAAAGCGACTTCCATTCCCTAACTACAGGGGACAGTCTCCCTGGAGCATCTTGGGGTTAAGGGTCTTGCTCAGGAACCCAGTGGTGGTGTGTTGAAGGTAGGATTCCAACCCATGACCTCTTGGTCCAGAGGCAAGTATCCTACCCACTGGGCCGCCACCCCCCACTACACTTCATTTCATTTCCTTTCCAGAATTGCAATGGAATTTTATATGTACCATTTCATATTTGTTTAGAGGTTGTAAAAGCTCTGTAAATCATATTCACCAAATGGCCCGTCACACTAGCAGGTTATGCTACATAACCTTTTGGTTCTTTTTTTATTGTTATTATTAGTAGTATTATTTTTAATTTATTATTATAGCTGGACTTCAGGAAGCTAGAGTTCAGTCTATTGGTGATGCTGAACAATACCCCCACATCACATCAAGTCTTACACACTTTAGATGGAGGGAACTAAAGGGATTTTGTTGTTTCGTCTGCAGTGCTGTTTAAATACATGTTATTTACAGGCTTTTCTTACTAAACTAAGTGTATATTAACGACTGTATTGAAGTTAGTTAAGAAATCATACTTATTACATTTCAATTTTTGAAATGAAATCAAACAAACACCACATGTCCCACATCACTTAATTCCAAAAAAGGAACATCTTCATGCTTTTGCAGTAATTCAGTGTTTGACGTTATAATCTGTTTTCTCGGATGTAAGAAGCAGAGTTTTTTTTTCCCTGGTGGCAGAGAGAATGAAGTCATGGTTTCTTTATTGAAAGCCTGTTGGGTGGCAGGGCCGGTCCTGCCTTATCTGCACAGACACATTTCTTACAGAAACACTGACCACGCACACATAGTTAAAAATACAGCCCTGCTGTGCACCTCACTAACACTCATACATTGTTGATAGATACGTGTAACAATTCTAAACCTTTTGCTTGGCACAAGCCTGGATCTTTCTAGTACAAATACTATGTACATTTTGGATATCAGCACTGCTTTAAAAATCGAACAGACATATTATAACATCCGAAGCATGTAATCAGACACAAGTGTGGCAGCATTAATTAGTATCAAGGTAACTACTATCAATAATAAAAATGTAAAGGACAAGATTACTCTGAAAATGTTTCTAAAGAAGCACCATTGCAATAATAGAGAGTGCTTTTGCCTTCCTTCCACTTGAAATTAGACTAAAGTCAACCCGTTGTTTAAACTTGTTATCTGTCACCAGCATTCAGTTCCATTTGAAAACACTAGCAGTATGTAGAGACACGTAGCAGAGCACTTTGGGCTAAGCTACCAGGGTGGTCCAGCTTCACCACTGCTTTAAGCTACAGAAAACAGTGTGGTAAGCGATTAAAATGACCTCATAATCAGTTTACCTCACAGAGGCTGGGGTAACTGTTTTAAGAATATAAATGTAATTCTTGATTATATGATTCATCCAGAGTTATTTGCAGAGAATTGAAAGTCTATAGCTCCTGCTAGCCTGTCATAAGTCCTGTATGAAAGCTGTCCAGCTGAGTTTCGTCCAGCAGCTGCAGTATGTTTCTCGTACGTTCTTCAAAAGCCATGCTGAAGGCAAGAGGGTTTGTTTGTGTTGTGGTTTTGTTTTCCAGGCTAGTGTGCTTTCTGCTGATAGCATTTCCCCCCACAAATGTATAATTTTCAGGGCCACTTCGACACGTCCCAAACTCCAGAGCTTTCACTTTGTTGGGCTCTTTTTCAGTTTGTGCCTCAGCTGTTTCAAACCGTTCGGTCATGCTGGTCTTGTCAGTGGACATTAAGCAAACTTCTCTTTAAGTGTCTGGATCACTCGGAGGTGTTGTGAATTTTCACACCAGTCACTGACGTCTCTGCTGTCATGCGCTGAAACGCTTTTCTGACAACGCCGACTGGTCTGAAAGTAGAAAATGTTCCTGCGTGCTACTATGCTTACAGTTTCTGACTGAATACAAAGAAAAGCAAAGTTCAAGCGCTCCAGGACCTGCAGAATTATTTATCGCTACTGCTGCATTTAGTATTTTCTGCACTGAAGTCTTCTTATATAATGCAAGATGAATTCAGAAAACACATATGACCCATGACCTATGATCATTCCTCCATACAAAGTCTCTCCAGATCCTGCAGAGCGCTGGGCCACACTGGAATCTCATTTTTAGCCCACCCCACAGGTTTCCAGGGTTTAGGTCAGGAAACTGAGATGGTCACTGTGAAAGTTTCATTCTGTGGTCAGTAGACCATGTGTGAGCTTGTATCCTGTTGAAACCATGAGGCAGATTTGGCTTCCTGTCAGAAGGAGCTAATTTTTGATCTCCTGGTATCTTAATGAGTACAGGTTAAGTTGAAGTTGAAGTTTATTATTATCGTATGTACAAAATACAGTGTACAGAGCACAGTGAATACTTCACTGCCATACTTCACCATGGGCAGTTGTTTGTTTTCTAGCAAATCTCTTGTGTTTTTTGTTTCAGTGGTCTTCAGCGAATTTCCTTTTGTGGAACAGCAAAGGTTATCCTCTGGCAAGTTTTCCAGATTGTTTGTTGGAAAGGACGTGGGAGTTCCGATTGGATATTTAACAGTCGCTAAAAACTCAGGAGCATTTCGAAAGAGATCGACTATGAATATCTTGTAAACATTTCTTTTGGAAACACTTCATTTTGAAGGGACACAAATTAGAAGGTCTTCTTATTTGTTAAGCACAGCCCAAATTACACAGCTCTAAATGGTTCATTCACTGAGGGAAGCTTTATTCATTATTATATCATAATTCCCTATCAAAATGAGTGTAAATCATTTATAATCGCCATGTCAATAAACAATAAACACTTTGTAAAGACCTCATTGAGCAAATTATTGAGCATGAAAGAATCATCTATCTTTACGTCTTAATATAAAATGATAGTATAATTAACAATTTATTTCTGCGGGTTTATGCTATTTTGATGTTTTACACTTAAAATTGATACAAACAAACATATTTCTAGCTTCTAGCTAGTGGGTTCTTAAATAGACATGATCCTATTGTTACTTTCAAACATGAGGTGCAAACAGACTATACATTGCACTGTTGAGAATGATTCACTACCAAATAATATCTGCCCACTGCTGTTCCTGTGGGGGTCCTGACCACTGATGAACAGGGTAAAGGGGGCTAAAAATTGATGCAGAGAAGCACATGGATTGCTGACTATAGAAAATTACAGTGCACCTGAAAGCTGATCAAATAGACAGTGAGGGCAGATACAAGGTACAGGTACCTAATGAAGTGTTTTTTCGTGCATCTTGAAGTATTAGTGACTTATTAATCTAATGTAATCAACTCAAGACGTCACCGGAACCTACAGGAATCAATTATACAGTGATAAGTGACTTTAGGTCTTAAGCACGTGTTTATTATACATCATTACAACGAGTAGTGAAGTTATTAATGAATTTTTCATATAATAGACTTCCAGGCATGTGCTAATAACAAGTCGTAATGAACGAAGTGTAAAGCACAGTGACTAAATGTAATTAATTATGCTATTAGTTAATACCTCCCAGTATTTGTTCCCTAAAAAAGCATTATTCTTACCAAGGGCGTCAGTTTTTCTCAGAGATTCTTTAATTTTGTGCATATGTATATCTAGGGATGTTAATAAGCCTCGGAGATTTGTTTCAATGTTACGTCATTATGATTAAAATTTTCTCACTTCATTGACCCTTCAGTTCAACATGAGAGAGAAAAGATGCACTGTAATAAATCTTCAGATTAATGGTATTTGTGGTGAAACTATGCACTTCAGTTTTTACAGTAAATTGCATCGTCTTTTGCGAATGCCAGTGGTTAGATTTTTATTAGATTTGCATGAGTAAACATTTACCTGTATTGCTAACAAACAGAGTGCCGCAGTTTGTGAGCAGTGCTGGAATCTTGCCCTCAGTGTATTCCTCCACCATGTTTGTGAGAGCTGATTGGGAGCTACGACAGGAAGGGTCAGGTTTGGAGAAACAGGAAACTGATGAAAGGAAGCGATGTACGTCACACGGGCACACTGCTGCTGGTTAAAGCGATCCAGTTTCTACGTGCAAATGGAGTTTTTCCTCAACTCACCGATGAAACTCATACTTTTGGCAGGTAGGACACCTTTTACATTGAACCCTCAGTCCTCAGAGCCTTTCAGTGGAACTACTGATGGTGGACGGCGTCTTTTTTTTTTTTCAGTATTCAGAAGATTTCTTCTACTCTTCAACAATTAGAAAGAAATTGTATCTTTTTTCGGATTACAGCATCTTTTCCCCATCTTTCCTTTCCTGCCATTATATTTAGGACAACATTTTAGTCCAATCAAGAATATGAAACATTTGCAGATTACATCATTTCCAACCTTGTATCAGTATCTTTTAATAGCTTTTGTTTTAATTGTTTTAATTGTGAGTTTAAATAACACATTGTTCTCTCTGTTTGAAAAGTATGGCTTTCGACTATGCTGGATCCATGCAAATTTTCTGACATTTGTAAGTCTTGTCATGAGAATGCAACTTGTCGGTCAATAAATGACTCCGGTATTGGATGTTTCTGCAAGCAAGGGTTTTCTGGAGACGGGCTCAAAAACTGTACTGGTAAGAGCGACGACAATACATTTCAGCATGAGATTTATGCATATATATAAAAAAGGGGAATGGCTGGTATGGTGGGAAGCCTCTATATTCCTGGACGCTGAATTCCTCTTCACTTTAACTGTTTATTTAATTATATTCTGGCCCCTCTGCGTGAGTTAATATTCTTAATATTTGACATGTCTTTATTGTTTTTATTTATTAATAATCAATTTAGTTAAACATTATAACCTTATGACACCAGGCTTTCACAACAGCTTTCACTTGTGGCATATTTACGTGAAAAAAACGATTCTAGAAATACCATGTTGCATTAAAAATTTGAAATTGATAAAATCATCTAAAACAGCCACTGAGACAGGCAGAATGTTTTTGTAAAAAAAAAATCTCTATTAACTACTAAGTAATAAGGTGGTGCACGTTCTACTCAGAAAACAGTGGCCTTCCCCAGTGGTTTAATAAGCGGAGCAATAGACGTGGAGTGTTACAGACACATTTCCTGAGAGGCTGATAACCCTGCCGTGTCTGAGAGTACAGCAGCACAGCTAAGAATACCTCTTCTCCACACCCAGCGAGGAAAGTGTGGAGGGAAACTTCCACACATCGTGTTAGCACATAAAAGGGCTGCCAGCTGGAGCTACACAGTGAAATCAAAGGAGTCCCAGAGAGCTCTGATCATTTCATCTGGTCTAGAACAGGCTTTTATATGGACTTTTCATATTACATATTTGACCATATATGTTATATACAATATACAGTACTTAGCAAAAATCAAACACTCTCAGAAAACTGGTTAAAATTATTTATTTGGGCATAAAGCATCCATTAAGTTATTATTATCAGATTTAATAGTTTTTGTAAAGGACAAACACAAAATAGACTTAACTGAAACTATATATATTATATATAAAAATATATAAATATATA
>JBBJLS010000039.1:14020528-14040182 GCA_037577275.1 Bryconaethiops microstoma
TTTTTTTATTTATTTAATTCATTCTACCATTCATTTTTGCATTCAATCATACATTTGATAAATCGCGCGGCCTCTCATTCTCATTTGTCGTATTGGGATTACATAGTAGACCCTCACAAAAGTAGGTCTAAAAGACTCTTCTACAAGAGTCTTTTAGTAAAGATAACAATTTTATATATTGAACCATGACAAGTCATTATTATTATTATGTCATTATTAATGTGATTTTATTATCACACAACACAATTTTAGAATGTTTTAGTGACTGTTTACATGGTTAAATGATTGGTCTTTATGATGGAGAATTTATTGTACTGTGATTCTTTAAAGAGTCCTGTTGGGGTTATGTAGAACCCCTTCAGACTGAACGATAGTAAAGATATTCATTATAATAAAGTAATTTAACATCTGGGATGGTACGTTTTCATGTCAGGACAGCTAACATAGTGTTTTTAGGGTGGTTCTGGTTCTGGAATCAATCAGAAAAAAGTTTGTAGCACAGTTGCACATGCATGGTAAAAAGCCATGCTGTACAGTTTAGTAGCACTATATATTGTCTGGTTCTCTAGGGACTTCTGCTTTATCCCAAAAACAGGGCCGAGCCTTTTTCTGCTGAACAACTGCTTGATGTGGTTTTAATTGCGATGTATTTCTCTGTTTATAGATCTAAAACTCTACAAATTTGATCTCCACCAACAACGAAAGCCTAGTGTCTCAGCTTCCATAGGGGACGATTCCATATCTCTGAGGCCCAAATACAGCAAAGAGGAAAAAAATGGTGAGAATTCAGAGTTCCTCATTAAAACACCATTTCTTAATCTCTTACATGGCTCACAGGCCCAAGAGATAGAAGTGTATGCCTTTATGTTTTATGCATTAGGGAGCGTCTCTGTGATATTCCTCCGCTACGACAGCATTGGGCCTTTGCTGAAGCCCACTTCTGACCCTGGCGTGACAGACTACAGTCGCTATGCAGCGGCTGGGGACATCACAGTATATTCTCCTGTAATAGCTGCTGCTGTAACTCCACCTACTGTTTTCCCCTTGGACCATGTCACCTTCACTCTGAGACACAGTGAGGTATGTTCGGATTTGACCCTTTGTGTTTACACTTACAAGTTGTTGGAACAAACTATAACCTAAATTAAAAATACAAGATTTCTAATGCACTCCACAGCGCATTAGCTGAGTTGGATATTCACATGAGTCTAAATGAGTTTACATCTTTTTATTAAGCCAATAGACTTGGAAAATGATGAGACAAAATGTGCATTCTGGGACTATTCTCCTGCGACAATGAATGGTCACTGGTCCCTGGAGGGCTGCGAGCGGTCTCATGTCAACAAGAGCCACACCACCTGCTCCTGTAACCATCTGACACACTTCGCCATACTCATGTCCTCTGGCCGGGCCAATGTGAGTTTCCACTGTAAAGAAGTAATAGCATCAGATCTGAGTGAACAGAAATGTCCTCAAAAAACATTGGAATTTTTTTTTTTTTTAATTTTCCGTGATTTTTAAAAGATTTTTTGTGAAAAAGAATTTAAAATTTTGTGACAAAGGTTTAAGGTTAAATTATAGAACATGACATTCTTCAAAATAATGTTTATAATAGTTAATAGTATCATAGTTAAGTTAATCATCACATTTTTAATCACATTTTACCAAGTGAACACATCTTAAATCTAGTCAATACTGCTTTTTTTCCGCCTCATAATAAGACTATTATTTAGTTTAACTTTATCTTTAGAAATGGTCTTATCTATTGGCTGGTTATGTTTCAGAACATAAAGATCATTTTGCTTGTTTTGATCAGTAATGCTCAAAATAAGCAAAATTATTTTCAGCAGAGTAAGATCATTGCACTAGATGAATGTAAGGTGAAAAACGAAGACTGATTTACCATCTATATCATCATCATCTTTAGTATGTTCTCCTATTAAGGTACTAACATAAATGGTAGATCTATTAGCCAAGAGATTAAGCACTATCTTACCATACTTACCACATATCAACTTATTTGGCATGACGGAAATGAGTTGTGCGAGCGAGAGGCATATTTTAAAAGTTCCAGCCCAAATTAACCTCTACCAAATGCAGAGATTCTATAAAAACTGAAGTGTTTTTTCTCCTAGCGTTACATCCAAGTTCAGAATTATTTCTAAATGTATCGATGAAGTTGGAGACACCAGCAGCTTTCATTAGACATTACTTTAGACTCATTACTCTGTCCTGGCCCTATCTCAGAGTTTAACCTGAGTGTGTGTTGCCCTCCTCAGCTTGCTGCTCACTACAACGTGCTGACCCGCATCACCCAGCTGGGCATGGTGATCTCCATCATCTGCCTCTTCATGTGCATTTTCACCTTCTGGTTCTTCAGCGAGATCCAAAGCACCAGGACCACCATCCACAAGAACCTGTGCTGCAGCCTTTTCATGGCTGAGTTCATATTTCTGGTCGGCATAAATATGTACACACACAAAGTAAGCATTGCTGATTTTTGTCAAGACACAGTTTGTAAAAGTGCTTGATGAATCCATCTACTTTCAAACAGAAGTGTGTTAGAAGAGAATTCCAAGTGGTCATTAAGTGTTAGTGAGGTGTACTATAACATTTCACACAATATTTTGTTTAAATAATTGCTTATAATAGTTTTAATGAATGCTTGCCGTGTATGTGCAGAGTGGGGAGGGACTGCTGGACCAGGGTTAGGAACCTATGCATTAATCTCACAGTATCAAAACACTTAACTCACTAAATTTCACCCATTTATCTTATTTTTGTGCACTGCATGGTTGCATAGCAGCAATGATGACTGTCTTTCGTGTCTCACATTGCAGCTGTTTTGCTCAGTTGTTGCTGGGTTGTTGCATTACTTCTTCCTGGCTGCTTTTGCATGGATGTGCATTGAGGGCATACACCTGTACCTGATTGTTGTCGGAGTCATCTACAACAAAGGCTTCCTACATCGCAACTTTTACATATTTGGCTATGGAAGTCCAGCAGTGGTCGTCACAATCTCTGCAGCTCTCGGCTACAAATATTACGGTACAAGTACTGTGTAAGTCACCTTCAAATCAGAATTAACCCTTTTACTGTAGCTTATATGCCCAATCATATCACTATTCCAAGAAAAACAATTTTGCTTTCCTGTAATGTATGTTTGAAGTGTTTTGACTTTTGGCCACTCTAAAACACCTCCTGAGTTTTGGTTACATGTTAGCACACCAGCGACTAGGAAAAAATAATGTTTACCAGTAATATCATTGTCACGGTTCAGGTCGGACTCTGCACCGGACTTTCAGGTGCAGCCTCATCTAGCCGGCATTAGTTTAATTAGGTTCGGCCGGCTAGATATTCACCCCAATCAGAGAACCACTGTTCATTGGCCCATGACGCTCCCTCTAGTATATTTAAGTTAACCCCTCCTTAGTTTGCGTCCAGTATATTTAAGTTAACCCCTCCTTAGTTTGGGACCATACTGATCCTTAGACCCCCTCGACTCCTCATTTCAACTGTCCTTTGTACCCATACCCTTTTGACTGGCCCTCGTCCCACCTTTTTGTCCTTTGAGTTCTTTTAATAAAACCCTTACACCGTGGAAGTCTGCATTGGTGCCTCCTACCTTTTTCCCCAACGTGATTCCCACGTGACAATCATCAGGGGTTAAAATTTTTTTTGCTCTAGTACTCTAATGAGTACCTACATGAATTAACTGGTACGCACCAAAATTGAAAATTGTATCAGTGGTTCGGGAAGGGGGTTGTGCGCGCCGGAGTCCGTGGGGCTGGGTGTCCGTGCCGGGGTTTATGTCTCGGCGGGGTTCCGGGGGGGTTATGCACGCAGTATGAAGTAAAAAATTAGGTATGCATTTGTGCTGTGAACAGTGAAAACTGGTGCGCTTTTTGCGTACCACTATATCTGTTCAGGCTTATCATATCATACGCCCCCCATTCTCACAAAAACCATTTATCATCATGCGAATATGCTCAGCAAGTCCAGAGACCCTTCTTGGAATCATGCTTCACTTGGAATTATGTATGTTAGATTTAATGGGGAAATTCTGATAGTCGCCGACATTCATGTAAAGATGTTTACCATCATGCGCATGCACAGATTTATTTTTACAATCAAACTATTTTAATCATTACAACAAGGTAAGATTTTTTGTTGTATTTCAAAAGGTGTTGGCTAAGTACAGAAAAAAACTTCATCTGGAGCTTCATCGGGCCTGCATGTTTGATTATTTTGGTGAGACCAAAACTTTAACTTTTTTTCACCCAAAAGTGGAATCTTGTTTTTAATAAAATACTATAAAATATATATAAACAAAACATTGCAGGTACATGCACAAAGTGATTTTATGATGATACTACTTCCGAACTGAACTGATTTCAGCTCATTTGTGGAAGCTGTACATAATGATGACACTTTAGATGTGTCTAGAATGATTAGCAGCATTGTAGATGAATCCCTTATAGCAAAAGCAGAAAGCCACGGGGGACATGCCCCATGTGAGCATGACAGATTACATCATCTCAGGCCAAAAACATCAAGAAACGAATATGAATAAAAAATGATAATTAATTACACAACGATGTATATAATTTTATTATTCATCTATTTATTTCACATTTTCTCATGGACAGCAATGATTTATTATTATTTCTTGCTTCAATCCTTTTTTGTTGTTGTTTCCAGGTTAACTTGCTGGCGTTTGCAGTTATCATCGCTAAAGTCTACCATCACACAGCGGTAAAGAAACCTGAGATCAGTCACTATGAAAATATCAGGTCAGTGGTCTAATCTCATCTGTGGTTGTGAGAAAGTTTGCCATTATCACCTAAACATCACCTAAAACTCACTTCCCTGAACCCAGGTCTTGTGCCAGAGGAGCTCTGGCCCTCTTGTTCGTCCTTGGAGCCACGTGGACGTTCGGTGTGGTGCACATCCTCAATGAGACGACCCTCACAGCCTATCTCTTCACCTTCGCCAATGCCTTCCAGGGAATGTTCATCTTCATCTTCCTCTGTGTGTTGTCTAGAAAGGTAAAATTTATATTCAAAACGATACACTTGTATAGTGTACAGTTTTGTTATATTGTCGTATTGCATAGTTTTTATAGCTTATGCAGCTTTTTCCTCTCTTGTCCTGTCCATTTTAATAATGTAACTATGCAAACGTATACATGTGAGACAAATAATCTTATCTTAACTGACATTGACTCTGAAACATCTTCCCCTTGCAGATCCAAGAGGAGTACTACAGACTGTTCAAGAACGTTCCCTGCTGTTTTGAATGCCTGAGATGAGGAAATCACACCTGATCGCCACCATCACAGCAGAATACTGAACATGTTCACACAGATCAGAACGCTACACTTTGTAAATAGGAGCTTGCAGTTTAGGTTGTGTCCAAAAATGTATCTTAGAGAATGTTTTACTGAAAAAAAGCCTGTGTAGCAAACGGTAGCACCTGACTATTTATGTTTATGAATCGAAAAAGTCCAACTACAGCACTCATGTTAGCATGTTAACCTAGCTAATTTCCAAATGCATTTTTGTATTTGGTCACCTTTATGGTGCTTTTCTCCTTACTGATAACTGTATTGCACCTTTCATAAATAAGCAGCTCAATGTGCTTTACAGTAAAGAAATTACAATTAAATGAAAACTAGAATAGAGGGCATAAAATAAACCCACTAAATAAAGTCTAAGGGGCCATCTTACCATTTTACTAACCCTTACATTTGAAATGCAGCTTAAGCCAAATTAGTTCTTGCCAAATTTGAGCAAAAGGTGTACTTTCTTAAAAAGAAGCTTGCAACCTTTTTTGACACTGACCCCGAAGTATAACACAAGACATTGTGCACTGATAGATCAACCTACATTCTGGCTTAAATATCAGCTTCCAGGTTTGAATTGTGCTGAACCCAGGACAAGAAGTTTCATGATTTACAAATCCATTAAAACGGGCATGTTAGAGCTGGGGTTGATAAGTTTGTGTAAAATCTAATAAAATTGATTCTGATGGAGTCTAATTTCTATGAACTGTCTGTTAGAAAAGCTAGGCCCAAATGAGCTGTTATTCACTGTGAGCACTCACTGAAATTGAGCTACCGTGCACACTCTGCAAAAATGTCTTTAAGTACAACAAATATTGCATTTGTACTCCAGTCATAGTAAAAGTACTGTAAAACTACGTTATATACAGTAACTAACTGTAATACATGGAATAATCAGTTGCCATCTGTATGTACTGTATAACTTGCTGTCTTTGAGCTACTTGTGTGCAGTTGATGTTCTCTAATTATGTTTCAGACAGTTTCCAAAACTGTAAATTAAACAACTTCATTTGGTGTCAAGGATGTCTGATGGCTTAACAGTAGCTTATGAAGCATTAAAATCCTTTTTTTTCTTATTCGTAGTGCAGTTTTAGAGATTTTATTGTGTGTGTGTGTGTGTGTGTGTGTGTGTGTGTGTGTGTGTGTGTGTTGGGGGGTACCCAGTATACTCAGCTGCTTTGATGTTTTGCCTGTCTTTAAATCCTTGTTTTTGTCAAAATATCATGAAGGAAGTCAGTATCAAACATACCTCTGAGAAACAGGGATCACATCTGTGCTGTAACCATGTCAGTTCATCGGTTTTGCATGCTCAATATTCAGAACACTATTTTTACACTAAACTACCACTTTTTTTGACTGGCCTGCAGCTATACTCGCTGACCATTTGATCAAAAACACCTCATATATAGGCATGATTTGTAGGTTTACAGCTGCTGACTGTATCCAGCTACTATCTGTTCTATGAGTACAACATTCAATACAACAAACGCACAGAAAACTTGTTATTTATTATAATTGAGCATAGCTATCACAGACTGTTAAAAAACCTACAGTCTGATCTGTTTTAGTGCAAATGTCCACAGATCACTGTATTTGCAGGTCACACTGACACTGTCTGAGGTCACAGCGAACCCACACCTTTGCCCTCTCCTCATATCCACAGGCTGAGCGTGTCCTGGACTTGGTGTGCAGCCATCTTTTACCTCATCTTTTGGCTTTGGCCTCCTGATAACAGTGAAAACTACAGCCATGGAAAAAAAAGAGAGACCGCATTTGTTTTTCTGGTTATTGCCTTTGTAATTTGTGAGAGTGTGTCTGTGTAAAATGTGCATGCCACTATTGTTTTATACACTACTGACTACACTTGATTCAAAATTCCAAACAAAAAAAATGTATGGAGACAATTGAAAATTAATACGTATAAATAATTTATTAAACCTTGGAAATGTTAAACTACACAACATTCTTACATAATTTTACAATTGCAACAATTAAAATAGTGATGTTAAGAGCATAGTGTGTGCATTTCATTCCATCAGAAACTGAATCAGAAACTGAATACGGCACATTAGAATAGCTGCTATACAAACAATACTGCACATATGGAGGCATTTCTTATTTTATACAAAGCTCACACAGTAATAGTTCATAAAAGAACAACAACCTGTGCATTTTACACACACACACACACACAGCCGCAAATTGTTCGAACAGTGAACAGAAAAGGAAAAAAGGAGCAGAAAAAGGAAATGGCTGTATATTATGTAGGTAAGGGGGGATTGCAGCAGGTCATTTCACCCCCTGATTCTGACCAGAGGAGTTAAAATGGGCAGGAGAGGGTGGATTGACCTCCGTATATAAGATGATGCACAAACATGTGATTGCACTCTGTCCACTCACCATGCGCTGGTTCCTCTTCAGTCTCTTTGCAGCCTTGGCTGGTATGTATCAAATCAAAGAGTAACCTGCTTACCTAACATAACAAAAAGACGAGGTCACCATAAACGCTGAATTACCTTTATACCAACAATATTATTAATGTTAGTATTAACCTTAGCATATTAAAGACAGCATTTATTCATAGCAAAGTTTGTCTTATGCCTTTAACAGTTTAAAGAAGTGTGTTTAAATAAAGCAGACATTAACTATGGTGTTTTCTTCTGTCAGCAAGTGAGATCATCAATTATGGTGAGTAACTAAAAACCATAATTCTACCGTAAAAGCAAAAGTACGCAACAAAATGAAACATTTAAAAATTTCTCAACCAACAAATCATATGCATGTCCTGTTGTTGTTGTTGGAGGAGACCTGAGAAAGAGAGAAGGAAAAAAAGGGGAGATAAAAGAACTGAGATAGAGAGAGAGAGAGAGAAAGAGAGAGAAAGAGAGAGAAAGAACGAGCAATAGACAGAAATTATAAGTAAAGTAATGAGGGAGGAGGTATAGTCTATATTTTATGATGCTTAATGTTCACTTGTTGCAGGTTTTTATTAAATTATTCATTAGCATAAGAGCAACATTTCTGTCTATACTGCTATTTCACAGTTGTGTGGAAAACGGCTTTGTGTTTTATGTTATGCAAGTTTATTTTGAGAGACAATTTCTACTGAAACACAGGTGTTATGGTCAGGTTAGTGTTTTGTGGTTCTAAAATCTAGTTCTGATCAGCAATCAGCACAAAATCTCCAGACCTTATCAGGCACAGCTGCAAAGTGACAGTCTAATGTAGTAAAAAAGTAATAGAAGTGAAGGGGAAATTGTGTAAACTTCACTTTTAAACTTGACTTTTAGCTGCAACATCTGACGTGAAGTTACAGATCTAACAGTTAATTGTGTTAAGGAAATATATAGCAACACATAAGTTATAAGTAACAATCCTTAAAAAAAAAAAAAGGAAATTCAGACTTTTGCCAGCGTGTTCTCATTTTCAGAGCCCACCCTGAACCACAAAAAAACATACGAGTATCAGTATGAAGGCGTCGTGAGTATCGGGCGTGATGTGGCAGACCTAGCCGAGTCTGGAGTCAAACTGCAGTGCATTTTCAAAATCACTGGAGTATCGATAAATACTTTTCTACTTCAGGTATGTTCAACATCACAATAACATCATTATATTCCTGTTTGATGTACGTTTAAGTCATATTACAATATTAGTCACAGATTTTTGTCTTATCCATTTAAATGAAAATACTTGAACAATACTTGAAAAACTGTAAACATGTTTTTAGCTTTTTAAAAAATAAAATAGATAAAAACTGCATTCTTATGTGAACAAACTGATCTTCCTTTAGTGCAGTGGCAAACAGCTCTCCTACTGGAGATAAACTGTCCCACAGGTTTCACCTCTAACACAAATTTAACGCCCCTCGCTCATCTAATGGAGGACCCCTGAAGGAAACGGTGAGATGGAGGTTAATAAGCAGGAGGGTAGATCTCCAGGGGCAGGGTTTTCATTGAATGGTTGGAGTGAGCAATGCACAGCAATATACACAACTGAATAAATAAAATATGAATAATGAATAATTAAATCACATTGGCCCTGGTCATTTTAACATCTGTGAAATAATTATCATATTGAATGTTTCAGTGAATAATGAATGCTTATTCCTTTTTGAACAACGCCGAACGGACGCAGTTTGTGAGGAATAATATTTCCTTTCTAGATCTCCAACGTGGTGTTTGAAGAGCTAAATGGAATTCCAAGAGAGAGCTCATTTAAAGCCTCGCCTAATCTCACCAAACGCTTAGCCGTTGAGCTCAACAGACCCTTCACGTTTGAATACTCCAAAGGACACGTAGCTGACATTAAGACCGCACCTGAAGTCTCCAACACCATTCTGAACATAGTGAGGGGCATTCTGGGATTTCTCCATGTCACAATCAAAACCACCCAGCGAGTTTATGAGCTTAATGAGGTATCATCTTCTAAATCATCTTCATAACCTTACTGTTTGGCTCATGCAACTTCAAAGTGCCTTGCTAAGAACAAGATCAATTCTTTGTTATTGCTTCATCCCAGTTGGGAATTCATGGAGTATGCCATAGTGCTTATGCTATTGAAGAGAATGCAGAGGCCAAAGAGTTATATGTGACGCAAGTCGTTGACATTAATGATTGCCATCAAAAAGCTGCAGTGTATGGTGGAATGACACTGGCCGAGGAAAATAAAAACAGTAAACAGGTTTGTTGTCTTTGTTGTCACTTATATATATAACCAGGGATTGACATAAGTGGTATGCAAGTACAAATTGGCGTATGTGGTACGGAACCACGGGCGAGGCACAGACCAAAAATTTTTGATTTGGTGTGCACCAATGATTCATGTAGGTACTCATTAGAGTACTACAGAAAAAAACATTATGTCAACCCCTGTATATAACCATATACATCATGCTGCCTTCTAAATATACATATCTGGGTTTTCAGAAAGGCGAGAATATTGTTGCCACAGTGAAGTACGGCTATATAGTAAAGGCT
Organism: Bryconaethiops microstoma; assembly: GCA_037577275.1. Classification (NCBI taxonomy): domain Eukaryota; kingdom Metazoa; phylum Chordata; class Actinopteri; order Characiformes; family Alestidae; genus Bryconaethiops; species Bryconaethiops microstoma. The sequence goes on from JBBJLS010000039.1 coordinate 14,030,849, forward strand.
ATAGCAGGTGGTGGTCTGATTACAAATGCATCTGCTCAAGAAAGGCACCACTTTTCTCCATTCAACGTGAAGGGGGGTAACTTTAAACTGCAGGCCATGTAAGTTCTTTACACATCACAACACAGGACTACGTTTTCACGAACCATGCAGATATGGACATCAGTCAGTGGAGTCGGGCCTCTAAATTACCAAGATGTCATTTTTTGTTAGCAACAGTATCTTTTTGATGGAGTTAAACTACAAACTAATACAACATGTATTCTCCGGAGTGATGACATAGACAAACACCTTTCAGTTCTCTGAGGAACCATTCAATGAATGAAAGAGCCGTTTTTATAAATTAGACGTGAAGCCTTTATGAACCTATATTTTCAAGGGTGTATTCCCTTAAACAACTTACATGGTAATTGTAAAATTGGTAAAACTTTTTGTTGCCGTTTGACGTTACAGACGGAACATCGTGCTACTCAAAGAGATGGACACTGTTGGGAAACCTGTGACAGGTCAAGTGAAAAGCAGGGGAAATATGATGTACAGGGTGGAGAAGGGTCTAGGCCCAATGGCAGTGCTGATGATGGACCTAACAAACCAAGTGTCCAAGGTTGGTTTGTCTTGTGAAATGAAGGCTGTAATAAAATGCTGAATTTTTTATTTTTTTTTCCAAAATTTTATGTCCTAATTTCAACAGATTACAGACCTAATCAATCGTTTGGCTCAAGATAACATCTATCAAGTAAACAGCAGCACAAGTTTTGATGTTCTTGCTCTGATTCAACTCCTTCGTGCATCAACACATGACGATCTGGAGCTTTTGTGGAAACAGCTGTCAGGAAACAATGAGCATAGGTATTTGTTTTCCACTAGTGCAGTCTGGGTGGGTAGGGGACGAGACCTCAGGAGGGGTGGAGATATGTTTATTTGAATGCTTCGTATTTTCTTCTTGATTGTGATGACTAGGAGGTGGTTCCTGGACACGGTTGTTGAGGTCACAGATGAAAGGGTGCTCAAATTCCTACGAAACAGATTCAAAGCTGGAGACATCTCAGCAAATGAGGCCTGGCAGGCACTTTTGGTGGCATTCAACCATCTATCTGTTGAACCTGAACTAGCAGAAATGGCAAAGGTAAAGACTGTGATATTATCTCTCTTGTGAAAATCCTTGAGGTTAGATTATAATTTAGAGTTTGGATTGATCTTCCTCATGTCCTCTGTAGGAGTTCTTGACCATGCCCTTCAGTAAGTCCCATCCTATGCTGTGGAAAACTGTGATACTATCATTCGGTTCTCTGGTGTACAGAATGTGTGCTCAAGTGAATCCCTGCCCAGTGACCACAGTGCAGGTAATGGATCAGCAAAAACACTTTTTATCAAACCAACAATATGTTGACTGTAATTTCTGTTAATGTTTTGCAGCCTCTGCTTGATATGGCCAATAATGCACTTGCTAGGAATAATGATGAAGACATGGTGCTTGCCCTGAAGGCTTTGGGGAATGCAGGTCATCCTTTAAGCATCAAGACCTTAATTAGGTTTCTTCCTGGCTTCTCAGTAAAGGCTGATCGTCTCCCCACCAGGGTCCACAGTGTGGCTGTGCACGCCCTCCGCCATCTCGCCATCAGAGACCCTCACAGTGTAAGCATCAACACAAACTCCTTGTTTTTATTTTTTATATCATTTGAAAACTCAAGCCACTTAATGCAATGTCTGGATGTTTCAAAGCACTGTCCGTTTCACGGCAATTACTGCAACGTCTGGATGTTGCTTCCAATTTTTCCATTAGGTACACCTGAAGAAACTGAACTGATACAAATGCATTGAACTGATTCATTGACTGATACAAAATGTTACACACATTAGATCATCAGTTTTGTTTTGTTAAGGCACTACAGTTTCTGCTGAGGCCCTTTGTCTCTTCAAAGGCATTACTTAAGAGTCCAGAATTCCACATAAAAACCAAGATGAGAGAAACAGCAGAACCAGGAGTTCCACAAATCCCTAACAAATCCCTCATTTACTGTTTCAATCCCAGTCACTTTGAGGAAGCCAAAAAAACAACAGTTTTGGCAGCTGTAGCTTTACTTTAAATCCAAGAGAAGAGGATCTGTAGCTCCTAAAGAATCCCAGTCACAGTCTTGGTGATGCCACACATATTTGTCTGCTTTGTCCCAGGGCCGTTCTTAGCAGCTTGGGGGCCCTATGCAGTCCGGGGTGTGTGGTACGCGATCCAGGCCGGGGCCCCTCTTGCTGTAGTTCTGGGGGGGGTTTCCGCGGCGGGGCCCACATCACGGTCGGGGCCCTACGTGGATGTTTACTTCGCGTATGCCTAAGAACGGCCCTGTTTGTCCCATCTAGCACACCCGATTTAACTCATTATCTAATAAATTAGCTTCTTGTAGTCTGGGCTAGGTGTGTAGAGTCAGAAAAATATCTTCTTGCTCCGCTGCTAAAAGTGATATTCACAAAACATGTATTTGTATTTGGTGGGGTTTTTTTACATTTGTCCATATTTGAGCTTAACACAAGAGGTATAAGCAAGAAAAATGTTAATTATTCTGGAAATGGTAAACGATAAGCCTGCTTTTTCCCTTCCTGTTTATTTCAAATATTAATTTTGATAGATTTTTTTAATAACACAAAAAAAAAAAGAAATGTAACTAGTCTACATGTTATATCATCTCTATTCAGGTGCAGGAGATTGCCCTAATCATCTTTGCAGAAAGATCTCTTCCTGCTGAAATCAGAATGCTAGCTTCCATGATCCTGCTGGAGACGAAACCTCCTGTAGCCGTGATCTCAGCAGTGGCGGAACTTCTTCTGATGGAGACAGACATCGAGGTGGCGAGCTTCACTTATTCTCAGCTTAGAGCCATCTCACGCTCTCGCACACCCGAAAATCATGACCTGTAAGAGCGTCATTCTTTACATTTTTTCTGCGTCAATATTTTCTTTCGCAAAAATATAATCTGTTCCACCACCATCTCTCAAAAGGTCAACAGCCTGCAACATCGCAGTGAAAATACTTCAGCGGAAATTCGGTCACTTAGGTTACCGATATAGCAAGGCTCTTTTTTGGGACTGGTTTAATGGTAAGGGCATTTTCAGTTCACATAATCATGTATATCCATAGATTTTTGCCATATCCATATAAAGATGTAGAACTGATCCTGTTTTAGGAGTTTCTTGAGCATAAAAATATATTCAACATGGATCATTTTTTAAGGTTCAAATGCCTCTCAGGATGCCACATTTTTAGCTTTTTACATGAACCAGTGCTAAAGATGCACACATTATGCTTACCCTGCTTTCAGTATTATTAACCTCTGTTTTCTTTTTAAGTTTAACTTTACTGGCAGTCCTAGAATCTGCTTTACTCTTCAGATAACTTTCTGACTGGCACATCAAGTGAGTTTTATTGGCTGAAAAATGGTACAAGTGCAATACCCACAGAAATTATTTCTAAAGGAAAACTTCACTTCATAGGAAGAATACTTCAGCTTTTTGAGGTAACTGGACAGTAACTGTTTAAAAGTGCATTTTGTTAGCATCATTTTATTAGGAACTTTATGTAATTCCATACTAAAGATGATGTTGACTGTATATCAATACCTATGCAGATTGGTGTTTATGTAGAAGGCCTGAAAGAGCTGGTCAAGGATTTTGACGTTACTGATTTTCCAGCTATCATGAAAACAGTGAGTAAAATTAGTCTGGACATTTAAGTACACTTGTTTGTTTTAGACAGGGAGGTACAGGTGAAATTACACCGTCAACTGTAAGTATACTAGAAGTACACTAGAAATATAAAAACAGTCTTCAGCCGAGAAGCATACATTAGTAAGTTAGTAGATACACAGAGAGATCAATAGATAGATAGATAGAGAGATCGATAGATCGATAGATAAACTGTCGCTTTAGATACCAACACAGATATTTAAGTTACTGTGCTCAAAAGACTGCACTCAAATATACATTTAAAGAATGTTATTTATTCTACCTGCAAACTTGCTGCCAGATTTTTATTGTATTTTTCTATATGTAACGCCAATCATGTGCATTTCTCCCATTTTTATTTAAAGCTCTCAGACTGGCAGTCCCTCCCAAAAGACAAACCTCTATTGTCTGTATACGCAAGGCTATTTGGACAAGAAGTCTCCTTTCTAGATCTGAATCAAGATGTAGTTCAGCAAATTTTAAAGGTAAGCCATTTACAATGATCATATAAAGATTTCATGGTTTTTGTTTTTAGTCTTGTAAGGTTGTGTGTTCTTAATTTTTGTGGAAATTATAAATCACGTTATCTTTTCTCCATCAATTTAAAGTCTGTGAGTCTCACTGCAAGTCAAGAAAACAAACTTTGGAACTTTGTTCAAAATCTGCAACAAGGGATATCCTGGCACTGGACGAAGCCGTACCTCGTACTGGAAACCAGATTCATTCAGCCAACATGCCTGGGCCTGCCCGCTGAAATCAGCAAGTACTATTCATCGCTGACGGCCATTACTGTAAATGGTAAAAGTGCTATTATTGCACATGACTTGACTTTTTAACACTATGGAACAAAATGCTAAGACAACTATCCTTGGAATTGCAGCAAAAGCTGTCATTAACCCACCTCCAAAGGAAGACCTGCACGAACTGCTTGAAGCGGATATTTCTCTGCAAAGTGACGGATTTTCAGGGTTAAGTATAGTTTATACTTCTATACATCATATTTGCGTCTGCAGCTATATTTTAATGGGATTTTTCCCCCCTGAATATACAGTTTAAAAAACAAAGGTGCCAAAAAGCATAATGTCATAGCAGAACCATTTTGAACCTCAAAAATGTCAATTACTCTTTAGATGACCATTATTGTAAAGAGATGTGTGAGTGGAGCGAGCCATTTAAAGTGTACAGAATATCCACTTGGGTGAGGGTTTGGGGCTAGGGAAACTTTATGGGGGCCAAATCAAACTTTCTTACAAGCCACACTTTGGGCAGACCTGCTTCACAAAGGTCCTTAATCCTTCCAAATCTTTTTTTTCATCAAAAGTGCTTCTTCTGTGTCACCTGCTTTTGACTTCAGGAGTATTTACAACTGTATGACGATTAAAAGTAATTGACTGGCAAAAAAAACAAAAAAAAAAAAAGGCCTCTTACACCAGAGAGCACTGACAAGCCTAGACACACACTGTGTCCAAATTTAGTTTAGCACTGGCACTACAAGGACATAGAAGTTAACAAATACTAGGACACTAGGCCAACATCTTTTCCAGTAAACACATTCCCAAAACTTCTCTCAAACTGCATCTAGCTCTTCTAGGTGGCACGGATTTAAAATTAAATTAAGTATTCTCACCAATGGGGAATATATTTACGTATTGCAGTGTTTTACAGGAAGGTGTCACTGTTCTGGTAGACCATACCGCCCTATCCCTCCTCTAATTTTGCCTCAAAACACTAATACACCAGTGTATTAATGGAAAGTCTTTGAGTTACAGCTGACTTGTAGTGTTCGTTAGGAACATTAGCTTCATAGCTCTAATGCTAAACTGAGGTGTAATGTTGAGGCTCAATAAATCTGAGTGCCGACTGAAATAATGAACCCAACTGGAGAGCAGAGAATCGTATCGCTGATTCACCGCGGGAGCGATTCGACTGTACGGTGAACAGAGTCCGAATTTGATTCGAGATTAACTCCCCACAGGGTTTAGATCCGCGGCGAGAGGGGCTAGACCACGCGACACCCGGGGAGTCAAGACTGCCGCGATTACTCGCTGCGCCACCGAAGCGGAAACGAAAAAGGGCGCTTAAGAACGCATCGGACGGTGTAATAATCAGAAAATAAGAACGGACTTAGCTGAAACTACCAGGAGGGAAACGGTCCACTCACTAAAAAACTAAAAACACCCTCAAACAAAACAGCGCGGAGCTGCTTTTTTTTTTTTTTTTTTTTTTACCTAAGGGAAAAGCTCGTGATACCGATAATGTACCGGCTCAAGTCTTATGCTTGCGGAAACAAAGACCCAGCGATGACGCGCGGTGCGGAAGCCGGTTATAAAGTGTCGTCCACACGTGCAGCCCATGCCGGCTGATTGCGGGAGGGTGGCGGCCTTCGTCTTCTTCTGCCCGACCCGGCGGTGGCAGTGCTGTGTCTCCCCCTGCTGGTCGGAGTGGCCAGCCCAGCCCCAGTCTGTCCCTTTACATGAAAAAGCAAAACTTATTCCAAATGTCTCTTTGCTGACTGATTACATCTGGAAAATTGTGATTTGATTTTGCTTTATTTCTTTATATAAACATATAGTACCCTTCTGAGTGACAGTGGTAACGACGCTATTATGTTTTAAATGACTAGTGTGGAATAACTTTATCTCTTGTTGCAGAGCGGCCAAAGATTTTTTGGTTTACCACGGGATCAATACAGATCTCTTTCAGAGTGGTGTACAGCTGCACGTCAAGATGGTCGAGGCTTTGCCTTGGAAAATTGACTTGAAAATCAATGCAAAAGAAAATAAATATGAGGCCAACCTCGTGCCATGCAAAAAAAGCACGGAGCTCTTGTCAGTCAAGTATGTTCTCAAAGATTTTTAACTCTCCTAGGAGTAAACTTAAAACGACATTCATAGCGTAGTAGAATACTCTGGCATTTTCAGCCTCATCTCTAGCTGATAGTTACAGCCCGTGGTGGATTACAATGGGCAACATTTGTAAATTAAGCAGTACATTAGAGAATCATTCAGTTTTATTGTTTATTCACATAACTCTGCAACCTTCCAATAGCTGCAGAATTATAACAAAATATTCCTTTAACAATGTTCTGAATGATCTCCTAGTTCCAATGTATATGCAGTGTCAAGAAATATTGAAGATCCATTGTCGGCCAAAATGACTCCCATGATGCCAGATGCCAGAGATTATGAGCAAAGTTTGAGAGATTACCAGGTACAGTATTCATTACAACACTACATACTAAAAAGAAACACAGCTTCAGTAGTGACTGAGAATGAACTGCCACACATGTCTGTCTGACAGGCTGAAAGATCAGAGATATATCACCCAAAATATAAGTACTGTGCTGAAACAAGCTTGTATGGAACCACGCTCTGCACTCAAGTGGAAGCTAAACGAGTACATTACATGAAAGAATATCCTCTGTACTACTTCTTAGGATACACCCACTTTTCATGTCAGCTCGAGCCAGGTAGGTTGTATTATACATTACATCCTCTGACTAAATAGTTGCAACGAAACCTTTTATCTCCATTTTGAATTTATTATGTAACAATTTAGTTGACATAGTTTGCAAATGCAGAGTGTCCTTTGTTTCATATTGAATATTCATAACGAACGGTCCAATATTACATTCAGAATGTTCATGTAAAGTTGACATTTTAACACTATAAGCTTTTGTCCCAACAGTGACAATGTACAAAAGTTGTATTGCTTTGTTACAACTAATGGAAACTTCTCTCTCCATGCATATTTCAAAAGTCACAACAGGTATGCCTGTTGAAAAGATTCAAATCCAGGTCAGTGTTGGTCCTAATAAACACACACCAGATCTCAGTCAAACGGTGGCTACCACTCAGTTAGTGGACCTGGAACAGGTACTGGAACATTTCATGAGTTATTCTGTTTTATATATGTATATAACCTCTGCCATTCCTCCATTTCTGAACCCTTAATCTGTCTTTAACACAGGGAGCGTATGCAACTCCGGATCCTGTGATCTCAGTGAGAGTGCTAACCATCAATCCGAGTGTAAAGCCATTGGGTTATGAGGCTGCTCTCTATTACACTCTAGCCAAAACGAGAGATGACATTGAATTGATCATTTCAGAGGTGGCTGAAGAGGTGAACTGGAAAATATGTGCTGTTCTCAGTGTTGACAAGATGCAAGCGGGAGCAAAGGTATTTTATTTCAGCTGTATTTTTGTATACAGCGGTGTAGTTAATGACTAGCACTGAGCTGTGATAGTTGTAGTAGCTATTTTACCATGATAATAAGTAACATGTTAAACTATAAATACGTAAATATTGTGTTTTTAAAGAAATAATATGAAAATATGTTTTTCTCATATCAGTTCAGTGGTTATGCTTTTTTTCACATTAAATGTTGCTCCATTTTCCCAAACATACATTTGGCTTATCTAAGGTTAATATAATTATTATGAGGTCGCAGGTAAGGTTTCATTTTCACTTACAAAATCAATTAAACATAACCTGACCAGGGGTGCCAAAACTTTTGGATAGAATTGCATTTACACCAGAGAGATTGTATTGTGATTTTTTTTTTTTTTTAAAGTATTTTGGCTCCATTCATTTTGTGTTCACTCTTGTATACTTTTTAGACCCACTTGAAATGGGGCGCAGAGTGTCAGACATATGAAGTGGCGCTGAAGGTTTCTGCTGCAAAAGTAACCGGACCAAAGCCCTCTATAGATGCAGACATTAGCTGGAGAGATGTTCCTCCATTCATTCAGGTGGCTGGCCAAAGGTGACTAACTTCACAGTATATACAAATGACTGCAGATCTAACTCAGAATGCATCAAAATAAAATTTGCAGACGGTACCACTGGGTTGATTAGGGCCAATGATGAACTGGATTGCAGAAGTTAGATTGAAGCAATGCTCTGACAGTATTGTTAAGATGAAACCAGGTAAAACAAAGAAATCATTGTAGATTTTCTTAAAAACAGACATGAGATAAAGCCATTTGAATTTAAGGCAAACCCAGTCCAGACTCTTCTCATTCATGGTTCCCAGCTTGTTGAATAAGAAAAGATAAACCTTTATTAGTCCCACAAGTGGGAAATTTGCATTGTTACGGCGTAAAGAAAAAAGTTAAGATTAAAGCTATACAACAAAACAAGCTAAAATAAAGAGCACACATTAAGACTAATAAAAAATATGAATGTGGACATTTGTATGTGTTGTATATAGTGGAAATATTTATACCTACAGTGCTGTGAAAAAGTATTTGATCTGATTTTTTTTTGCATGTTTTAAATTATCAAATTTGAACACTAGACAAAAGATAACCCAAGTAAACACAAAATTCAGTTTTTAAGTGATGATTTTATTTATTAAGAAAAAAAAAAACTATCCAAACCTACGTGGCTGTATGTGAAAAAGTAATTGCCCCCTAAACCTAATAACTTAGCAACAACTGCAATTAAGCGTTTGCAATACCTGGCAATGAGTCTTTCACATCACTGCAGAGGAATTCTGGCCCACTCTTCTTTGGAGAATTGTTTTAATTCAGCCATATTGGAGAGTTTCCAAGCATGAACCGCCTTTTTAAGGTCATGCCACAGCATCTCAGTTGGATTCAAGTCCAGACTTTGACTAGGC
>JBBJLS010000039.1:14052927-14066006 GCA_037577275.1 Bryconaethiops microstoma
AAAACAGCCCCAGACCATCACACTACCACCACCATATTTTACTGTTGGTATGATGTTCTTTTTCTGAAATGCAGTGTGTTACTTCTATATATATACTTATATATATATATATATATATATGTATGTATGTATGTATTATATAATGTATGTAAAAAAAGTATTTTTAAAATAAATTTAGCAGTACCAGCCTGCATTAAGATCATATATAAAGTGCGCTCAGGGGGGCTGTTGACATAAATCATGTGAAGTATTTACTGAACTCAAACTGAAGCCCTAACTGACAGGAAGCCACTTTGTTGAAAATTAGGAGAACAAAATGTTCTGCTGGGTGCTGCACGTCCCTCCTGTGCCCAAATCCTGCCTCTCCCAGCCTGTCAGCTTGTGTCTCATTTTTTAAAATGAAACTAATTTTTCGTCTTCATGGTGAACGCTTGTCACAAGACCCAGTGTGGGATGGTGGGCGGCAGAAAGGGGTCACACCATCTTTCCCTCTCATGCTTGGCACAGTGTCCACTAATAGACGACTCATGGGGGACCCCAGCCCTTAATACTCTTTAATGGCTGTTCACAGGTCAGATGTATCTACTCAGCCAGCTGCAGCCTGAAATCATGACGTATTTTGTATTGCCACTTCTCACCCGTCACTGCATACATCACCCAGCTTTTAATCTATCAGAATTTCCTTTATCTTTCAAGCAACAGTATAATCAGTTTTGGATGCTCTGACCAGTACATGGTGTACTATCCTCACCCTCTAGGTATTTTCCCTGCTTTCATCTTTCAGTTGAAATTGCACCTGTGGGTGTGCATGAAGCTCCAAGGCTAGTGCTAGTAAAGTTGTTATATCTCATGATGCTTAAATCTACAATAAAAGTATTTTAGGACATAGACTCTGAAAAATAAGGGTGCCAGAAAAAAGTTCTTTGTGTGGTGTCATAGAAGAACTGTTTAGGTTCGCTAGAGAACCCTTCAAATATTGTCTCTAAAAAGAAGCACTTTTATAAATGTGATGTGAGAGTGTGAGGAACCTTTTTAAAATTCAAAGAACCTCTACATAACGTAAAGGGTCTTGGAGGGACCCCTAAAACTAGAAAAGATACAAGTAAAGATACAATACGTGAAGCTTCTCTATACTTTTAAAAGGGTATAGAAGAACAAATGGTCCTTTAGCAAACTGAATTTGTTCTTTTATGGCATCTCTCATTAAAGAACCTACTTTCAAAAATGGTTCTTTAACTTTTAAATCCATGCCAAAATAGGTGCAGGATTCACAAAAATGAAATATGTTAACCTTTATAAGATTTTGATCCAATTTTGACTCTATTATCTACACTATGTCCACACTAGGTGTGTGTATTTGGCTAAAAACTAATAGCTGTAGATTTTAATTTTGTTTGTGTTGCAAACTCCCACTGAATGAACTGGAATATACTTTACACCTCACGTTGTATTTGTCATTAAACTAATCAACTCCAAGCCCTTAAAATTCTCGGGAATATATCACCATGAGATGATGATGGGGTTAAGGAAACCCAAAGGTTCTTTAGAAAACCAGAGAACCCCATGGCACTGCTCAGCGTAGTGCAAATGGTGGGCGGGTGAAGATTAAGTCAGCGGCGCCACAGTGATACGAACAAAAGATTAAACTGGAAACTTACCTAATACTTAAAGGGAAATCTCACACCAGTCCATGAAGTGGGGAGAATGACACAGTAGTTGGTCTGAAAATGACAGTCACAAGTGTGAAGCCAAGACCAAGATAAAGTCAAACATGACGAAGGGAATCTGGTCCAGTTCTAATGTGTTTGAGACATGGATGAACCTATAATGATCATCAGTCACAGGGACTTCAAAGGGATCTCGAATCCTTTTGGCTCCAAAGCAAGCCACTGTAAAAAATACCCTCCTCTGTTCCTGTGCTTTCTAATCCATCTAAATTGGCAGTTAACACTACTGTGATATGGGCCTGGCCACATGGCCCAGGCAGGAATTTTATGTGAGTCAGAGCCTCTGGGAATGCGCAGTAATCATGGATCAGCAGCATGCCAGACATCCAGCTGGAGAATGAGCTCAGGCTGCTGATATAAAACACTGTTTAGTGGCTGTCTGAAGTTAAATTAACCATTTTTTGTCAATCTAAAAAATAAAGGCCAACAAGTATATCAGACAAATCTGACAATATTATAGCAACACTGATTTATTGGTGCCTGTGATAATTCCGATGAAATATGCAGTTTTAATGAGTGGTCTGTTTTATGTTCTACTCAACAGAAAGGTCTAATGTACAGCTAATATGAGGTAAACTTGGGCACGAAACGCCACCCATGGTTAAAATAATGAAAATTTGTAAAATACATCAGATCTTTAGGTGAAGAGCTAACTAACAAAAACCAAAAGAACCAAGATTTTATTCTGTTCTTTTGTTTGAGTTTAAGAAATGTGACCATTAGGAACTACAGTCATATTTGACAAAACCAGTTGGCAAAAATCATGTTCATCAGTAAAGCACTGTTTCTCTTAAACTGCTGGTGTTTGTTTAACTTTTAACTACATACTTCTTAAGGACATTGTGGTTCAGGGAACGGAGTCATACAGAGACTACACGTTCCACTTAGAAGCCTTAAGCTGCAAGACGTTAGCAGGTTAGCAACATGCCATGCTAAGCTTGGCTCAAGTGGTCTAGGTTACTAAAGTTGCCTGGTGGCTAAATGCTGCCTTACTGTACCTGCTCTCCCTCCCTGCTAGCACGGATGTTTTCATATTTTCTTTTTGGGGAAGGGTTAGGCTTTGAATGTTTGAATATAGCCTAAGTGGAACAAATGGAAAAACTACTTCTAATTCACAAGTTTTGTTTTCATTTCACTATTTGCTTTTCAGGGACATTAGACAAGCAAATTTGAAGTACAATTCCCATTCATTTTTCTTATTACAAATTTGATTCCCCTAAAACACATAGCATCCTTTAAAATACAGCAAAACAAAGCCTCAATAGAAGTCCTTGTGAGCATAATGACAATCTGTTTCCTCAGTTTTTGAAATAATTAAACAAGTTCATTGACTGTAATATCATAGACTGTCATTTGTTTTTATGCAAAAAGGTTTCATTCATTTATAAATGAGCAGAAAAATAAGCTGGTTCAGCTGTACATTCAGCCTCAAAGATCACTCAACTGACAGTATTTCTCTTATATATGTCATATTCCCTGGGCACTGTGTTCCTGACTACCCGCTGCTTCATTTCACTTGGTGAGTGGGTTAAATGCAGAGAGCAATTTCACAGTGTTTATACTGTGTGCTATACTGTGGTGTGTTCACATGTTACAAAAATGGCCATTTAAGCGATGCGTGGCACCTGAGGTGTGTGGGGGTATTTTTGAATTTAACTACCGTTGGATTGCTGTAGGAACCACTTCTACCGGATAGGTTTTGTTCTCAACATTCTGCTGTAGAATGGCACGCAGGCAATACATTGTTTAATGTGCCTTCATTATTTGGACTCGGAGGTGTACATAATGGGTGCTGTATTATGTATATATAAAGTGAAATGCTTAACAATGTTATCTTCAGTCTAGCCACTGCAGGATATGAACTAGAAAAAGGTATTAACTTTTCCCACCTTTTCATAATTGGCTTCACACCCCCAATCACCCCCCCCCATACATGCTGTGAGTGGAAACCTGGTGTGATACTGATTATTAGACACATTTTTACTCTGCACCTAAAGCACTTCACTGAGTCTCTGTACTTTCTTCTTGTTTGTGCACACAAAAAGATGAAGTATAAAATCCACAATAAGCAATAAAACCAACTTGTACTTTACACTGTTGTAAACTGATGCACTCCTCAGCAATTCTGTTTCTGATTGCTCAGCATTACTTCTGAGTCACAGTGTATCCTACTAGATTGCGGTCATTTGTGCGTGGGACTAAATGATGACAATGCTATTACATTCTAAATGACGCCATCAAGTATATGTAACTAAAGTTGACTGATAATAAGTAATGACGGTGCTATTGTAAAAACTTGTTTTTACAATATGGACAGATATGTTTTACAATATGGATGTTTTCCTTTCATGGACAGATTCTCAAAAATACATGATGAAATTAGTTATGTGTAGGGTTTTATGTTTTGTGTTTTTGGCAATCATTCATAGTTCTTTAGAGTTGAAACCCATCACCTTCAGTAACAGTATGGCCTACGTATATCTCAGAAAAAAACTTTTATTAACAATACACTTTTTATTTGTTTCATACATGGTAGTGTGCAAAGATGTTTTGTACTTAAAAATAAAAATAAAAAGTGTCCTAATTAAAGGATAAAGAAATTAGTTCAGAACTGGTGTTGAAGGATAATGGCAATGCACACCAAATTAAAAGCATATTCCCAGGGTGTTCTTATTTCAGAAGTATTGCTTTGTGTGTGTTTTTTTCTTTTTTCTTTTTTTTCTGAATGCTCTGATATTTTTGACTGTAGCACCCCTGTTGTACATTATTACCATCCTCTATATAAGCTCAATCTTGCTTTCAATCTGTCGTTTTTACTGCATTGTGTTGAAAAATATGTTTTTGTTAATGTACTTTACTATCTTTAGAAGTATCCCAGCACACATTTTATTTTTATGAAAGAAATATTTTTTCTTACCACCATCACCAACTTCTCTCTTTACCTGAACTGAGCCTGTATTACTAATGCTAGTGGCATTAGTACTCTTTTAAGCTGGCAACTTGAAGTCACAATTCAATTCAATTTCGTGTACCAGCGGCCTTCCTCTCATCTTTTATACTTTTCTGAAGCCTTCTCTCATTTCGCACATGGTTCTTAATCAGTATTACAGCAAACAACAAATGATGCTGTTAAAACACTCCCTTGAAACACATTTCCCCTGAAAAAGTATTTTCCTACTCAAATATCACATGCAGTCTGATTTATTATTACATGCGTATATTTCTAAATAACAAGCGCTACATTCTCCTTACTTAATTTCAGCTTTTTCTTAGTATGCTTAACCATATGTGTTCAGTACTCTAAGGAAGTGGTTTTCACATCACATTATGTAACATTGATTTGGCAGATGCTTCTATCCTCACGACTTACAATTTTTTAAAAAAGGCAGTGCAATGCTCCTCTGTTATTCTGCATGAAGTGCAATACTTGAGGTATAATGAAGAAATATTTTAGTGCCAAAATCTACCATTAATTTGATAGACTGTGTTATTTCACTTGAGTGTGGTCAACTCCATTTTTATTAACAGATAAATTAATTGATGTGGTTATTGTCCCACTGGTGGCTTGTGTGACAATCTCCATCATTGATCCATCTTGCCTTGAGGATGGTTTCCAAAGTTCTCTTGTTTGTCAGTTGCAGAGAGGGTTCATGCATAATTTGCCCCCCTCGCAAGCGCACAACTTTGTTCCGTCAACATGATGTTCTTCAGAGATAATGGCAGGGTGTTGGTCTAAACCACAGCTTGAGACATATTGATTAAAAGCATCACTTCTCAGAGAGGGTTCAAGCACAGCTTTGATCTGCTTTAATTCCCTGGCCTTTTCTGCAGGGGTGCATTATTTTTAATCTGCATTGTAGCTTCTAAAACACACCGCTTCTGGTTAGATTCATTGTTTCCCCCTCGTCTGCTTGCACCATTCTTCTCCTTCACTAGAGGGCAATATTTATGAAGCATTGTTTTGACGTTTTTTTGTTTGTTTGTTTAACAAACAAATTTTTTTTGCCCCCAACCATTATTCTCAGTTATAGCTTTTTAAAGTCTTCACAAGATTATACTACTGTATCCTTATTTCATCCAAGTGTTCCAACTGTATGGGGTTAAAGTCCAGAAGATTGGAAGCATGCAGGTCTCTGCTGTGTTTGTGTGTGTCTTTATGTGTGCGTTCCCCTGTGGTTTTAGCGGACACATTTCTTCAGTGCCTTTTTTTTCTTTTTCACCAAACCATTGTCCAGACTTTTAAAAGCCTGCTGAGAACCCATGAATTCAAGTGCACTAAAGGTCACTGACACTTCTTTAACAGCTGTCCTTTTTTAAACCTTAAATACAAATATCTCTGCTTTTCATTCAGACCCGGTTGCCTAGGTGATGTTACAGCTGTATCAGACTGACAGGCAGCATTAAGGTTTGATTTCACAGCAGCCGTGGAAGCCATATCACTAGTAACATGTTGCAATTCAACAGATGACTCAATTCAGTGGTGAGACACAGAGTGGAAACATTAGTGCTTCGACCTACTTTACTGGAAACATACTTTTCTATTACGAATTCAGTTCCTGTTATTCCTTTCATGCCATGTCTCTTTTGCAATACATTCAGAGACTTTACCTTTATCCCCTTAATCTCAATATAAATTAGTTACAACAACAGTTCAAATGCATGCATGTCCATGCTGTGTATAATAAAATGGATCAACATGGGGAATTGATGTGCAACCATGTTTTCTTTCACAATATAAAAGAAAGATGATGCTGTCTTTATTTCAGAAAACACTACATTAGTTTCTGAGCACTTTCAGAATGGAGTTCAGAATGATAAGGGCTTATTATTGGAGGAACGATGAAAGACCTATATACCTGTTTGTATTTTGCACTAGGTAAGAGTAATGTTACCTAGTGATATAAAATAAAAACCAAATATTTAGCCTAGTTAGATCATGTTTTTTTGATATATACAAAATAAATTATTAACGGAGACCAGTAGATTAAATATTAGAAATAGTTTAACTTGGGATTAAAGGGGTAAATAAAGATTCAGACTTTTTTTTTACAGTCATCCACTGACTTACTCTGCTTTAGCAGCAACACCAACAACAACTTTCGATCAAAAATATCCAGCTTTCTGTCTAGTGGAGCTCAAACTTCCATCACTTAGATTTACTATCTTAGATAAAATGCTGGACTGTTTATGATGAAATCACTCTCTCACACATTCTTATTGTAAGGCTTGGTGAATTAGAGGCTATACACAGATAAAAGGATGTGTTTCTACGGCGATGGCCGTGAGACTCCCAGTCAGGTGGGGTACTGAATTGAGGTGCTTAGCACAGCTGTCCAATCAGCTCACACCTCTTTGTCTGTGACTCAGATGCAGATGTCTCTATAGTTTTTTCAGGCTTTTGAGTAGATATCAGCCAGTGCAGAGCCAGGGTCCTCATTATACACTCTTATTTTTGTCATTTTAAAGCCAAAGGCAGGCATTAGCATATTGCTGAGCTCCTTCATGGATTTTGTTTAAATGCATGACTACTTTGCCTTGAAGAGTAAATGGGCTTTATTAGCTATTGACTTTATTGGCTGCTTGTGGAACCCATGTCACCCAATGACAGTTATTACAGTCATTTTTGCTACTATTTACTACTATTTATTATTTAAATGGAATGTACAGAATGAACTGTAGTTAATTACGAGTAATTCTTTTAATTTATATGGATTTTCAGTGTCGATGTCTTTCCTATTAGTTCCAATGTCAAAGAAATATATAAAATATGTACATCAAATATGTAACTTTTTTTTGGGGGGGGAGGGTAGGGTGGGTGGTTTGTTTGATTTTTTTTGCAAAAAGAAAGACTGTACACACATTCAAATCATAATAGCAACTCATCTGCTACTTACAAACACTTGAATTTCTTGAAAGTCCGTGTGAAATAATTAATATGTTACACCATGTTTTCATTATCAACTGTGATAACTGCCACTTGTAAAGGTTATAGGCACCTTCCGTTCATCTGCTTTTGGAAGAAATCTTCCCCAAAATACAAGTGGATAGTTATAACATGCCTACTTGTGCATAGCAACTGTAGCTGTGTGTGAAGATATTGAATCTAGAAAAAAAGGATGATTTTTTCCCATTGTTCTTATGATTGTTATTTTGTCCCCAAAATTCAAGCCATGACCAAATGGATTGTTTTATGACCAGGATTATTTTGGAACCCAGTGAGTTAGGCGTGAATACTGTTTTATCAGTTTAATGAATGAGATTGAGTCTTTAAATTCTTGCTTCATTTTAACAACAGTGAGAGACATTTTCTGTGGTGCTTGATAATAAATTCATTACTGCTTTACAAGGCTCCAAAGACAGGCCTCAGTGAGCCATGTAATTAAAAGCTCTGGATTTCTTATCTCTCCAGAGGGTGGAGCATTTGGTAGAACCCTCCTCCTCAAAAATGGACCTGTACTATAAATTGTGTATATGTGTATCTGTAAAGCCAAGAGTCTGAGAGAGCTGATGTACACAAAAATATTTACATTTTTTCTTTGCTCGAATCTGTGTTCAAATTTCCTTCACATGTGAATAGTTCCTTATGAAAAAAATAGATGACACAATTAGATTTACTGACAAAAGCCCCCCCCCCCCTGTATTTCCCCCACATGTGCTTGTTTTAGAGTTTAAGCTTTGTGTAAGGCTGGGTTGGGAATATTCACTGGGAGCCCCATCTGCTGTTTGGATTTGGCAAGTATTCACACATCAGTTGTGTTAGAAGGATCTGTTCCCAAGATCCCTAGGGTGCTTTGTACTTACCAAGAGTGCTTGATTTTTATTACACTACAGTGCTCAGCTGTGGCCAAACAACACTTTTATGTGACATAGGCAGATAACTATTTGTTTTATTTGTTGTAATTTCTTTGTTTTATTCATGAATGTAACAATAAACTTGAAGTGATAGCTCAGCAAAAAACAATTAATTTACTGAATTTTTCATCTTCCCTCGAATGTAGCTGATCAGTCAAGACATGTAGTATCTTGTATCTTTAGTTTTATACTGGAGCAAACAAGTAATGATGAGCCCTGATATTGAAACAACCTCCCTTATATTGTGTGGGTTCTACTCATGCCACCAAAACAGCTGTGATTCATCAAAGCATGACTTCCACAAGACCTATGAAGGCATATTGTTTTAAGTATTGTAGCACTAGTTGGTCCAGCACATCCCGCATATGCTCATCCCGCATATGCTCAAGCAGAGATCTGGGAAATTTGAAGGTCAAGTCAACCCCTTCTATTGTTCATGGACAATTTTTGCACTGTGGTAGGGTGTGTTTGCCTACTGAAAGAAGCCACTTTCACTAGGGAATACCATGGGTGCTTTCAGCAATGGACAGGGGTTTGTATAGGGAATCCATGCAGTCACATGTGCAGCAAGCTACAATGTGCAGTGTGTTCTGATACCTTTCTATTATAGCCAGCATTTACTTTTTCAGAAACTTGTGGTACAGTAACTCTTCTGTGAGATTGGACCAGATGGGCTAGCCTTCACCCTCCGTGCACATTAGTAAGCCTTCGGGCACCCGTGTCCCTGTTGCCGTCTCACCTTTTGTTCTTCATTTGACCACTTTTGGTAGGCACTAGCCATAGCATTCTGAAATTACCCCACAAAACCTGCTCTGAACCAGCTGTCTAGCTATCACAATTTGGGCTTGTCAGAGTCACTCAGATCTCTACACTTGCTTATTTTCCTGCTGCCAATGTCAAGAACTGATGGTCCACATGCTGTCTAATATCCCACCACTTGACAGTGCCCTTGTAAAGAGATAATCAGTCTTATTCAATGTTATCGCCTGTCAGTGGTTTAATGTAAAAGTTTGCAGTCTGAAAGCCACAGACAAATTATTACGTACTTAAAATGCATAGATACTCAGTCTTACTGATTTGGTTTCTGTATGATGTATTTTTATTTGTGAAAATGGACACAAATATATCATATAGCTTATAACAGTAATCTTGCCAAGTGAATGTGTCAGTAATTTAGTTTATAGTTACAATGCAAAGATTAACAAGCAAGCTTCAGACCCCATACATATATTGACTGTTTGATGTAAATGGAATTTTTAAAACTCTCATTAATTGAAGTGATGTTACAAGTTAATCTTATCTGTTTTGTCCATTCATGCTTGGCTTTTTGAATAAGATGGCTTGATTGATATATTAGAGTGCAAAGTGCACAGATTGCTATGTAAGGCTTAGTATGACGATTGGAAACAATAGCAGTTAATGGCCCAATAAAACAAGACTGAATATACTTGAAAGATATATTACATGAGAGACTAGATACCGTGCTCTTCAAAAGCAGCAAAGATATTACTTTTAAAATACACTCAAATCAAGAACTCAGCTGGGGGTGGCTCTCATATGACCGAGTCTTGTAAATGCTAAGATGTGGTGAGGCAGTCTGAAGTCTGGGAGAAAGTGTGTGCTCTGGCCTGAGACAGACCTGCAACAGATCATGATTTGGAAAGCAGTGCCAGAGGGCTAGAAGAGAAGGGGGAGAGTGGGGGTGGTTAATGTTTATACACAGATGGGCTGAGAAAGGAAATGATTATAGAACAAACTTTTTTCCTTCTTTTTCCTCTGACTGATTGGTCCTCTGTGGGCTTCCATGTCAACACCCCCCTCCACATTTTCCCTATAACCCCTGTCCCCCATCTCTTCTGCTTTGCCTCTTCTAACCCCAGCCTCTCCAGTCATGCTGCTTGCTAACCCCCAGTAATTCATCCAGCCATATTTAGGCAGGGGGAGGGAGGGAACTCCTGTAATGTAAACAGAGCTAGAGCTGGAGGGGAGGCGATGAACTACACTTGTGTCTGTGTCCGTCAAATTCGCTCAGCAGCTCCCCTGAGCGAAGTGGAACTGTTCTGGGCCCAAAATGGGTAGGCCTTTGGATCACTCCCAAACTTCTGTTTGACCCTTCATGGAACCCTTCAGAAGTAAATGAAGTCAAATTAGCTCTGGACACCTAGTAACTAGAGCCCACACTGGACATCAGGGTACCTCAGGACCATGAGTGAGACATCCCAGGAGGAGAGCTTATTGAGCTCAGGAGCTCAGCCGATCAGGCTGAAGCCCAGGTCCTCAGCAGATTCTCCATGTGGATCTCCAAACTCAAGACAGTCTCCTCGCAACTCACCCAGAAACTCACCCCTGCTGTTTAGGAAGCTCCTGGTGAACCGCAGCATTGTTCTTCAAAGACGGTTCACTTTGGCCCACACGCCCAGGTATGGTCTTGACCTTTGCACTCTAAAGACTGTGTTCTCTTCCTAGGTTCTGAGACATGTTCTTGTCCTTATTCATCTAATGCTCTGATCATGAAGTCAGTAGTACAACCTTGGACCTTTACTTTGGACCTTTCTTTTGATCAGTGTCACATTGGTTGTTTGCTTATGCATCTCATGCACCTCTGAGAATCACGAGGAAGCTCACAGTCAGAAGGATCTGGCGTGTTGTTAAGGTAATCCAAAGTTTAAATCAATGGTGAAGGCAGAAAAAAGCATTTCTGAAGTAAGCACTTGCGTGGGGGACTTGAAAGGAGGCTATTGTTCTGTATTAGTTTCAGGCCTTCACTTCTGCCTTAGGTGTTGAATCTCACTGTTGCGCACCAGGAATAGGCTATCAGCAGGCTCTGCTTTGTGCTTGAACGCAGTCTCAGCTGGGGAAAAAAAGATGCCCAAGGTCCATGGTTTTCATGTAGCCTGAGTTAGCATCTGACCACATCTGAGTATTTTGCAGGTCAATATGTGAGGCATTAGGAGTGAAGGCATATTCAAGAACTGTTTGACGCATCTGTGAGCGTCAGGGTAAGGAGAGATCCCAAGCATTAAAAGAAAAAGTTTTTTGGCAATGTCCCAGCATAAAATATTGCCAAAGACTTAATGTGCTCAAGCAGTATCATGTGTTTCTAAAATTATAAACTGTCTGACAAAGGCATCTCTTTGAAGAAACATTTTGAGAATCAAGCAATAGATGTAACAGTCCATCATTCAGCCTTTATACAGAGTAACTGCACTTGGTGTAAGTGAATGAAGTGTACAGATGTCTCTCTGATCCTCATATAAACATTTCCACTGTCTAGATGTTATTAAACTGTTTCCGTGGAGGCTGACGTCAAAGATGGATTCTTCACTTAGAGGTCATGACCACCAGATTGTAAAGAAAACTTGCAGTAAAACTAATAGATAAAATTCTTCATGTTGTCTTGATCCATGTTGCACAATACAAAGTTTATTTTTCAGTCATAAAGAATATTGCTTGTTTGGCTTTTTAAAAACAAACTGTAAACAATCGAGTTAAAATTGGACGATGATCTGTTGCTCACCACTCCCAGATCAGATTTTTTTAATGGTCACATCTGCAGTCCACGTGTTTTGGACCTTATAAATATTTTTCGCTTAACTGATAGGACAGGTCATTCTACTCATGTACTCTTCATTATGTTTTACGTCAGTGTCTGCTGTTTACTCTCGGATTAATCTGAGTCTAAAGAGCCTCATGTGTGTTTTGGCAGGGGTACTTGTGGAAGCCCATCTTGTCGTTCTGTCAGCTGTGAAGGGAATGGCTTTAGATAAGATGTGCTCATCCTTCAAACTGAAGAGTAATGGGCTTTCTGGCTCTTAAATGTTTCTCACACAAATCAAGACTGGATTATATCAGTATGAGAGACATATCTGAAAAAATGAAATGGAGAATTTTTTTCATTGTTGTATTTATAGTCTTCACAGTTAGTCATCTTTGTCTTCTTTATTAGTATGTAATAATGTTGAGATTTTCTTTACCAGTTGCTTGATCTTAAAGTTGAATAAGACCCAGAAAAGCCTTAAATCTAGTGTTGGGGTGGTAGTTGTGGGCTGACCCAGTTTCAGTGGATCATTAAGGTGACCATTTGAACACATAAGGTTGGGGCCAAAAGAACTATTTTTGCGGGCAGTTTGTTTTTCTCTCAGTCATGTGCAAAAAGAATTTCTGGATTCGACGTCAAAAGGCAAAGAAAGGAGATCAGATAGCTAATCTGGGCTGCATTTCTCCTCTCAGGCACAGATGAAGCAGCATCAGTTTACTAGTCAAATCGGATCTGAAATGTTTTTGATCAGCCAAAGCATTTTTGATGTCTGAAGTCTGTATCTTTTTATTTTTTTTGTGCTGGGGATTTCAAGTTAATGCAGTTAGCAAGTACTGGAACCATATACATATGGTCACCTGACCTCACACTATGCAAACTTCATACATATATATATATATATATATATACACTGCTCACAAAAATTAAAGGAACACTTTAAAGAAACACATTAGATACATCAG
>JBBJLS010000039.1:14066106-14096733 GCA_037577275.1 Bryconaethiops microstoma
GGGGGGGGGCGTGGCTTCTAATTGTTATAAATCCATAATGGTTCTGGCGCCCATGTTCTGGACTCTGAGGGTACCTTTTTTCTATAACAAACTAGATAAAATATGAATGCCCTGCAGTGGCAAATAGCTTTGGTTTTATATTTGATTAATGTGTAAGTTGATATTTACAGAAACATTTAAACTGCAGCTGTGTAGCTGTGTTACACACACAAGATTATTACACTTTTGTTCATATAGCAGTACTTTTAAAATAAAAGTGCACAATACACTGCTTTTGAATTTATTAATCATTATTGTGTATAACAATGCATATAACAATCATGCGATTAATCGAGATTAAACTTTTGAATCATTGTGCAGCATTAATATATATGTGTGTGTGTGTGTGTGTATGTATGTATGTATGTATGTGTGTGTGTGTATATATATATATATATATATATATATATATATGTACCATGCAAACAGGATGATATATAATTTTTTTTTTTTAATTCAATGTTTTCATTGAATTCATCATCATCCTCTTATTACAATACCCAACATTCATTATGCAAATATATCATATAACTACTGGGAATTGCTGTGATGTTAAGCAGTCCTGACTATTACCCTATAACCAAGCAAGCACTAGTTTAACACTTACCTTGGTCAATAAGGAAAAAACAGTTCTATCTTTATTCAGTACAAAATTTACTCCAAAGATAAATTGATACCATTTCCAGTGAAAGGAAGCACAAGTTGTCCAGATAAGCTAGCTACCTTGCTTACTTTAGTGTTCAGCTTGTTTTCTTCACTCTTCCACTGCAGGTATGCCGCTACAATTAGATGTTCAGCTTCTAAACCAAGTATTAACATTAACTATCTGTCTTCCTTCTGCATCCACCAGCTAATGAAAAAAGCGCTGCCTACTCCCAAATCCACCCCCAGGGAGTTGTAGTTTTCAAAAAGTTCCTATCTTCAAGAAACATCATCTGAGTGGGGATTTCCCAGTCTATAAACTGGAAAATCCCATTTGAAACTGTAGAGGCTGTAGGATGTGAATAAGTAGGTTTGCAACAAGCACAGTGAGTTTGTTTTGTTTTGTTTTTTTGTTTTTGTATCTCTTTAAATAATATTAAGTAGATTTGCTATTGTAGTTTCTGGATTTGTAAAACATACAGTTGCCCATTAATATGCATACAAGTACAATGCATAACTAAAAATGGTAGCAGAGTCCATAATTAAGCCTGAATTTAGTTAGAGTTAATAGCATGTACTTTTGCAAAATGCCACACTGAGGGCAACCAGTTTACCTTACTTGTAAACTACATGAGCCTCAAAGCTCCCATGCTAAAGCAAATAATGGACTACATTTGGGGTGAATGGGATAACTTCATACATTTTGCTTGTTTTTTCAATAAATTACCAAATATTCAAATAAATTACCAATGTTTCTGTTTCTCTCTATCTATGTCAAGTGTGGTATGACGAAGCATTGATTTTACGCCCCCGTAAGTAAACTGTTATTTAATTTCTCCTCCCACTCTCTGTGAGGACCACATGCACTCTAGTTACCACATGGTGCATAACAATCTGTCACTGCTGGCTCAGATGAAGTCACTGAGAGCTTTCTGCTTCTTCTAGCTCTGCTTTTTGAGCCATTATGCATTTTGCAGAACTTGCGATTTCAACGTGAACATCAATGATTGTGACAGATGGTGTGTGTCTCGTGGTGTATTCGAAAGCATATTCTATTTTGAATAGGAATGTCATGTCTCCCATGAAAAGTCATGACCACTCACCTAACCCACATGTTATGCAAATCACAGCATACACTATATGAATAAAGCATCTTAGCACAGCATGCACATAATACTTTGCCAAATTAGATAAACAGGACGATCCAGGAGGAACACTTGAACAGCATGTTTACTTTTAGTAGAGTGCAGCCTCCATTATCAATGATTAGCTCTGGTGTCATAAAAGATAAACGGCACTTTCCTCTTAAGGAGAGTGCCCACACGGAGCTAGCTATAGATAAACACTGGTAGAGAAGTAGCATATAGGTATGTGTTGGCAGCTGGACGCTTTCTCTTTCTGTCATGCTAAGAGGCCTGCAGATAAGAAGAATCGCCTTCTTTCTTGTGGCCCAGCATTTACAAATGTCTTTTACTGATGAGCTAAAAAAAATCCTATGCGGTAGCACATATTTACATAGAGAGTTCATATGTACTGTGTTGTGAAATCTGCCTCAGGGCTTAGCACATGGTATTTTGTAATCATTGTAATGAGTGCAACAGGTGGTTGCATATGAGTAAATGGCTGTATTCTCTCTTTTTTCCTGCTTGTATTCCTGCCAGATAAGCACTTCATATCCCAACTATCACTATTCTGAATAAAAAAAACTGCAAAACTGGTCTAGTAAGCTGTAGACCATGAGCAGGGGTGCATCATCATAACTGGCAAACCAGACAAATGTTTTGGGCCCCTGTTTGAGAAGGTGGTCACTTATATTTGCACCAATCCCTTGACATAATGTTTCTGTTAGTTCATTAGTTCTCAATTATTATAATGAGTGGAGAAATTAATCTTGAAGTCCATACCAAATTTGTGTTTGTGGAGGAGGAGATATTTTTGTCATTTGAATTCTAGAGAAAGTTAATGCAGTGCATGTAGACTTAGTGAGAGGATTGAAAAACACTTCTTGTTTTTGTCATTTTTAGAAACAAAAAATAATCAAAAGTCAGATGCCTTTGCTATTCAGTTTATATGCTGTGCGTGGGTTATGTGTTGTGAACATGACTTTGTTATTATGTATTTGCATTTAAATAATTATTTAACCCTTCTGAGGGTTTATCAGTCAGTAGTTGTCTTTCAAGCAGCAGTTTTCTCAGTTTTCTGTGCTAATTGGATTCTCAGAATTATTTTGAAAAAAGTCATACCAGTGGTGCTGTATTAGAAGTTTTTGGTATTTTTTGTTGTTGCTGTCTGCCACACTTTTTTAAAATAACATAAAAAGGCAAATCATTCTGGCAAAACATTTCCTCAGCTTGTCATGATTTTGAATTAGCTATTCAGCATTGGTGTAAGGGGCAAAATGGTGAATGGGTTAAATGCAGAGAAATCATTTCACTGTGTGTTGTACTTGTATGACTATGCATGTGATAAATAAAGATTCTTCTTCTTCTACTTCTTCTTCTTCTTCAAAACCCTTCGCATTGGCTCAATTTAATAAAAGCTCAGTTTGTGAATATATGTGTCTGACTGTCTTAAGAACCATGCAAACAGGAGGTGGGGTGATCCCTGCTATTTATGACCAATGTTTATGGGGTCTCTCAATATAAATCTTGATATCAATTTTATTCACATGTCACAAGTGAATAAAGTGTACTATTAACATTGGCATTGACTTGAGCATTTTACAGCCAACAGTCGACAGTAATTACTTTTTAAAAAACTTTTTTTTTTGTTCTTTCACAACTTCACATTCTTCCACCATAGAAATGACCATACGTTTGAACTGAGAACACAAGTAAATTCTTCTATGAGGGACTCCATACTCCTCTTCCACAGGATGACTAGCATTTTACCTACATGTTAATTTGCACAGGATTAAGAAAACCTGTTTTATTCTGTATTTTGGAACATAAAACGGTCCTGGTACTGTCAAAATTTTACATTATCCTACCCCAAAGAAAACTAATCTAATCCAATCAAAGTAGTGTTTTAGTCATTTTGTCTGATCTAGAAACAGTTACATTAGACGGAACACAGCCCTTTATCAGGTAAATGAGCATAGTCTGTCCATGCATCCATGTTGGTGGCTGAGTAACCAAAGACAAAAACACAAGGCATCTGCAGGGGGATGACGCAGGAAAGCATTGAGAAATGGAGCTTGTCAAGGTTTTCTGTGTAAATCTGTGAATGAGTAAGATATGAGTAGGAGGGCAGCTGTGGAGTTGCATGCTAACTGTGAATGCATGTCACAGCAAGGCTGTGTGTGTTTTGATTGAGGGGCCATTATCGGGTTACACTAAGCATTTTACACTTTTCATGTGCTTTTAACTCCCTCAGCCCCCTTTTTCCTTTATTCTGCCCACCATGCTCCCCCTCATTCCTTATCAGGGCTAACAATACACAATGTGGTGTGTGTGTGTGTGTGAGTTTGTTTGTGAGTTTGTGTGTGTGTGTGTGTGTGTGTGTGTGTGTGTGTGTGTGTGTGTGCTGCTCGCGCCTCGTGGGGATGCAGTGTGCTTCCACGTGTTTGGCTGGGCCAGTATAGGCAGGCAGAGAAGAGACACCCAGTGCTAGCTCCAACAAGTCCGAACACACACACACACATACACACACATACACCGTCACAGCGTGTGACTGCGCACCACGCTTCAGGCTGGCTGGATTTCGTCTACCAGCTTTAGTTTCCCTCTCACATACGCTACTGCTCCTGGACATCACCAGAATCCTCTCTGTATTTCTCTTTCCCACTCGAATCCTCCTAGGCCTTCACTCTTTTCCAACTTTGGACACACAGCCAAAGCAAAACAAATATGGAAACTTAGCGGGACCTCATACCCCTAATGCTTGTCTCTTGGGACCCCACAAGAAAGGTCGACGCTCCGCCAACTCTTGTTTTCCCTTTAGTTCTCCAAACTCTTCTCGTCGACTCACGCAAGAAAGTTTCTCGATTTCTTTGGGAAGCAAATTGTCTACTTCTTGAAGAAGTTCTCCAGGTTTGATGGCAATCAGCGTGGCCTGCATAGTGGCGAGGTAAGCTACTGTCTTGCCTGGTTTGGACAGCAAACTGTACCCGTATGTTCAGGAAGTTCTTGGTGTTGATGACAATCTCCATGACTAACGTGGTAAGGATGTAAATGTCTTCCTGGAGCTGAAAGCTGTGTAAAAGTGGCCAGTGATGTCTTGTTAGTTACATTAGAAGATGATCACACTTGTGTTTCCCAAATTCTGAGCAAGGATGCAGAACTTGGAACAGCCCAGGACACGCTAAAATTCATTTAGCCAAGCACTGTGCAAAGGTTAGTTTAGCCAAGGAACTTTCCATTGGTCCTCTGACTCTGGACTCCATAGCTGACTGAAGATCCTCTTCTTGACCCCTTTAGGTAACAGGATTATTCAAGTTTTTACCTAAGAGACTGATTAAAATCAGCTCCGCAAAATGTGCCTTCATCACTGGAAACCTGTAAGGGACGTGCTGCACCAGTCTTTGCGGTAAAACAGCCTTGGCTATCTGCACTGCAATTTGAAATCATGCACAAAGATCACCGCTTACCTCGGAAGAGTTCACTGTTCAACTTTGGATCAGGTCGAAGAAGGCACTCCTGCATTGGGTATAGTCATTTATCTGTTTATTTATTATTCTCTTTCTATCCACCTATTGCTAATCTTTACTGTAGTTTACAGCCATGTTATCTAAGCCCTCGTCATTCTCCTTGTATGTGTCTTGTAGTTTTTCCTTGTTTTTAAACTGGACAAGGAGAGCACATTACCAGCTGCACACTTTTATAAGTGTATTTCTTATCTTCTTTTTTGTGCATGGGAGTGTGAATGTGTTCTGAAAAGTGAAGAAAAAAAAACAGCTAGGAGTCAGTCTCAATTTCTGAAATGAAGGATTGAAGGGCATATTGAGTCTTGTTACAAATTGTAGCCCTCTGGCAAAAGCTTCTCAATTTAGCTTATCACATTTCAACAACCTGTGATGTCACACCTACTGGAGTAATTTTAGGTCTCTGCTTTGACTGATTTACAGAGGTTGTAAATTGCAGCACTTTTGTACTTAAGTGGACTGTGAAAAGTTATTTGTTGGTGTGACTCAACATTCTCCAGTATAGCTGTCACGTGCGGATATAATCTATGTTTAAAAAATGACACGTTTGTTTATTTATTTATTTACTTTGAACTGCTAACACATTGTACTCCAGTAACATTGCAATTCAGGACCAAAACATTCTTATTATATATAATTCATATTATAAACACACACACACACACACACATATGTATATATACATACATATACATATGTGTGTATATATATACATATATTGTGTGTGTGCGTGTGCGTGTGTGTGTGAATACTGACAGTTGGGTAAATGGGGAGCTGGACAATCAATGTTTGGCTGCTTTCAACACCAATGTGTTTGTGCGTTTGCGGGTTGGGGGAAGGGTTTGGATGAAGGCACCATGGTCCCACTGTCAGCCTGGCACAGCAGAAAGCCAGTGATGTCAGAGTATGAGAGAATATCCAATGCACTGGTCCTCACATTATTTAACAAAAAGCACAGTGTTGTCCCATTTGCTTGGTTTATCCAAGGTACTATGAAGCTGCTCCATGGATCTGCAAAGTAAGCAAATTCAGCCCTGAAAAATATCTGAATAGGTTGCAAGGTACTGATCAATCCAACCTTTCTGTGTCATCAATTAATGATTTACGTATAATATAAATATATCCAAATAATTCTACACAAGAACATTTTTGATGAAGTCTGTTCTGGCACAGGAGTTGAAACTAAAAAAAACATGCAAACGTTTAGATTTTTTTTAAAAACTTGTCAGATATGTGACCAGTACCTCTTTTAAGGAGCTAAAACGTCTGTTAAGCACTAATAGATGTATATATTTTAAATGTAGTCATACAACTCTTTTTTGGTATTACTTTTAAATTTTGGTTGGGTACCTTGAGTTTGAAAACTGATAAAGTGAGTAATAATAAGTGAATGTCAACATCCCTCTGTTGTTCATAAAGTAAAACGGGCAGATGTAATAATAAAACTGTACATGGCCAGCTAGGTTATTATTAGATGTGGCCTTTTTTAGAGCAAGGCGGGCCTGCTCTCCCCCAGTGGACCCTGTTTCCAACTCTAATCTCTTCCAGATGTGCTGATGTCACAAGCACATGGAAGCATCAAAGCTGGAGCCCTTCAAAGTGCATGAGCCTGTGCATGAGGAGGCTGCAATTTGATTATCCGCCCCAAGAGAGCGCAGCAATTCCTTCAGAGCCAGGCAGTAGCCTTCAACCCCCACAAAAGTATCCATAAACACACACACACACACACACAAAGCAGTTAGCAACTGCAATAACTTCTAAGCAACTGAGAGGATTTTGACCATGTGAACTTGTTGAAATTCTGCTTATTTATCAGACTTCACTTGATTAAGTTTGATGAGGCATTGGCATGTATTATGAGCTTATCACACAGGACAAGTGGCTGAGACTTATGTCGAAAGCAGGACAGTATAAATAAGTGTACGGCACTGTAAACCTCAAAGCCAAAATGTCTATATAAATAGAAATGTAAATAGATAGAAAAGACAATAGGCAGATAGTTAAATGTATACAAATGTGGGCAATGTGGAGGTCAGTAGATGTACTGTGCATAGTAGATGTGAACCATAAAAGCAGCACAGCATAGTGCAAATGACAGGTCCACGTTTACACATAGTAAAAGCATAGTAACATATCTTGAGTAATATAACTGACATAGCAGTGGGCAATATGACATATGTTATCAATGCTGTGATTAATTACATCATATATGCTTGTCTGAATATAACATGGCTATGGTCAGTACTTCCATGGCACTGGATATATCATCATCAACAGATTTAACCAATTTATAGAGGGCCTGTAAACAACAACTACCATTACATGACTATTTCTTCCTTACTGCAGTATAAGTATGAGGTTACCCACATGTAAAATCTTTTTGTCACCCATCAACATTGGTAAAACCCAAAAGCTCGAAACAGATCGAAGGTTGTGGACCATAACAGATTAGGAACAAAAAAATGCATTGGCAAACATTATGGGGGCACATACAGTGAAAGATGGTAAAGAAGAACCTAAAGATTATATAACAGTTTTAGAACTGCACAGTTTAGTTTCAGACACCACCCCTATGGCCAGGAGCATTTTAAAAGACTTCCATGAAAAAGTCTTTCCTAAGTGCAAGCCACAAAATGCAGCACCTCAGCTTTGCAAAATGTCTTTGGAACTACAAATGGAATCTAGTGGTCAAAATCAAGTAACTTTTTAGGTTTATTTAATATACTGTTTGTAGATCATTTTCGTGAAGGTCTTAATTTCTGGAGTCTCAATTTATTTTGACCAAATGTTACATCTTTCCCATGCCTTCTTTATTAAATTGTTCATTTTGCAAATACTGGTTTTGAGGGCTGTATTCTTGTGCTGGTACATTTAGTCTACTCCAACTTGTCCTCAGAAAATCAAATTATCACGATTCATGTCATGTGCTATGAAAATGTCTTCATTTATCAGGTTATATTTTTGCTGTATTGCTCATTATTTAAAAAGTGATGTGTCCAGTGTCCCCCGATAAGAGACAGCAGCCTCTCCTGTGAAACTCATAGGACCTCGCAGCAGACTGTTGTCTCTGTGCTTAGCTTTCTCCTTATAAAGATCTATGCTGCTGGGTACCCTTCCATCAGATAAAAATGATTCAGAACATTAGGTCCTGTGTTATTTGGATAGTCCCCAGTGGATGGTCTGCAGATGCTTGGATTGTTAACAAACTATCCAGTGAAATGTACTGCACTCTACAGATATAAATAATGTAGGTTAGGGTCTCATCTAGGGTCTGGAATGAGATTAGATCAAGTTTAGGATTGAGGTTTGGGGAAAATATTCTAAAAGTCCTGCCCAAGGTTTGTGGTTATGCAATAAAGAAGGTGGTAAACTGGCTATTTTAAGGTTTGAAGGGCCTGGCCGTCTGGTTAAATTCCTGGTTTTTGTTCAGTTTATGTAACAGTCTTACAACTAATATAAAAAGAACAGTGCTTTGCAGTTATTTTTTATATGTTAACCAACTTTATATGTTAACAAAAACAACTTGGGAATAGATAATAGTGCAATAATAGCAACCTCTGTAACATAAATAAACAGTTCAGCAAAAAATCAAATGTATGTAACTTTCCACTTAACCCAAAGGTAGTTGAACAGATATGACATGTTTGATGTCTAATAACCCAAAAGTCAATCCAATAGCCCAAACTGTTTGCATAGAAATACATTATCAAAGGTTCTCTCAACCCGATCAAACCACATTCAGATCTTCATTAAGATTGTGCAGACTTGTCTGTGTGGTTTAGGTCTTAGTTCTCTAATTAACAAGTACTTGGCAAATCCTAGCTCTTTAGTTGTTTTGTTCAGTTTTATAGTTTACACTTATAATTTACAGTTTTATAGTCATACCCTATCCTAAATCACATTGACAGGTCTGTGCCAACTTAATGAAGGTCTGGATGTGGTTTGAGCAAGTTGAGGGAGGTTTTGGAGATGCAGAGCTGAGCTATTTAAATGACTGTTGAGTTCGTTTGTTATATATGTTAACCACACAGCTGCAGATCTGAAATATGGTAGCAAAATTTGCACTCTTGATTAATAACACCTAGGGGTAGTGGTGTCTGTAAAATTGATTTTTTGCTGAACTGTTCCTTTCTTCCTGAAATTCATACACCCACCCCTGACCCCACCAGTATTTTCTCTGGTATCAAACTGGTGCCTTGTCTTTTTCCTAGACTTTGAAATACACAATGCAGATTTTTAGATGCAAGGTTCTTTCTGTTCATTTAAATTCACATTAAATTCACATTTCTCATTAGCCTACAGTAATGAAGGGTATTGCCATTCTGTTATGGTCTATGTGGTCTTATAAAATATTGAGTTTAGAAAACTCTGGACTTTAAAGGCATTCCATCGTACTACAACGCTTGCATATTGCTCAGTTACTATCAGTCTTGCTCTGATTCTCTCTCAGACAGCACAAAAACACACTGAATGTATGCCTCATAGGTCTTAGCATGCATTGGAAAAAAAGGAGTGAGACAATTAATAAAACGATAACAGTGTGTGCAACTGGTCCTAAAATAACTTCCAGAGTCTGGACCAGTTCCCAGAGAGCGCGCAGCAGTCTGATTACAGAGTCTGCCTGCGTCAGTGCCCCATCCCATCACAGCACGCCTAACCTTCCAATCAATCCTCTAATGAGCAAATCCAGTTTCAGCTATATCATTCAGTTTCCCTCACTGTTGTATGGCCCTGTTTATGTGGGCCTAAGTGTGTAACAAGTAGTGCACTATAGATAAGTATAAATACTCTTTCACTGCTGCATAAGCACCCTCAGAAAACTGTGACTGGCTTGTATGTTAATAGATGTAACGTAAACAGCATAAGACCTATATCTGTAGGCACTGACCTTCATTGAAAGCCTTTGATTTTTTTTTTTTTTTACTTCCAGTAAAAAATTTTAAAAAAGGGAGTAATAGTGACCCCTTCTGGTTGAATTATTAATTCTGCTACGAGTCACAACTGAGCCAAGGTTCTTATAACCAGCTTAATGCTTTTTTAATAAGTAATAAATATATCATGAATGTATAGATTTTAGGTAAGCGTTAAATATTCATTCGCAAATGAACTAATAAACAACCGCCTTTGTCCACTTCTTCTCACACATACAGTATGAAGTCAGGTACTGAGTGTCCTGTGTTTACTATTGTGGCACGTAAAGAGGTGGTGCTATAAACTTGTTTAAAGTGCAGTTAAGCATTTTAATTGTAAATATATTTGAATACATTTGTTTGTATGGGTGTGTTCGGAAAAAGCGATGCAGTGAATGGTCTTTTTCCAAATGTCTAGGTTAAATTATCAATACCGATATGAACGAAATATGTTACATGTTCACAATTATTACCAGTTCTAAGTAAACTGAAAGGTTTGATGATTATAATGTATTTTATTCATATCAATATCAATGAAGTACTTGAAACACGTGACATCAATGTGTTTTTGTTAAGCCACAGCCATGTCATTTCTTCATAGCAGTAGCTTTTAATTAGCTGTATTCAGTTTCTTGGACAAAGAAAGAAGGAAAAGGCAGAGTAAGAAAAGGAGAGTGTTGCACTTTTATCAGGTCTCTATGCATCTTTTTCAGAAACAACACATTTCTCATGTTGTACAAAGGCCCACACAGTGCCAGCGCTTCTCAAAGAAGCTTCTGTCTGCATACAGTAATCTAAATGACCTTGATCTATTGCTCTTCACTGTATCATGGTGTGTGCGTCATAACAGTGATAACTTCCTCCAAGATTCTGCGCTCATCCTTGTGTCTCAGAGCAGATATGACTCTCTTGTGAATTTAGACTATGCAGTCTAATCAATGTTCTCTGTATTTTAGGCAAAAAAATATAAAATTCATTCAGTTGTTAGGATGTAAATAGTGTTATTTGGGTCAGGATTCATGTGAAACACTCTATTCTAGAGAAACTTTCCTTAAACCAAAGATTCAAGGAGTGTAATGCCTCTAAACTCTCCCTCACAGCAAGCTATTACGTGAAATGGTTATGAATACACTGTCTGATGCCTGTTTCATTTCGCTTTCTCGTACTAATTAAAAAAAAAAAAAAAAAAAAACCATTGACAGGTATTGTTTAGGTGTTGTTTGTCAGGAGTCTAGGTTTAGTGAGCACGTTGTAGCTTGGTTGAACAATGGATGTGGACTTGAGTTAAGCTTTACAGGTTTAAGAAACAGATGTAGACGACTTAAGCACTGTTGTACGTCGCTCTGGATAAGAGCGTCAGCTAAATGCCATGAATGTAAATGTAAATGAGAAATTGTTATACAATGATTGTCTTGTAGGATTTTGGCCTAAAACACCTTTTTTTCAAACAGTTTATGGTATATGCAGAACAAAATTATTTTTTGAGATTCACCACTATTTTACTATTGTCAACTTTGTTTGTAAAAATTTGAAGACATCTGTAGCTTCACTGGTGGGTTTGGATAGTAAATAAAATGACTGTGATTGTGTTGCAATCATCACAACTCTGTTAGTTCCTAATGCCAGTACTGAAAAGCAGTCTGAATCATTAAGTTACCAGTATAATCATAAATTAGAATTATGCTGAGGATGGCATTAAGACGACTTGATTCAAACTGTTCTGAATTATGCTGAAATTTAAAAATAAATTGTGAAATTCCCTTTTAACTGTGTATATATTGTAGTTTTAGGAGCAATAAAAGCTGCTGTTGGGAAATGAAGTGATACAAATCTGGTTTATTAAATACAGTAGACTAAATTGAAACAAGCATTAATGCAGTTGGAGCTAACAACTTAAAAATACATGTGTGTGCACTTTGGTGAAAAATTAAATATCCTTTAATATGCCACCAGTCTTTCAGAATAAATGTTTAAATGTTAGTATAAGATGTTAACATGTTAGGATATTGAAGAATGGTGTAAGACTGTGAGGAGTATGTTTTAAATTTGAGAATGAGTGTATCACACGATTTTAGGCCAGATTTGAATTGTTTCATTGTGTGTGAATTCATTATTTTGTATTGGGTCAGGCGCACACAGGTGTTTTTCAAAGCAGTGTTTTGACTCCATGAATCACTGAGACACAGTGGAACAGCTGATGTAAGCAGCGCACACTGGGTGGCACTATTTCCTTAGCCAGAGAAGATATTGTACTGTACCTTTCAACACTGAGCAGCATTGTACAATAAGCTGCTTTGCATCAGTTCTCATGTGTACGCTCACACAAAGCTAGTTACATTCAGACCTGTACAAGCACCACAAGCCAGAATGTGAATGACAACAATAAATATATTCAAATTTTTGTTCAGTTACTTATATCCTGTCATTGGAAAACGTTATATAAATAGTTTTCCTTTTTCATTTCATGATGAATGGTCCAATAGAAAATATCCAGAATAATCTAAAATGAAATAATATATCTTATTATTTTTTATATCTCAAATCTTATATTTCTTATTGTTTTTCCTGTTCTTGTAAAATCCTCATTTTAGAGATACAGGGTTTGTTATATCTTTTTATAAAGATTTGTGGATTTTAGTAACACTGAATTTCACCTTTTATTTCAGTTCACTGAACTGTTAAAACTACAGTAATCATGAGGTAACTGATTAACTTCTAACTCCAATGACAACTAACTGCTAAAGCTTCTAAATCTAAATGTAAACTTTACAGACAAGACAAGAGATATCGTATAGATTCTACAAGAAATGTATGTGGCTGTGGAAAAAGTTACCCACTCCTACAGGGCACTGTGCTCTCTAAAGCTTACTGTCTTGGAAATGAAAACCTTCATAGTGTATGTCAAGCCAATGACCTGGGACAGTATGACCTGTGCGTGTGTATGTGCACAAATTCAGGTGTGTGAGAAGCCATGTGCACATACATACAGTTGGTGTACTCCTGGTCAAATGACATATTATGTTACCTGCACCTGCACAGTTTGTGTTGAACAATTTCTGTATATATGTATTGTTAAACTGTGCACTAAATCTGAAGAAATATTAAAGTAAGTTCTCTGTAGCAGACATGTACTTTAGTTTTTTTTAATTACAGAAAATAAACAAAACGTGCATGTACATTTTTATGCATGGAGAGATGTGTTCTCGCAGTATGCTAGCATATTTGTGTGTGTGTGTGTGTGTGTGTGTGTGTGTGTGTGTGTGTTTGTTGTCTGTATGAATGTGTGCTCCTTCTCAGGGGTTCACCCCCCCTGCAGTGTGTGGTTGACCGGAAACAGTTGGGGGAGAAAGACACCCCTTCAGGCCCCTTTAACACTTCTGCCTGAGCAAATATTTATCCTCATTTCAGCAGCGCTCTGTTTCAGCCCTGAGGGAACTGGGCAGCTAAAGTCCAGTCATGTAATTAAAGCTTCCACCCGCGTCCATCGCCCGCTCTCGCCACTCATTGATTTCACATGTATCTCAACCCAGGATGAAGGTGACCTGTATTGGGGTTCATGTTACACATGATTTAGTTTTTATATTAACTAAATTAACTAACTAAATTAACATTGATTGATAATTGATCAAAGTTAGACACCTAGTCACAACATGGGGTAACTTTGGGGAAGCACGTTGGTAATGCCATGTGCATGTGTGTGTTTGTGGGCGTGTGGCTGGGTGTGTGTGTATGTATTTCAAACAGTATTGAATTTCCTTGATATATAAAATAAAGTAGTGTTCAGGTTGTGTATATCAATCGTGCATCACAATGTAATATAAAAATGCATGGTGTTAATATATCTGGACTTTTTTGTCTTTCAGAAAAGACATTGAATTTACCTCCAAATTCGTACATCATTATGTGGATAAGGTCATGCCTGTATTAGGAACACCTGGTATACGCTGGTTTATCTATTTAATAAACAAAATAAATACAGTGGCTGGTTATACTAACCTAACCTAGCCATTGCTGAAGAAAACAAAATGTGTTCAGCAAATGTTCTTTGCTTCATCAATTCAACAGCAAGGTGTTGCATAGATTCACAAACACAAATTTGGGGAAATGGCACAATGGACAGGTGCTGGAACATCTGAGGCAGTTGGGAGCTTGTTCGTCATCATCTGCGTGCTGGGTGATTGTATGTGTCAATCCAGGGAGAGACAATTTACAGTTATTTCCAAAATGGACCACAACAAAGAGCAGTGGGGACATGTCCAGAGCATAAATGAAGCCTATATGTATGTGTCCATCATTGATACTTACATGAATAAAATATTACAATCAACAAAATTTTGTTTTACAGTTTACTCAATATTGACAATAACTGTGTATACTGATTTCATTTGGAATTAATGTATACATTTGAATCAAGTGGATTCAGTGAAATTAGAGAAACTAGTGAAAAACAGAGCTTATAGACTATGGTTGGTATCCATATTTTCATACTGCCGTACCATGCGGATACATACCGTATCTGACGGTATTGTTTTATTGGCCAGGGGGAGGGGCACCAGTGCTTTAGTTTAGTCTTGTTTGGTTCATTGACCGTGCCAGCATTTGTTGATGTTATGGTGCTTTCGTTTTGTTGACAGGGGTGGTGGAGTGAGGGAGCGTTATTAGAAGTCATACAGGTGGTATTTCTACATGCCATGTTATACCGTCATACTACTCAAGCACAGTAGCTTATTTTTAAGGCCCAAAAAAATGTTTTTACTATTTTTAAAACTGTAAGGGCAAAGCTATTTCTTTTTGGCTAATGTTAGACTTTTAATTTTCACTTCAAAACAGGATTTTTAAGGCAACAGAAAGGCTTAAATTGAAATTCATAGAGACTTATTCCGTTTGGCGTAAGGGCTGCTTTAGTCTGTTTTGATGCCATTTCACCCCAGCCAGTGTTACTGTATAGCTTGATATCATTCGTCATAAAAGGCTTATATAGGTGTCGTGTAGGCTTATGCCCTACAGTATTACAGAAATTTTGAATTAAATGTTGATGCTTGTATTCATTGTCACGGTCAAGACAAAACTACTTTTGCTGTTTTTTGTACTTACCAAAATGTCAACTGACCTTCACGCCTTTTAAACCTTATTTTAGGAATTTTTGGATGAATGGAACATTACAGATAGCCCCAGGTCAATCTTGTCCCATTAACTTACATTAAAAGTTAGTGTTCTCCTTCTCCTGTAAAGTTACCAATTAGATTTTTTTTTTCTGGGTGCATGGGCTGGGAACTGCTGTTTTTCTTCAACAAAGCGTAAAGAGTAAAGAGTTAATATGCTGGAGACATTCCAGGAAGACTGGAGCCGTTCATCCTGTGGATTTCCACTCCCCCCCCATCTCGCTGACCTCACAGCGTTCAATTGGCACTTGTTCAAGAACACAAGAACACACGTGCACACGGCCGCAAACACATAAGCGAACACACACACACATGCTTGCACTCTATATTGGGTAAGTGTGCTGGCAAGAGGCTTCATTCGCATATGAGTTCAGATGTCAGAGACAGCCAGAGCTGCAAGAAGGGAAAGGAGAGGGGGTGGGGGGCGTTCTGGGTAAGACTGAGAGAAGAAAGCAAAGCTGAAAGAGCGGAAGAGAGAGAGAGCGCACGCATGAAACGGCTCAACAGGATCACCAACACTGGATCAGCACCACAGCACAGGAAGTGAAGTGACCAAGAGGAAAGCCAGTGCAGCTTTTATTATCCTTCTGCCTCTGTCTGGATGGTCTTAGATCTCTCTCTCTCGCTCTTCTCTCGTTCTCTTTGGAGCCATGCGCCTCAACCTGCACATGTAAAGCCTGCGCCGGGCTGAGCGTTCTCGGGAGCCTGTACTACAGTAATTGCAGCAATAAGAAAAGGAGAACGAAAGCGAGAAGCAAGACTGTATGAACCTGATTTTCTGAGGATGAATGCCAAAACCAAGGGAAACTTCAAGGCTTCTGGACTGACTCAAAGTGGATTCAGTTACTCATGCCACTGCGGCTCGACTCCTTCGTTCTTCTTTTGTGACTTGTCTGAAATGGCAACCACATGTGGCTTCGGTCAGGCAAGGGCGCATGAAAGGAAAAGGTGAAGAACGGTGCAAAACTGGAGAGTGAAAAAGGAGGGAAGTGATAGACTTAGGGAAACTATGAGTTTGCCAACTAACTGTGTCTTTCTCCATCCTGCCGACCGGGCTTTCAAAGTGCGAAATGGCAGCATCTGCGGGTCCCCCTGCGCCGTCAACCGTCCAATAGACATCATCCAGAAACGCAGGCGGTAATTCCATTCACACTTTTCTCTCTGTCATGAAGAATAATGCCTCTGAAGAATGCATTGTGTGCCAAGTTTAGGGCAAGTGGTTGATCAAGTTGTTCTTCAGTGCTGATAAGTGTATGTGTAGTGTATAAACTCACTGACCAAATCTTAAGTCTTCCACCACAAGCATTTAAAGGTGTTCAGATTCTCAGCACGTGTCTCTGATGCACAGGTGGAGACAAAAGTGAGCTAATATTCCAAAGGGAACCATGTGACTTGTTAAGTCCAGCAAATTGTAATGAAATTTAGACATCATATATTATAGTCCGTCATTCCAGCTGATATGTAATGAACACACCACAGTGGACTCTGTGAACACAGCTCTTTCAAAGACACATAATTAGTCATATAACTATGATTAATACAAAAGTGGTTTGAATTAATTCTAACCATTAAAACAAGTGGTTATAACGATAATCACATCTTATAGGAGGCAAAGTGCTTGGCTCATTTCTCATAAACTGGTACAGTTTCACTTGATTGATTTTCTCTGACCTAGTGTTTGTGTATTTACAGTACCCTACACTGTGAGTAGACACAGCTCATACTGTACTGGTAATTGCTCAGGAAGAGTTTATTCTTGGTGCTAAGGCAAACCTATGGCAAGCTATAATTTGTTGATCTGAGGAGATAACAATTTTAAAACCTCAGGGACAAGCGGAAGTGAGACATATCCAGCCATATCTAAAGCAAGTTTCACAGCCCTCTCTTTTCCTGTCCATTGAGTTAGGGTCCACAGAATTTCAGATTTATGATCCATTGCTGAATGGGATTAATGGGATCTGGATTATTACATTATCGACTGTTAACACCCAGTCTTACCCACTGTGACTCGCACGGACAATGTAAGTAATAGTTATTGTCAAGACAATTTTAAATGTCCATTCATTAAAGTGGTCATTGTGGATTATTAAAGTTGGTGTAAAAAAGCCAGTTTAAAGTAGTAATTGAGTGTGCAGTAGCTTTGTGGTCCAACTAAGAACCATACATGACTACTTTTAAACACATGCTTTTTATTTGTTTAAGTTGCCCTGAAAAAAAAAAAAAAATGTTGTCTCCAGAAGGTACCTTCATGAATTTTTATAGTCGTAACTTTATTTTATGACACACCTTTGTGATTTCTTGACATAAAGAGAACTACCTTTTCAACATAGACAGCATCTACATTTTGAATCACACCCTAACATCATTAAGGGTGCGCCCAAACTGATGGGCTTCTTAAAAAATGCCGTTATATCATATTTCCTGTTGTTGAAGAAGTCTGTGCCCATGCTATAGAAAAAAGACACCGTGGGGAGCTATTTGGACATTGATTCCTTAAAAACACTGAGTGATTGTATGTTTTCAATGGCAGGAAACTAGCGGAATACACCAGCAATTGTCTTTGCATTTGTGGTTTTGCGTATACACCAGTTTGCTATCTTGATGGAATTTCTTAGAAACATATACGTGATTTTGCCACTGCTTAAAACAAGGCACTAATTGTGTGCAAACTAGGTTTTAGAAACTATTGCTGATTGAACTTAAACAAGAGTCATGGTCTCAAAATTAGCTCAAATATATTACACTTCCAATAGTCAGCTGAGCTGTTTACCCATGGAATACAGCCTGTTGTTAAGTCAGAGTTAATGTGAGATTAAATAAAATATTGTTTTTAGTGTTGAGACTTCTGAGCCTTATCTTATATACATCAAACACCGCTGTGCTCATTTATCTTTGACGAGAGTGCAAACTGAGCCTCAACTGACGTCAACCTCTGAGCTGTGCATGGTGACACAGGCGTCTGTGGTCGCAGCTTCAGTTGGAGGACTTAAAAGAAGTGTGTGCGCAGTGTGTGTGTGTGTGTTTAAGGCATTTTTATGAATCTAGCATTTCGTTCAACCCACTGTTCAAAGAGTGTGTTGCCCAGAGTTTTACAATCTAGACAAAGCAATTAAGCGGACAGGCTTGTGCAAGATAACCAACTTTTGTAGAGCACTAAGAATGCTTACTGTTTCACTCTTGCTCATAATGGTTTAATTTAAAGAGGAAATGG
This sequence comes from Bryconaethiops microstoma, assembly GCA_037577275.1. Taxonomy (NCBI): domain Eukaryota; kingdom Metazoa; phylum Chordata; class Actinopteri; order Characiformes; family Alestidae; genus Bryconaethiops; species Bryconaethiops microstoma. Next base: position 14,084,713 of record JBBJLS010000039.1, read on the forward strand.
TTGAACCTTCTTCACCCCAGGCCCTAATCACATGTTTATTGAAATGTCCCTTTTGAACCCACATCTGCCCCCAAATCAAAGGCCAGCCTTCTCTGCTCTGGACACTTACTCCAGCCTGCGCATTGAGCCTCCATGGCTGGGCACTTTGCCGCTTAATTGCTTTTGCTCAGCAAGTGATGCATGCTGTCCTGTCAGGATCGATGTGATGTTCCAAATAAAGCCTGGATCTGCTGAGAGCTTAATCAGGCCCAGCAGTGGGCAGAGTGGATCCGGGAGAGAGGCTGAGTTTTGGAGAACAGTTCGCGTGGAGACGGAGAAGAGGACGAGTGCCTGTGTGCTTCTCATTTTGAAGAGCACTACCCTCAATTATGCCATGCTCCGCACAGCGGTCCACTCAGACCACCACTGGAGAGCCAATTGATTGCACCATCACATCGCTCCTCTCCTTACCCAAGCACCTTGTGCACAGAGGCTATTTGTGACCAGTCTCCAGGCACTGCAAGGCATCCTTGCTCATTTCAGAGACACCTACTGTAACCCAGTGGCCCTATGGCTTAGAATCAAATCCTGATTTCTTTCTTTGTTTCTGCATGTCACTTTCTCTTTACACTGGCAGAATACAATGCCTGTTTGGTCACCCTCAACAAAAAAAGCAATTGTTTTGGAACCCACAGAAGCCATAGCACCAACTGGAGATTTGAAAGGCAAGTGTCTTGCGCCTGACCTTGTTCCATGCCTGTTATCTATGTATTAAAGTTTGGCGTGACACATTTTTGGGTACTCAGCAGAGCAGGTGTCACGTACCACCCATTCGTCATGGCATGGATTGAAGTAGAAGATTTCAGCCCATGCAATAAAGACAATAAGGAAACATGGCATGAAATAAGAGTCACATACCGCGGCAGACGTGAGAATGATCCTCTGACAGATTTGTGAGGAAGACTTGCTGGCCATGTGGGAAAAGTGAGAGTGCCGACTGAGGCCCGTTCCAGGATGCACACCTGGTCGCAGTCCATCATTAACTGGAGCAATATGCCTGTTCGGGTCAGAAGCTAGTGTAGCACACTTAGTTTAACCCCGTTCACTCATCCCATCATCCCTCTTACAATTCTTTTCATGATGTTAACAACTATTTAGAGGGAAAAAAATCTATCCGTGCTACCTAGCATGTATCTAGTAGTAGCATCTGTAAATTATTTGCATTGTGCGCAGTAGGAAAATTCTCAGGTTTTTAGGTGTGGGTTGTCTATAGGGGTAACACAATTAAACAAAAAATGTATAAGATCATGGAGTTATTTACACTGGAAATCAATCTTTTCTTCTAATAATACTACTGGGTTGGTTCCCGATTACTAAAAGAGGAGGTGCCTATCCTTTACTTGCTTTATTGCAAATAATTTTATAATACTATATACTTTTTTTTTTTTTTGATAAGTGTGATCAGTTTTCTTTGTAGCAGTGAGAAGGTTGGTCTACCAGGCCTGATACTTTTGCACCAGCAATGGCATTGTGTAGGTCTTTCTGTACATCTAAAGCATGTTCAGACATGCATTTCTGAGAAGAGTAGCAGAGTGTTAGTGATGCACTTCGAAGTAACACATTTGTCCATTTTCAGTGTATTTCTTATCCTTTAACAGATACTTTTACAGTGCTTTCAATTGGTAACAAGTGATATCGTAATAACCGGTAGGATTTTTGACATTTGGAAAATATCTGGTTTTGTAGAACCTGACAGTAAAATGTAGCATGATGTTAGAATGGAGTACATTTTTCATGATCTGTTAAGGCTTGCCTACACAGAGGAAGATGTGATCTTATACTTCATGCGACATGAAGAGCAAGCTCAAATTCTCACACTTTTGTTGAATTGTTTTCTCTACTGGCAATTATTTTTATTCTTTGCTCTACAGTGTGGCAAGGCCCGGCCACAGAACTCACACGCAAAATATATCTGAACTTTATTTACTCTCTGTGTTTAGTATTGGCATCCAAAAAGAGATGAGAGTTTCTATGCTGGTTTTTATGTAAATTCTCGGTGCATGGTGACACAGCCATCTGGAAGTTGTTGAAGTTGTTCTTTCATGATAACATCAGTGTCTAAGACCGAGACAAATAAATGTCTGTCATCTCTTCCCCATGCCAGTAAAGCTCAGCTACTGGCAATTACCTTGGAATAAGTGAGATGTCCTTTTTCACTTTTCAGCTGAAGAGTAAGATGAACTTTGAATGTGTAAATTCCAGTGAAGTTACACATGCTTCTATCTTATCTGTTAGTTTGTCTTCTAGGTGTAGCGTTTCTAACAGAGCACACAGAGCTGGTTAGAGAAAATACATTACCAGTTAGCACAGGAACTACGGGAAGAAGAAGTGTGACATCCTGTGACGTTAGAAAGCTTTTAGACGTTACTGTTTTTATGACTTCATGCGCTTCTTTATAACACTCACAAGCTAATATAAAATAATATATGTCATATCTAATATCATTCATATTTTAGTTTTTTTAGGTGTGGTAATAATGTGGTAATATTTTCAAATGCACTTAATTGTAACTGTAGCAATGAAAAGGGTGTGTTCTGAGAGAAATGAAGGCAGTAGTTTGTAGTGATTTGAGGTTTTGGTTAAAGATTAGGAGAGGTGCCCCTCTGGAAATCAAGCTGGGAATAGGATCAAATGAACTAACTGGGTAGAAAATTAAATTTCAAAAACAAGAATTGTTTGACATTTAAGAATTGAACACTGAGTTCATCTATTATAAATGACATGCTGGTTGCTTTCTTGTTTTACCACTGTGTTTCCTAACATATCATCAATGACTCATTTACAGATTTGATCAACGTGGTCTTTAACTTATTAACCCCAGCCCACCGCCCGCCCTGTGTAGTCCGAATGCATGCATACCCACATTCTCCATAGTAAAACAGTTCAGCATATGCAACTGGACCTTTCCACGTGTTTTCTGTCAGTACGTAAAACAAAAAGCACCCACCATGCTGCCTTTATTGCAATTTGAACTCCATTCCAAATGGAGTTCAAATTGCCAAAGGGCTGTAATTAATTTGTTTCATCAGAATAACACTAAAATGTGATTGAGGTGTGTATTCCCGTGCATTTGTTTTCCTGCCCAAAATTACACAAATACAAAAATAAATTAATAATGATTAAATACATAAATAAATGCATGAATCAAGAAGAAGCATATATTTTATAACATGCTTTTTTCCATTAATGCAACATATAATGTAGGGTAAATCCAGAAGTGGTGGTTATTGATTCTGCTGAATGCATGTGTATTTATGAATGGGGAAGACTGCATTGCCAGTAGAGTTGGAGCATATTTCACCTGCAAAGCTATAAATAGCCCAGGCTGCTCCTTGTGCTATTTATAGCCTTCCACAGTCTGAACATGTGACTTGTACTGTAGCACTGTACAGCCCCCTACGTCACCAGGCTTGCATCGCCTTCATCAAAATTCCCTTCGAATGGTAGATGAAAACTCCAGAAGGGGCTAAGGAGAGATGGGTCTCATTTGATAAAGGCCCCTCGCCATGTCGGCATGCCCCAGCGCAGTCCCGACACGCGCCTATGTGCGTCACCGCAGCGGTAGCGGCCCCCCACTGCCTCCTCATTGGCTCCTCCTCTCCTCATGAATCAAATTGCTCCATTGAGTGCTGATTATGTAACATTCACACTTCATTTAACAGTTGGTGCCACCACTGAACCTCCAATGAGTGCTAAAGATAGATATGTGGTGTTGTATATTTGATGCTATTACAGGATAGGCAGGGAAGCTGGAAGTGTAGCATCCCACCAAACCACAAATTTAATCAGCATGATACTGACTACAATAGGCCTAAATACATTGCATTTCTCCTATTAAGGAGAAAAATGCAGCATGGACACAGAAAAAACATCAGGAAACAGAATCAGAAATAAGTAAAATGGCATGAATACATTCGGATGCGCAGCTCCGTGCATAGCTTCCATTGCTGTTTTTCTTTGTAGTATCGCATCTATCTGAAGGATCATAATCTGTATCTCTGGCTCTTTGTCCTTGCTGTGTTTCAGTTTCGATGTGGAGAATGGACTGTCGACAGGACGTCCACTGGACCCTCAGGTCAGCCCCAGCTCTGGCCTGGTCCTGCAGGCCACCTTCCCTCACAGCCAGCGGCGCGAGTCCTTTTTGTACCGCTCGGACTCGGACTTCGACCTCTCCCCCAAGGCCATGTCCAGAAATTCTTCCACTGCAAGTGAGCTGTGAGTGCTGCACCTTCACCATCTCTTAGCTAGTCTTCACTCCACTCTTCACTAGTCACCTGCAATGTCAACTGCAATTAACAGTAATGTTTAGTTAGATTATCTGGCTGAAGATTGGATCACCACTTTTCAGATATTCTACATGATGATTTTACTAGAACTGAATTTTATTAAGGTGTAAGAATAAGAAGCCCTCAAGACATAAATTATTATTATTATTATTATTATTATTATCATTTTACTTTAAAATTATTTTATAATAAGTTGCATGTAAGTTGGGGATCAGCACATGTTGCTGCAGTGTTTAAGCATGTGAGTGATAAAATTGTGTCGTTTTACCCATTAAACACAACCAAGAGCATGCCAGATAGTGGAAAATGTATTTGAAGTGCACTTGGAGTTAAAACCGATAAGATAGTCAGGAATGAAGTTTCATACCCCCTCCAAGCATCTGGTGCAATCATAAAAGTTGTAAGGTTTTAATTAATAAATGTATCTAAACCTTTGGAATATTTGTTGCAGCCCTAGACACAGCTACATTTCTTACGTTGTTTACAGCTTCCTAGCTTCCTGCTAACTGTTTGAAACTTGGAAACGTATTCCTGAAAACATTTAGTTCACCTCTTATAACGTTATAATCAAGAACATGGAGCTGGCGTGCTACATTTCAGAGGAAAGACATAACTACTGCCTTGTCTATCTTTCTCTTGTCCTATCCTCTTCAACGCTGACATGGTGCTGACGTCCATGTTATTTCGCTCGAACATCCCAGTTAGGTCATCAGACTCTTCCTTTGTTTTTTCTTAAGGGAAGAGGGCTTGAAACAGTGGGAAGTCAGTTGCCTGCCTCGGTGAGATAAGCGCGTGGCAACCTTATTTTACTTTAACAAACTGCATAAAATAATGTGTGTGCTCCCATCCCCACAATCCCTTCCATCACCCAGACCCACTCACACACCCCTGTCCTTAAACCTGTTTAAAACTTCACCACCTCAAAAAATGCCATCCTGATTTAGGAGGATTTGATATGATGCATGTATCTTTTCTCTTTATCCATAAGCAAAGTCCCAGTCTGCATGCCCCACAGTGTAAGCAGAATGAGCTTCAGTTTACAAGGCTGATGTTAAAATTACACACAAAAATTCAGCATTATCTAGATTAAGGTCACTTACATACGGAAACAATAGATTCTGTGATGTTCTTGTGACTATGGTAGTTATACTGTAGGTACTAGTTAGTAGAGCACTATTTAACTAGAAGAAAGTAGAAATGGTACAAAATTGAAATAAAAATGTATAAAATTAAATTGAGAATAAAATATAAAATATCATAATGGCCAGTATTGTTGAATACTGGAAATCTTAGCCCCTTAAAATTGATATACTGGACCTTGGAATTGATTGATTTTCAGAAATTGAACAATGTACATTAACATATACAATGTATATTAAAAGTATATAAATCAGTATAATTCAGTGTTTATGTATCATGAGCAGGATAAGCATTACTCATGTCTTGTAAACTGAAGCAGTCCATTTGTTTGCCCCACACCACTCCCTCTGAACTTTGCAGTTTACACAGAAAGTACAGCTGTGCTGCAGTGCTATTGGATTATTCTGAGCCTGTGGGAAGGATACTGTGTTGTGGTTTAGAGTATAAACTCACCCTCTGTACATGAGGTTGAACTCTCCAAGCCACATTTCTGCATAATTCCCCACCCAAAACAGTATTTAGAATTGCTGGTCCTGTGAAGCTGAAAAAAACATCCACAACATACTAAGAAATAAAGTGTAATTTTCCAGAGCCTTTTATGAGCTTAGACATAATTTGTCTGTCTTATTTCAGGCATGGAGAAGACATGATTGTAACACCATTTGCACAGGTTTGTGAGATTTTTACACCATAATATCCTGCTGCAATACACTGCTAATTGTTTGGCATTGTGTTATCCACTGTATGTTATAGTAATGGTTTTATACCACATATCCCACAGACTGAAAAAACTATATTGAATTTACCCAAAATTTGTGCAGAGTCACCATATGAATGAACTATTTTACATCAACACAAGTACTGCCAAAATGTTGTTGATTTTATATATTTTATCCAGATGGAAATGGTGAAGACAATTAATTCAAGTACATTTAATGCATCATTTTTTCCAGGGTGTGTGTTCATGCACTGTCCAGCAGACAAACAGAGAATGTCTCTATATGTAAACCTGAACTAAAATTCCACCCTTGGTTCCTCTTAGGTTCTGGCCAGTCTGCGAACAGTGCGGAGTAACTTCGCAGCTTTAACTCATCTGCAGGATCGGGGCGGTTGCAAGTAAGAGATTCATTGTACTGAGATTTCCAAGCCATTTTAGCCACTGACAGAATGGAAGGAATTCTAGAGATTATCATGCCAGAAATGGCATTGGACCACCTTCATGGAACTCACTGCCTTCTTTCTTCTCTCTTCTGTTAGACGGCCATCGGGCAGCAATCCTCCGTCCATGTGCAAGCCAGGCTTACCAGGTCAGTACTGAGGGATTTGGCACTTTCACTAGATAGTGGAAGACTGGGCCTATTTTGTAAACAGTGCTAGAAAGTTTGGATAAAAATACCATGGCTCAATTGGCGGCAGTAAACTGCACTGGAAGCCAAAGCATGCCAGCACAGCATGAATAGTATGTACCATCATGCCATTCAGTAATCAGTCAGTGAAATAAGATCAGCTGAAAAGAGGGTCTGCTTATTCATCCTTCTGCTCTCACTCCCTCTGCACTGTGTGGGGTGAGGCTAATGACAAACATGATGAGGGATCACGGTTGCTATGGCAACCCAGGGTGGGTCCTATATTACGGTACCCCTATGTTTCCTCAGGCAATCAAAAAAACAAGGCTAAGAAGAATTTGATGACAGTGGAGAGTGATGTAGAGGGTGAAGACAAGTTTGATAATTTGGTCTTATATGAGTTTATGAATCATAACTATGTTGCAAATGCAAAACAACATATTATTAAAGAGTCATAAATTCTGGCCATAAAGATGAACACATAAGTGTAGAAACAAAGCATTTAATGAATTATAAGAGTTACCTGAGTTTATGCCATGGCTGTTGCTGTTACAACGTAGTGAATTCTCAGTTTAACAAGCAGAAGCCTGGGAAATGTTTTTTGTTGTTGTTGTTGTTGCCCAATTGTTTTTAGATCAGTACCTGTCCTTTTGCAGATGACACATACCAGAAGTTGGCCATTGAGACGCTGGAGGAGCTGGACTGGTGCCTGGACCAGCTGGAGACCCTGCAGACCCGCCACTCGGTCAGCGAGATGGCCTCCAATAAGGTATATTGTACATTTACACCTAAACTTATTCATTCACTTGTTCACTTATTCAGGACAAACTTTGAGTCAGACAGACAAAATATGCAAACAGCAAAAGCCACTGGAAAAAGGTATGCGTTAGTTGATTCAAATGTGTACAATAAAATTGGGATCAAGGAATTGAAGGAATATATGCATCAAGATGAATAAAATGTAAACACATTAACACAATTTTGTGTTTTAGTCTCTCACCTTTGGCAATGATTGTACTGATGTAGTCTATTTTATTCAAGTGGAAGTGATGTACTAACGATGTAGCATTTCTGTCACCATCATATCACTATTCCTGCCTGATGATGCAAAAAACATTGTAAATGCGGGTCATATGGCTGGATTTTCACCTCAAACTGGCAATAATTTTGTAAAAAGTGAAATGTTGGTTTGTTTTTGCGCATCTTGTGTTAAACAAACGTTTAATAAGAAATATCTTAAATGTTAAGATAGTTATAAAAAAAATTCAAGAAGCTATATCCAAACCAGAGCATGAAAAATGACTTTTTTGTTGCAAACTGATACAAAGTACTTAGAGTTTATCACTTAAAATACAATCATGTCATATGTTAGACCTTCATGATTTATAATAGGACAAGTGCCATGTTTCCAGTTCTCTATCAATATTACATCAGCTAATTTGGACAGGTTTAGACAGTGACTACAATAGAGTCTCGTTTTTTTTTGTTATTGAGTGTGGACTCTGATTTGGACATGCGTGTAGCACTGCTAGCATGTTCCTATTTTTAGATCAATCCCATTTGCCTGGAGTCCACCCATGTCCATTCCCATCCCCCTCCCTGCTTTCTTGCACATGCAAATGTTAACACACACACACACACACACACACACACACACACACACACACACACTACACTAACACACTCTGCACCTCCCCAGTCGTGTGCTGGGAAATGTGAATGAGCACAGCAGAATTTTGGTCTGATGTCATGAGAGACCATCACAAATGCTCTGATTGGCCCTCTCAGAAACTGCATGGCTCCTCCATTGAATGCCCATGCGCGTGGAACCCTTTGACTTGGAAGCACACGCTTCATACACATGCATACAAGGGGTGGGAGGAGCACCATTGGAAACTATTTGATGCTATAAATAAACCCTCAACACAGCAATCTCATCCATGTGCATCCAATATTGCACAAAAATGTCTCAAGTGTCTTTACTGTATCTTTGCCGAACTAAGGGGAAAATCTAGTATTAAATTAGTTCATTATCACCAATGGATAGGGGGCATTAAGGTGCATTAAGGGTGCATGATAGCACATCATTCAGGTTAAGGTAGCACACAATTTGTCCTGCAATAAAAGTACTACTTTTTCAGTATACCTTCGATATATTAAAAACCGCATTATGCGGTGCCCTATAAACAGACGCTGACTAACCTTAATGTGATAAGGACCGCTGCAAATAATCTTAAATTTAGTCAGTATGTTTAGATAGATAAGAGACTGGTGTAATAATAACATTTTTGCTTATTTCACAGAACGCTAATTTAGTAATCTCACCCTGAGATATATTGCATATGTTGATTACATTTCTGAAAGTACAATTTCTGTATATATTTCAGTATCAAAGATTATGCTATACTACATTTGACCAAAAATGTCACAGTTGCCCTTTTTATTTGTTATAACTGTTTAGTAATTACTTTAAGTTTTTGTCTTTGATGAATGACCAGCAAGAAACTAATTTAACACTGTTCATAAACCTTACTGTGAAATAGTACCTAGTCTTATTTGCATAAAAGCACACAATATCAGCTTTGCAAATGCTGATATCACAACTGCAACAAATGATGTGCAGCCCTGCTATCTATCTACGCAAAAGGTAAATACCATGATACTCCCAGCACCTCTGTACTGAGCTATTTTAATTATTCTCAGTGAGGTTATGGAGCAGTTTAGCAGCTTTTGCTCTAGCTTATCATACTTTGTCAATACTTCCCCTAATCCTTACTCTATTTGAATTCATTCTTGCAGTGCATGAATGAATCTGCGATTCTGCTTCATTCTACCCGTTTCTACACACCTGCATGCAAGGCACGCACAAACGTACACACACGCACTAAGCCCCACGTGCATATACGCACCTCCCTCTATGCTCACTGGCCAATCAGATACTGAGTTTGGGCTCAGCCTCTGTTGTCAGGAGCGGCTGATTGGAAGCTGTCCAGCATGCAGTGTGGAGATGGGGAGGGGGGACGGGGTCTTCATAGTACTCTCTCGATCTCTGTATTTACACACACTGCAGGGAGATGCACACAGTCAAGCATTACCATGCTCAACCTCGATGTAGACATGTGCTGTTGATGCTTTGGTCTATTCTTTTTTATTCACGGCAGTAGGATCGTCTGATGTATAGCTGGACTTTTCTTTGTATTCACCTTGGATTACATGCATCATCAGACTGCAGTGGAATTCCAATGATATGCCTCCACAGAGCGTTCTTTAAGGGTTTTTACTGAACGGACGTCAGCTGTGTCCTGCAGTCGGCTCTCAACATGGTTTCACACGTGTTTGAGTGCCATAGGCATACCTTTTGTTCTCTGCAACTCAGACTTTCACTCCGGTAAGTGCTGTAGCTGCTCACACCATCCACTGGTACAAAATTAGGTGACGGTAGAAGAATAAACGTTAAGCTGCGTGCCCTTATTTGGAAGCATTCTTGAATACATCTGTAAGCTTTTATGTTATGGGCAAGCATCAGGGTTGCCTTAGTAAAAGCACAGGACCTGATACCGCACCCTTGAAGCAGAACCAGTGGTTGCTCAACAAGTCTAGCATCATAGCATGCAGAAGAACAACTTGTTAATGGAAATCTTTTATATGCATTTACATGCCTGCTTAGGCTCTTTGGGAGTATCTATGCATTGTATGACAAATATCTTTGCATATTAGTCTAGCATGTATGGCAAATTTTGATGTGTGTGTATACAACTATATAGAAATATATTTGTGTGTGCCTGTGTGTGGCTATGCTTTTAGTTCTTTGTGGGGACCATATGTCTGTGGAATGATGGAAAACACAGTATATGAACAATTTGTACCTGGCTGAACTTTTGGCTGGTCTCTATGAGTAAAATGCAGCTTTCTTTGAAAAAGTAAAAGTATTTTCTTTACATAAGTTACTTACATTAAGATTAGGGTTAGGTTAGATCTCGACAGAACTACAGCATTAAGCCAGTGAAAATACACCACAGAGTATGGAAGATGTGTGTGCATGTGTGTACATGTGTGCGTGTGTGTGTGTGTGCGTGTGCGCATGTGTGTACCCCTAGTTGTTAGACTTCCCTCTCGTAGCCACATGCCTCATTACATAACAGCCTCTGCAGAGATGCAGGAGGTTCATTCATTGAGCAGTCATTCCTCTCAGATGCCTGTAGTGTCTGAATGAAGGGTCCTGCCTCTTCACACAGCAGCCACTGTGTACAAGCTGGCGGCAAGTGCTTTCTGACGCTTTCTCTTCTCTTACAGCACTTTTGGAGAAGCCACAGCACTTCATCACAACTTGTACACTAACATTTACAATATGTGCCACAACTTCTTCTTCCAACACTGAATATTGTATGTTTGTAGGGATTTAATACCCCAGTACTGTCTATATGTTTTATCTTTAACATGCAGATGACTACCAGTCAATAAATTCAACGCATTCTTCTGCACTTAAGAGAAAGAACAAAAAACCTGTTGACCTCTTGAGTCAGAACACACAACAAAAGCCAGTGGTCAAATGGTTAACCATGTGCCTGCTGGCTTCTGATATACTTGGGTTTGGAGGCAAAGAGTTTGTAAGGGAAAGAAATTATTGTCCATACTTTAGAGAAAAAGCAAATAGACATCTGGTGGAAAAAGGCTGAAATATTTATTTAATGCAACATATATACGTACAGATGCTGACTTTGGCAATGCATCAGCAATGTGCTGGAGAGTAACAGAAATTTCCCTAGCTATGTAAAGTGACATTTGGTAGATGCTCTTATCCAGAGTGACTTACTATCATTAGTTACAGGGACAGTGCCCCTGGAGCAACTGAGGGTTAAGTGTCTTGCTCAAGTACACAATGGTAGAAAGTGAGGTTTGAACCTGCAACTTTGTGGTCATCTGAGTCACAGGCAAGTGCTGTGTCTAAAATTAAGTAGCCAAGTCTTACTGAAAGTAAAACCATCTGCGCCCTTGAATTTGCCACATATTGTAATGTAAGCTATAGTTCAGGATGTGCTGAGGAAAAAAATTACTGATTACTGTCCAGAGCATCACACTGCCTCCGCCAGCTTCCCATACATCCTGGTACCATCTCTTTACCAAATAGGTTCCCTTCCGGAAATTCAGGTTCCAGTTAGTCTAATAAAAAGCAAACACACATCAAAGGCAAAAAAAAAAAAGAAATATAT
>JBBJLS010000039.1:14096833-14112422 GCA_037577275.1 Bryconaethiops microstoma
TATATAATAAGGTAACATGGTGTGATAAATGTGATAAGTGATAAAGTGACAAGTGGCATCTGTGCATTGTGCGATAGGTACCAGTTAAAAGAGGTAGCTGTAGTTAAAATGGTAGATAGACAGTAATAATAAATATTGAGCTGACATAAATAGTAAATAAATAACGAATTGCATTGACGAACACTGAGTATATAGTTATTGGGTGCTATATGTTATGTGATGGACCTGCCTTAGACCTTTCCTCTGTAGTGTCCTGAGTCCTCCCCCTGGCCCCCAGCCCACTACTACACACTGTGGAGTTCTATAGTTTGATGGCACGGGGGACAAAGGAGTTACACTGTCTGTTGGTGTTGGCATGGATGCCTGCACCTCAACATGCCTTGATACTGTTGTTGGATGAGGCAGAATGTCTTTAACATTAAACTTTCCATATTTAGCGGTGATGTTAACACCATGCTGAAGTACGTCGGTAAAGACATCACTGGCAACAAAATCATAAAGCCGAATATCTTTACAGCACCCTACAAAACGTTTTGGAGATGCTGTTACTTATTGATATGGCAAGCACAATTTGGCCCATGTCACTCAGATGCTTGCCAATTTTTCCTGGTTCCAATAGATCAGCTTCAAGAAATGGCTGTTTGATGCCTAATATATTTTACCCCTCCCTGTTTGTGTGCGCATGTATGTGTGTGCATGTGTGTATATAGTGCTTTCCACATTTTAAGAATTTCAATGAGTATGTTAGCAAGGAATAAACTGAAAAGTACAAGACAGGTTGGGGAAACACGGATGTACACATTTGAATCAAGTGCATTCAATGCATCACTTTTCTCAGTGCAGTAAACTGTCCTTAGAGCTTTCCTCCTTTTAAGTGACCTCCCTTTTTTGCATTAATTATTAGATATTGCCTTTTTAATTTATAGTCTATTGTATGTTTTATTGTATGTTTTTTTTTCTTTTTTAGCTGGTTCAAATGTTATTGCCTCTGACTGCCTTTCGGTTGGTAAATGCTTTGTAATTGGATTGTAACTAATCCATAGTTGTGGAATGTGTGCAGTTTAAAAGGATGCTGAACCGAGAGCTGACCCAGCTATCAGAGACGAGCCGCTCAGGAAACCAAGTGTCTGAGTTCATAGCAAGCACATTTTTAGGTGAGTCTCAACATGACTTGAACCGATCAAAGGTCTGTTTCTAGTGTATTAAAATAATTTGCCACTTTATAATTTGCAAAAATACATTATAAAAGCTACTCAAACATGCAAAATGCAGATGTTATAGAGTGTTATGTCCTTAGAAATATAGGCATAATGAGAGGAATACTTCAGTCTAAAAAAAATTAATGCAGCTAACAGTAATTTAATACAGAGGCTGTTCCTTAAGATACTTGCCTTCCTGTCTCACCTACCTGCTTCGAGTCATTTACCTCTTAAACTACAACATAGATCAGTCAAAATTAAACTAATAAAATGACCAGTTCTGATCTTGGGCTAGACCCATCATGCATCCACACTAACTGCTGCTCACATTTGTTCTTTAAATGTTCTGTAAGCATTTGTTTTGCACACAAGTGTTTTGTGCGTTCATATACTGGTGTAATTCCTGCTTAAATTATGTCTTAACTGTTTATAATGTTACTGGCAATGTAGAAACATATCATAGAGCACAGAAAAGTACTTTCACAGGATGGAAACATTCCACAACACAATGTCTATTGTTGCCATGGGGACTGTAATATTTTCATCTGGCTGCGTGTGCGTCAGTGCGTGTTTAAGTAATATTGTGAGCTTTGCTGAAAAGAGAGCATCCATACATGATAATAACCCATATTTTAACATTTTAAAATTGACTGGATAAAAAAATTCTGTGACACTGGGTTATAAGAAGAACATACCTGAGACTGGTGAGAGACATTCTACTGCTAAACGTCCGGCTATTTACATTTTCATTACTACTTTTTTTGATGTTCGATATTTCTTTCAGTTGTTAGTTTTACACCTTTAGAAAACCACAGCCTTTTATACTGTGTGAACATTTTATGACAAATGACCAAATAGAAATTGTCCTAAATTATTTGGAATAAAATATTGTGACATTAACATACATTTAGGATAACTGAAGCTATTATTTCTCCCTCCCCATCTAAATTAGTATTTAAGTTGCTAACTGTGACAATGTGTTCATGTACCACCGTCATCATTGTTTATGATTGTGTTACAGAGAAACAGCATGATGTGGAGATCCTGTCTCCACCGCCAAAAGAGAAGGAGAAGAAACGGCGGCCCATGTCTCAGATCAGCGGCGTGAAGAAGCTGACGCACAGCCCCAGCCTGGCCCCTAGCTGCATTCCTCGCTTTGGGGTCAGCACCGAGCATGAGAGCCTCCTGGCCAAGGTCAGTCCACCTGCTCATTCTCCTGTCACTACCCACAAGACCAAGTATTGATTTTCTTATGTACGTCATTATACAATTAACCCTACCTGCAACTGACCAGCCAAGACATGTTAGCAGTCCAGATTTTGCTTCTTTATTTTAGCACTGTAGCTGAGACTAACACTGATAACACTAGAAGTCAGTAGTCACCCAAATCTTTTCCATGAAGCCATCCCCAAAACTTCTCTCAAATCCTCAGACCACATTCAGCTCTGCATTATGGTGGTCCAGTCAATGTTCCGCCTCTGAAATGGTAATCAGTTTATGTGACAATGATCATAATAAATACAGAGGAATCTCGGGAATCCCTTATTAATTGGCTGGAATGGTGAAGCTTTGTTCATTTTTATAGCTCACAATAAATTATAATCCACATCCACAACTGTGCTGTCTTAACGAAAATCTAGATGTAGTTTGAGCTGGTTTTGAGGATGTAATTAGGAGAAGATATGGATAACTATTGACTTCTGGTGTTTGGCTGATCAACTGCAAACATTCCTTTAAGGACTATACTGATAACAAAAACATCAAATTGTTGCAGCTTTCCCCTTTCCCTACAGGTGGCTAATATAGCTGGCAAACAATGGGAGATTTCTAGGCTATATAAAATGCTCCTATTTTGTATTTTAGCTGTTCAATATTTGTTCCCTATTTTTATAGATTACAGTAGACCACACAGTATCAGCAGCTACATAAACAAGTCCATTTTAGATTAATTACCGACAAGATATGCAGTTCACACAGGGCTAATTGGTGACATATAAGCTTTCTTTCCTCTTAGCTTGTAGCCCCAGTGCAAACTTGACTGACTACATTTGGGTTTAGGGTAAAATTGTGTAAATTAGATTTTCGAGTAGCATTTAATATTTACTTTAACACATGCTTTGTAATTCCAGGAAGTCGAAGACATTAATCGATGGGGCCTGGATATCTTTAAAATAGCAGAGCATTCAGGGAATCGGCCACTTACGGTGCTTATGTACTCCATTTTTCAGGTATGAAAGGTCATTTGGGTCATGCAGTTAATTTGTCTACCGTTTATTCATTGGAAGATCATTGCACTATCGGTGATGATCTACTGTATGCATAATGACTTATTTTATACTCATCTCTTCTCAAGGAACGAGACCTGCTGAAGTCGTTTAAGATCCCAACAGACACCTTCATCACATTCATGATGACTCTAGAGGACCACTACCATGCTGATGTCGCCTACCACAATAACATCCATGCTGCTGATGTAGTGCAGTCCACCCATGTGCTGCTTTCTTCACCTGCTCTAGAGGTTACTTGCTGTTTAATCAAGCTGAAGGGATGAGGTTGGGATTTCAGATATGAATAATGACCTCATAAAGCTACTCTTCTTTTTTTTAGGCCGTCTTCACTGACCTCGAAATCATGGCTGCTCTGTTTGCTAGTGCCATACATGATGTTGATCACCCTGGAGTGTCTAACCAGTTCCTGATAAACACCAGTATGTTTATTTGTAGTTAATCCAAAATAATTTAGGCAAAACTCTGTGCAGTAAGGAATTATTGTTATATTTGTAAAAATGTTCAGTTTGATTGGACGATTCTTATCCTGTGTTATGTGCACTGTCAAGTATTTCTTCTCTAGTCACTAAGGTTGGACAATATATTTTTGTTAATGATTACAATATTGGCCTTTTCAATTCTAACACTGCAGAATGCTGCAGTATGCAAATGATACAGCAAATCAATGACTGTGTTTTTACTGTGTGTTGTGAGGTTAAGTGTTTACAAAGCTCAAAGGACTGACTGAACTGTAATTAATTTCATGTGTTATACAAATTCATTCAGAGCTCCTTAACCTCCTGTCTGTTCTGCTATATTAGATTCTGAGCTGGCTCTGATGTACAACGATGCATCTGTTTTGGAAAACCACCACCTGGCAGTGGGCTTCAAACTACTACAAGAAGAAAACTGTGACATCTTCCAAAACCTGAGCAAGAAGCAGCGGCAGTCACTGCGCAAGATGGTCATTGACATGGTGAGACACTGATAGGGTCTAACCTCCACAGAAGTAGCAATGCCGTAGCTTTCTTATCATTTGACTACTGATCTGTATAAGAAATGTACAAGCAACTAACTTTACTCTTAATGCAGGTGTTAGCCACAGACATGTCCAAACACATGAATTTCCTGGCAGACCTGAAGACCATGGTTGAGACCAAGAAAGTGACCAGTCTTGGTGTGTTGTTACTGGACAACTACTCAGATAGAATACAGGTCAGATTTGTGGCTTAGGCTTTGTGGATTATGATTTCTTTTTTTTTTTGCTCATAAATACGAAAGCTTATCTCTCACCTCTGTGGCTTTAGGTTCTCCAAAACATGGTTCACTGTGCTGATCTTAGCAACCCTACTAAGCCTCTAGAGATCTACAGGCAGTGGACTGACCGCATCATGGTGGAATATTTCACGCAAGGTGATCGAGAGCGAGACAGGGGCATGGAGAT
The DNA here is from genome assembly GCA_037577275.1 of Bryconaethiops microstoma. Taxonomy (NCBI): domain Eukaryota; kingdom Metazoa; phylum Chordata; class Actinopteri; order Characiformes; family Alestidae; genus Bryconaethiops; species Bryconaethiops microstoma. Next base: position 14,101,744 of record JBBJLS010000039.1, read on the forward strand.
CAGCCCCATGTGTGACAAACACACAGCCTCAGTGGAGAAATCTCAGGTACTGCTGGATTAATAGACTAGTCTACCCGTGACCCACTAACTAAATCCCCAACAAAATGGTCTCTGTTGCTGAGTTTATTTTGAGATGCCTTGTATGCTGGATGCCGGAATTGTTATATTAGGGGGCGATTTTTATGAGTGAAACACGCGAGACGCAGAGTAAACGCGAGATGCGCACCACCCTTACTGAAGGTTTTTTTTTTGTTTGTTTTTTTCCCTCAGTATATTAGGTCATATTTTTGATAGCTATGACCATTACTGCACATAAACAGTGTAAAACAGTTATTCAACAAAAGAGACGTTGAAAGTTTGTAATGTTGAATATTCATTCCCTCATATGACAAAATTAATAAAAATTTGTCAATACTTTTACAGCAAAAATGTGTGCCATTAATTTTGATCATTTTTGGAATTAATTAGATCATTTTTTAATCGCATGACACCCCTGATGTGTGTGAACTACTTCTGTCTTTATAAAATGCAAAAGTGCGACAAGGAACCTTTAATACAGTGAAATTAGCTACAGTGTTAGTTATTCTGGATTTGCCTCCAAACTCACCTGTGTGCTCCACTGTCTGTAGGTGGGCTTCATTGACTATATCGTGCATCCTCTGTGGGAGACGTGGGCTGACCTGGTACACCCTGATGCTCAGGACATTCTGGATACGCTGGAGGATAACAGGGAGTGGTACCAGAGCATGATCCCCCATAGCCCTTCACCCACCCCCGAGGAGCAGGAATCACAGGGTGTTGGCAGCGGCTCCCTGGGTACTGGAGGAACTGGAGGTGAAAAGTTCCAATTTGAGCTGACATTGGAGGAGGAGGGCGAGTCAGACGCCGAAAGCCCACCAGCAGCAGAAAGCTCCAGAAACCCAATGGACAGCATTCACCAAGCCCCATCGCCACATCCCAGCCATACACTCAGCCTGGCTTCCATGTCTGTGCGAAGCCCATGCCACAGGACGTTATCTCCTGACACAGTAGACAGAGATGACAGCAGAGAACTCAACTGAGAGACAACAAGCTAAAATAGATACCAACTAGGAACGTAGCATGGCCTGAAACCAGCATTGCTTTCCTAACGTGTCTCCAAAATCACACGCTCCAAATCTGTGATGGGCTGAATATGGCTATGGCTGCCTCCCAGTGAACAACACATACCATACCAAGGACAACTCCTCATTTTAATTTCTCCTTTATAACTAGTTAATAGTTAGACACATTTATTTTCTGCCAGATAAGCCTTTTAGTCCTGGTTCGTATCTAGGACACAGGCCACTTGACCATGCTGTGACTGAGTGACTGATGTCACATCTAAAAATGAACCAGCCTCTTTATGGTCTATTGACAAAAGCAAGGAGTCCTTCTAAGAAAGAGAGTCTTCCTTCAAGTGATGCACACAGCGTCTTTAGAGGAAAGTCCATGTAGTATTTATGGTAACCTTACAGGGTCTAGGATCTTTTACACCATATGGCTAGATTAGGATATTAAGGATATTCATGTATCTTGTGAATAATTAATTTAGCACTCATTTGTACTTTCAATATTTTTAGCCGTTTGGAAATGATCAGACGAATGAGCAATGACACTCATACCAAATATGAAATTGAAAAGAAACAAAATTATGACACTAATAACCTCAGGATATGAATAATGATTACATTTTAATGTAGCAAGGTACCCCTGTGTGTTACCAAGTGTGACTTGATCATTATACACAACTTTTGGTTTGTGCACTGTACATTTTTACAAATTTCGTGCATGAATACTTAACTAGAGAAATTGTGAAATTCATTCTGTGTGAAATAAGTCAATCAGAGATGTTAAATGTCAACACACACGGTCACTGATCTTAGTGATCTTAAACTGCATTAGAAAGTGCAGAGTATCAGAGGTGCTGGTTGAGCTATTTAATTTTATTTATTTATTTATTTATTTTTGTTTGAAAATGTTCAAGGTGTGTAAAGTAAAATGTCAGTCCTGGGCAAGCCATTTTTACATTTACCTTGTAATAATTTATTAATCCACAAATAGCAACCAAAAGCAAGAATTTGAAATTATTCTTTAAAGAGATTTTTTAGTTTTCACCATGGTATATTCTGCATGTACAGGTGGATTTTACTGTAAAGAATACTGTCATTTTATGCTTAATGTTTTTTCCAGTTCCACTTTTAGTTTTGTCAGCTGAATCTTGTAAAAGGATTCTTCTGTTTGAGCAGACCTAAAGTTTAGGTAAGTGAAGCTTCATTTTGAACTTTTGATCTGTTTAGGGTTCCTCTCCAATGTTTAACACAATTATAAGTCGTACTGGTTTCATTGTTACAGCAGGCTTTGACCGTTCACGGGACGATCTGAAAGCAGAACGGCCAGGATTGGTCTAAATGCATTTTCGCTGGCATACAATGAACATTTTCACCCCAGACAGTGTCCTCTGATATCACTTTGTACTCTCTGATGCAATGACTCATGCAGCACTATATGTGGAATTAGGCCCTCCTGTTCTAGGAGCTTTCACACTCACTGACCCATGGATACTTTATTAATCTGTTGGGTATGGATGGGATAAATATCTAGGGGTACCAGTATGTGTCATTTTCTGAACTTAAACACCACTTACACTCATGTTTGTGTAGTTTTTTTTTTTTTTTCATTGTTTGACCTAATTTTGCCGTTTTAACATGATTAGAATAAATAAACACTGAAGAAAGTAATGGGCTGAATTTACTGATTCAAGTGTATGCATCATTTCCACATGAATAAAATATATCAACACAAGTTTGCCTTTTAGTTGACTTACTTGTGGCAATAAATATTTTTTAGTTATGTGGAAAGGATGTACACATGCCAATCAAGTAAACTCAAAACATCACATTATCAATATATTTCAGAATATTATTGATCATTTACAAACTGCCTCTGTTCAGTGTTGGCGTCAGTTAAGTATTGTCACATGGTGGCGTTTGATTTTGATCTGAGAGACCGGTTTGTATGTTTTTCTTAATAATCTTGGACTACTCTAGGAATCTGGACCACAGCGCTTTCCAAAAGGGCTAGAGACAAACCAGGATGTAAGGAAAGACAGCTGACTGAATGCCTCTCCCTGCTGTCCAGTGATATTGCCTCTTTAACTCGTTTTTTTTGTTTGTTTGTTTTCGTTAAGAGTTTAGTCTGGTCACTAACTGCACACGGTACGGATGAATCTTTTGGACAGACTGATTCCATCGACTGGCTCCAAGCCTGAACACAGAGTGCAAAGAAGCGAAAACGGCAAACATTATGTGTAGAAGGTCTGAAAATGATTGTGCTGGTGAAGCGTCGTTGTTGCTTTCTATATTGTATATTGCCTGCATTTTATTTTTTAATCAAGAAAATCATTGGCCTTCTTTCCTTATGCTTCTCAGAGTGAGAGTGCTGACGTAGGATCAGTTCTTGTCAGTATTTTCATCGTAAATAAGAGAGGAATCAGGTCCCAGGTCAGCACTCCTGCTCTGAGAGGCTTTGTGAATGCAGCCTTTCTATTTTAAACACAGGAAACACTAAATGTACTATGTAATACGGAACAATGACCATTTCACTACTGTTGTTCTCTCGGATAAGAGATAATTCAGTGAGGTCCCCTGGGCACACAGCCTTAAACCTGCACAGTGGGAGAGAGCTTCAGTGCCATAAGGATTCAGTTGGCGACGGACGTAACATAACTTATGAAATAGCACATAGGCTACGCCGTATCTCTAATATGTTTGTCGTTTTTTTCTGTCTTTTCATCTGATGTGCCAAGCGTGCTTTTTATTCCTAGTGCTGATAACGGCAAACCAAGGCCTATTCCTGTTCTGCTCATTTGTGGAGGAAATTGTGCCTTTTGATCCGAAGAGCCCGACTGCTCTTTCAGATAAAGGTGTTATGTCACTCCTGTGTGTGTCTACGTGTAACTCTTCATTTGCCACTTTTCAAAGCCAAAACCTCCAGGTTAATTCAGGTTGCTCTCTAGAAACCAGTGTCAATAAAATTATTCAGAAAGCTGTCTGTGTCTGTGGTTTCAGAAATCGCAATGGGAGAAGCATTTTTGCATGAGATACATATGAAATATAACTTTAGCTTTTAATCCAAAGTTTCTTGATCGAGAAAGTATAAATCTTAATGAGTAAAAAATGTATGTAAAAATAATCAAATCCTAAAGTTATCACAGATAAGACGTCATTGCTTTCCCCAGTTTCATATTATGTTTGAACTGGTTTCTTACCTGTAACCCTGGTTAAGAATAAGCAGCTCTGAACATTTTCACTTTTTTATAAAAAAAATGTAAATAATGAAAACGACACGGTGGCTCAGTGAGTAGCGCTGTCGCCTCACATTCCCCGTGTCCACGTGAGGTTCTACCAGGTACACCGATTTCCTCCCACAATCCAAAGAGATGCATGTCAGGAAAATTGGAGATGCTAAATTGTCCCTGGTAGTGAGTGTGTGTTTCTGCCCTGGGATGGACTAGTGACCTGTCCAAGATGTTTCTCTGAATTTCGCCCTTTGAGTGCTGGGAGAGGCTTCAGCATCTCAACCTGTGTATAGATAAACAGTTTAGATTAATGAACAGAAGGATGCAAGAATGTTCCTTGCATTAAAAATAAATTGGGTTAAAGACCATATATATATATATATATGTATGTATAGTGATCAGCTACAACTTTAAAACCAAAAACAGCTGAAATGAGTAACACTGATTATCTATTTACAATGACACCAATCAAAGAATATATAAGGCAGCAAATGAAAAGGACTCATTTATGATAGATGACTGGGTCAGAACATCTGGAAAGTGCAGGCCTTGTTGGGTAGTCCTTTTTTGCAGTGGTTAGTACCAACCAAAGTGCTCCATAGAAGGACAAGTAGAGAACTGCCCAACCCTGACTGGTGCGTGTGAGGAACAAAGGCTAGTCTTCGATACCACAAAACAGCCATTGTAGCACAAATTGCTGAAAAATGTTCATGCTGGATGTGATAGAAAGGTGTCAGAGCACACAGTGCATCACAGCTTCCCGTGGATGGTGCTGCGGAGCTGCAGAACGATCAGAGTACCCATGCTGACTCCTGTCCATCCCCAAGAGCACCTACAACGAGGACATGAGCCTCGGAACTGGACCATAAAGCAGTGGAAGGAGGCCTGGTCTAATAAATTACCTAATCTTTTACATAATTTTTTCCTCAGATCTTTCTCCGATTGAGTGCGATGTGCTGGATAGTCTAGTTTAAACCACGGAGGCCTCACCTTACAAGTTACAGAACTTACAAGATCTGCTGCTAACGTCTTGTGACCACATACCATAGCCCACCTTCAGAGGTCTTGTGGAGCCCATACCTCGTCGTTATGGCTGATTGGTATATACTGTATATACCAGGTAGATGTACCATGATAGGATCACCATTTAAGGGAAATTTAATCCAAATGTGGCTCCTGCTGAGAAAGTGAGCACTTGGTGGCGCTAAATGATCACAAGTCCAACGTTAGTCGTTTTATTAGTCCAAGTTATTTTAATACAGTCAGGAGAAAGCAACAATGAACAATAAATTGAACGAACGAACGAACGAATAAATAAATAAATAAATAAATAGAATTAAACCTTAAATTGTCCATACTGATACATAATCCCGTTGGGTCAGGCATCCTCAGAATTAATCAGCCTTCGACTCTGCGTATTAAACAGAGCAGTTTCCAAGTCCATCCCAACCTGGCAATAAATGGACGAATCGAAGTCAACAGATGATTTTCTACGACTGTTTTATCTGATAAATTATACAGCAGCTCCAGCCGGGTCGCTGCATTATGAATATTTCAGGTCGTTCCGAGAGCCGTGCTTCGCTGTGATTGGCCGGTCTGCCTACCAGTCACGCCACTCTCTGCATCAAACCCCGCCCCTCGGTAGCGTCACACGCCCGTCAAGTGACGCGAAGCTTTTTCTGCAGGTGCTGGACGAAGCGCAGCGTTGGCGTAATTCGCACGTTAAAACATATCCAACGGTAAGACAATCCTCTCATACCTCATTTTCTTTGAGTATTTCGCACGGTGGGACGTTTGCATGCCCCATGCACGGTTCCTTTCGTAAAAAGGAGAGAATAACCTTCATTTGACATGAAGAGGAGCATCCTACAGGCAGACTGGCCACATCTGCACTGGGGGCTTCAGTCCCTTACTGGGCTCGTCGGCAGCTGTCGTTGACCGTGTTTGTCTCAGTGTTTGCCTCCTGCTGGGTGATTCTGTCGTGGACAGAGAATCGGACTGTGGAGAGGTGGTAAACAGGGCAAAATGCATTTGCCATTTGCCATATGTTCCTCTGCCTCCGTTACATAACAGGGCACCCAGGTTTCAGTGTGCCCTCCCTATTATTTGCATGAAATAAGACAAGAATGCAGTGCCATGTGTCTATATATGGATGTATGAATGTGTATGTGTGTGTGGTAAGGTTAAGGCATCATGCCTGCCTGGCCCAAATGAAGATTACGTGGAGCGACCCCCACCGCCATCATCCGCCCTAACAGCTCCATTTTCAACGCACAGCAAATGCAGCTCTCAATGCAAAAGGCAGTCTCAGTTAAACTGCCTGTGTCTGTCTTGCAGCAGGCCTCAGCCATACAGAAGGGTTTACACATTATACTGTGTTAGTGTTGCAAAGAGGGGCAGTTTAGGAGATTTGCTCCTACATGTCTGTCTGCAGATATGTTGCATTTTCCCTGTTCTAAACTGTCTGCTTCCTTTCCATACACTCCTTTTACATGTCTGCATGTTCATTGCTGCCAAAACCTTAAAGAAGTCTCAGTCTAGCCAATAGGAAGCAGGGAGATTATTCTCTATACTAAGACACAGTTGCAGTAGACCTGAGGTTGAAAATGGAGCATTCCTCGATGGCAGGTTGTCAGAATGATCCTCAAGCCCTCCTCTAGTCGGTCCACATTTGTTTCTCTATGTTTAAGTGCTGGGCATAAATGTGGAAATTGAGTCCCTGTGCTTTGAAGGAATACTGATTTTTGAGCCTAATCTCAATACACTGCAAGAATTTCCAATTGACTCACTCACTGTTAGTAAAAGCCTCTGTTGGTTTACTGTGGTAATTGACCGTAAAATGCAAATGCAGCAGATAGAGATAAAACTGAAAAAATACAGGAGTGTTCCCTCTTTCAGTGATTATGGCACTCTACAGCAGATCTCCAAGCACTGCTTATGCGTCGAGACAAGCATTGCATTGCAGTTTCTTGAGGATAAGAGACCAGGAACATTAACAGTAGAGCACCGTGATTGAGCCAGCACTTTCTGAAAGCTGTCTGACGACACAAAGTTTTAGGCCTCCATTTTCAATTCCGAGGACTAGATTCGATTTGACTTTTGAATTTGATGTATTTTCGCACTGTCATAATTCCACAGAGCGCACGTGATTGATTTGTCTCCAAAAATACAGATGTTCTATTTTACAACTATGGATCGAAAAAAGTAACATGATTTTCTGCCAAACAGTGATCTTGTAAACTGCAACTGAGCTATAAACAATGTAAAAATAGGTAAGAAGCATTCAGATGCCCAATTTTGAGCATTGAAAGTGGTTTCCACAAAAGATAGCAAACAAGAGGCGTCGAAGTTTCCAGCTTTCTTTTTTTTTTTCATATGTTCACTTCTGTACTAAAATTGATTAAAATAATGTGAACTAAACTGTGAACTAAGTCTTTCGTAGTCCAAGCTTCTTCTTAGTGCTGAACCCCCCTTTTGCCACATGCACTACGACACTAAAGATCCTCATCCCTGAAGGAATAGTGTTTCTCTGCAGCAGCGTTTTGTGTCACTGATAAAGGCGCTGGCTCCACATTGTGTGTGCCTAGAAGTGAGGTTCTATTTTTAGGGTGTTCAGGCCCTCTGTTATCTGGTGAAATGTTGAAATCTGAAGCACTCCAGGATGCCTTGGTGCTGTGCAGAGCTTTTTGACATACCAGCACATAGTACGCTGGCTTCTTCAGTCATTTTGTCACAGTGTTTGAGAATGGGAGATTATATAACCTTTGTTTGCAGTGACAATTCATTACAAGATTGATGATGATGTTCATTTGATCATGACAATCATCTGGACTGTCAAAACAAAGCACATTTTTATCAGAAGCAATATAGCCTTCATTGCATTACATGGGTTGAGGTGTGTCCTACTTAACCTGTAGACACCCTGTCAGATTCCGAATGAGCACAACGTCCTGCTCCACTTCGCTTTAACTCCACTCGGTGATCAGGTTTCTTTGAAATCCAATAGCGTACTCAACTGACCCACAGCATCCGTGTGTCCAGCAGCCATAGGATTCTGAAATGTCTGCACGTCATGTCGCTAGGGTACGTCTAGCTAGCTGTCCCAGGATTTACTGAAGTCGTTCAGTGAGGCTGCAGGAGTGAATTTCAGTTCTACTATATGCCTTTTTTGTTCTTTATATGTATAAACACACTAATAAAAGGTGCCCTAAAGTCAAGCTGAAATTAAAATGCATAACTGTTAGGTATAAGCTTGCTCGTATTTGTCGCGATTCATGATATCTCATGTAAAAGACAGGATTCTCATTATCCTTTAGCAAATTGGATTAGCTCTTCGACGCCTCCTGAGTTTTGGCTACATCACCGTGCATCAGTGGGCGGGAAAAAGAATGATCACATTTCACCTCCCCCTTACACCACCTCCGCCTCGTCATTGAGCGAGATGCTGAGCTAGTTTAGAGATTCCCCCCCCCTTCAGAAACCCATCCTGGTTTGAATGGACAATGTGTTATGGTTTCCCATTCACGCTGACTTTAAGTGTCGGTAGCACTGCACAGCATTCTAAAATTAAATATCACAACCTAAATATAAATCCAGAGTGAATGAGTGGGGCAGAATTTCTGTAGGCTGCATAGATGGATATGTGTAAATGTGTTGGTTTTTGTGACACTACAAAAACATTGAATTTCAGCTGTTTTGCAGCTTTCTTGCCTTACTGTACATGTACCATATGAACATGATAATGAATGGTATGCTTTGAAACCAAGTTTACATACTAAATCAAATCCTGTTATTTTAGTAAAGCGGAGATGATATGGGTCCTTCACTGAGCCCATGAGCAAACCTGACATAGTTTGTTTTGATTGGGCTGTTTTTCAAATACGGATTTCCAGAAAGGAAACATACTATTATATTTTTGAACTGAGCTTTCAAAACAGTCTGAAGCAGCCGGTAAATGGCCTGCACTGAGGTTAGCTGAGTTTCTGTTGTCTGTCAATACCACTGAAACTAAAGATCAACGTTGTTGTGTGTACGCATGTGCCGATATAAAAATTGGTGTCATGGTAATTGCGTAACCTTTAATCATTGTTTATAATACGATCATGATGTTGTATTAAGGACAACACTACATGTAGTGTTCTCAGGGTCATTATTTAACAGCTAATGTTTTGATGGTTGTACTTTTGTATTTTAAAAATCTCCATGACACAACAGACTTCTTTCTTTTTTGACAGCCTTAAATGATCACGTTTTTGTTCTTGTTACATTGTTTTATGAGCCGGGTGCTGGGAGTGTAACAATACAGTCAACTCACAATTTGACTTGATAAACGATTCAGAGCTCATGGTTTAGTACACTTATAATACATTCAACAAAGTAAGACTGGAAACAATTAAAGATTCTCACAAAGTTTGGAATAAAATTTGAATGAAGAAAAATATGACTGAATTTAGTGGCACAGTTAAGAGTCTAGAGCTGGAAGGCAGGTGGAGGGTGATGTGTGACATGAATGTGCTGAACGGCGTTGTTGATTGGCTCTGGATTCTATGTTGTAATTAATAGAATATTTACTCTCCATGATTCATATTGTCACATTTTTGCATTGCGATATCATGATATTTTGATGTTACGTCCCTACCGGGTGCTGGACTCCCTAACTAGCATGTTGATTATTAAGTATGGATAGCATTTGAAGCCATTATTGAGCTGTGAATGTGCTCAGACCAATATCACATTAAAATACAGTGATGGACTGTGAACTGAAAATACAACGATACTGTGTGTCTTTGGTATGCACTGTCGTTCTCTTTGGTATAATACAGTAATACGGGTAAATACCATGATAAATTAATTTAATTTACAATAGTAAAAATACAGGGCTTTAAGAAGAACAAAACTAAAAACATGAGAATAATCGAGACGCTCCATGGGGGAAATTCTGGACTGCAGCATCACAGGGCAGCAGCCAGTCAGAAGGAGAAATAAATAACATTCTCGGATTGGCTTCTTTCAAACCTCCCACCTCTGAGTGCAGGGGACTGTGACATCTGGGCCTTGTCCGCCATGCCTCCTCATCCTCGTGCTGGGTTGTTTATGTTTGGGTGAAGGCTCATTCCGTTTATGTGTCTGATTGCTTTAGTAACAGCTGCGCCTAAACTTAAACAACCAACACAAGGACGAGGATGTGTGGAGGACGAGGCCCGGACGTCACAGTCAGCTGTACTCAAAGATGGGAGCTTTGAAAATCCGCGATGGACTGAAACCGCGACTGCTGACCCACGCTAAAGTGGGGGGGGTTACTGTACGCATATATATATATATATATATATATATATGTGTGTGTGTGTGTGTGTGTGTGTGT
>JBBJLS010000039.1:14112522-14187545 GCA_037577275.1 Bryconaethiops microstoma
CCTGGTCTCAGGGTGGAGGAGAGTAACCAGTCCCCCTCTATAGTGCCCTCTGGAGGCCATGGAGTGGGACTGTTATAGGCTCATCTTTCCCATGAGGTTTGCTGTGAGCTGGGTGGTGCATAAGGGGGGTTAGAACCATAGAGGGGGCCATTGATGACACTGTCTACTGCTGCCATGTTGAAGAAATAAACTTGTAAGCTAAGAACGAACCTGAGTGAGACTCTATTCATTGTTTGTGCTTTGGGAGATCCAAAAAGGGTTAAAATGAAACAAATTTGGGTCTGTTACCCTAGGCCACCACATTAACACTACAATTATTATCACAACAGTACAGTAATCCCCCGCTTCTCGCGGGGGTTACGTTCGAAGAGCACCCAACATAGTTGTGTTGTGGTAAAAAAATGCCTATTTTCATAGTGTAAATCCTAAATATATCCCCAAATATGCTCCCAAAACTCTTTAATTTCATTTTAAACTCAGTTTAAAACTTTACCCTTAATAAAATATTTAGGTAAGCCAGTATTCATACTGTACAATTTACACAAAACTCCTGCTAGAATGTAAATACTGTACAGACTGTACTGTGATTCATGCACGGGCATTTTCTTTGGTATAAACAGGTAAATAGTGTAATTTTTAGTAATAAACAAAGTAAAATGTATGGGTAATCATCAATAATTTTTACAGTTCAATAATTTACTGTTCGCCGGGCGGCGCGTCTTATTCAGGGGCTTCAGGAGGAGTTGTATTGTAGAGACCCGCCAGTTAAAGAGACCCTCTTAATTTAATTTACAGTAATAAAAATACAGGAAATTCAGAAGAACAAAACGAAAAAAGAGAAACACTCAAGATGAGTCAGGGGCGGACTGGCAATCTGTGCATTCTGGAAAAGAACAGCTGTCCAGTGCCGTTCTTTTCCAGAACGCACAGATTGCGTTCCTCTGGGCAGCTGGTGTAGAAACTCCAGGCTGTTTTTTAGTCCCAGTCCACCCCTGCTATGAGTACAGAGTATTTAACCATCCCAAAACGTGCTTTCTTTGAGTTCTCCTGACAGTACAAAAACATTTATACAGTTATATTTTATATGGAAATGTAGCTGAATTTCCGTTAATATTTATGTTACAAAATTAGTAAATTATATTTTTCTTAAGAATTGAGCACTAAAATGCATGAAGAATAATATATTGCCACAAAAAAGCAAAAGAAATGTGGAGGATATCTGCGGTTTCCACGAATTTGTTGGAGTTTTCGCCAACAATTATTAGTTCGGCTCTAAGAAAAAATGACTGAATCCGAAACACTTTAATTTCATTTTAAACTCAGCTTAATACATTACCCTTTAAAAAAAAATGTAAAGGTAAACCAGTATAAGCGCTGGACAGTTTACACTGAACTGCGGTCTTCCACAATTAATACATGTAAGCATGTTTTCTTTGGTATAAGCAGGTAAATACAGTAATAATTTAATGTAATTTTTTAGTAATAAAAATACAGGAAAATGTACAGGTAATCACCAATATTTTTTACAGTTCAATAATTTCCTGTTCATCAAAGGCGCTTCTTCTTCAGTGGCTTCAAGGAGGAGTGGTATTGTAGTGACCCGCTGGTTAAAGCAGACGCTGGATGGAGACTGAGCTCAACAGCCTCTTTTAATTTAATTTAGAGTAATAAAAATGTAGAGCTTTAAGAAGAACAAAACGAAAAACAAGAGAAAAACTTGAGACGCTCCACGGGGGAAATTCTGGTCTGCAGCTGCCACAGATGCAATCAGCAGCAAGGAGAAATAAATAACGTTCTCGTAACATTTATAAAGGTATATTTTATATGGAAATATGGAAACATTAATATTTATGTTACAAAAGTAGTAAATTATATTTTTCTTAATAATTTGGAACTAAAATGCGTAAAAAACATATTGCCATGAAAAAAGGAAAAAGAAAAAAAAAAGCAGAGAATATTTGTGGGGGCATTATTGTGGGAATTTCTGCATACATTTATCAGTTAGGTTCTCCGAAAAAATCTGCGTAAGACTGATTCCGCGACACCTGATCCGCATAAAACTGGAGGATTACTGTACACTGATGGGGGGTTCTCCACTGACTGGTACCAGCTTCGGTTCAACTCTACTTGCTTTTTTTTGCTTTTCCATAATTAAAATCTTGTACCTGGTATCTGGTACCCGATACCATTCTTGGTACCACCTTGGCATAGATTCTAAGCGTGCTGAATCGACACTAAATAATGACGTGTACATATTGGAGGTTACTGATTGGTGGTCGCTCTTGATTGTTAAGTCGATGTTGTTGACTGAAACCAGCCCAGCATTTTTAAAGCACCTCAGGATACTACTTTCTCTGCCTCAGCTTTCTGACAGTGAGTGTTAGCATCAAGAAACTTATTAATTATGGCACAACAGAAGACCGTGCCTTGGTCGAATGAAGAGGTCAGCACATTTCTGTCATTAATCGTGGATGACGAGATTAAAAGGGAGCTAGATGGGGCAACCAGGAATGAGAGAGTTTTCCAAGAGGTCTCTTGTCTCATGGCTTCTTTCGGCTATGAAAGAACATTTCAACAATGTCGAGATAAATTTAAAAAATGAAAAGCGACTACAGGTCTATCAACCAGTTACATGAAGGCAATACTTTAATTGTAGTGGAAAACTGTAGGTCCGAAACCAAACTGAACAGAGTAGAACCGAAACGAACCGAACCGAGCTGGTACCAGTCAGTGGAGAACCCCCAATAGCGTATTTCCCTATACTAGTTTAAATACTAAATCCTCTGGTAACCAACACCAAGCTATATGTTTGCTTATTGTGTCTAACATTTTAAGAGCTGGAGTGTGGGGGTTGATGGATTTTTTTTTTCTTGCTGAAAGGGGTCTATGACTCCTTTTGAGAATTCCTGTAATGTGTAAAACATTTTTGATAATCACTGACTGCAAAACCTGTAAGTTTATAAGAAAATGATGTGCCATGAGAATCAGATGCACAGAAGATGGTCACTATGATGTGTGGGGGTTGAGTGGTCATGATTTGCTGAACAGAAGAAGGTAGCAGGATTTCAAAGGAGACATTTATTATTGAAATCAAATTTGATATAAAATAGCTTAACGCCCTGCGTACATTTTGATGCACTGTGTAGGTTAGTTCCCCAGCTCACACAGCAGCATTAAGCTGCCAAAACAGCCACTTGGTTGCGATGACACAACCATTAACAATCATACAATCAGAATCAGAATATCTTTATTGTCATTGTAACAGATACAACGAAATTAGGTGCAGTCCATACAGCATCATTAATTATGAACGAAGGATGAATAAAATCAAATAAGAAGAATAAAATAGAAAATAAAATAGAAAATACAAATAGAAAAAGATAAATATACATATATAGATGTAAACATATATATATAAATATAATTTCAAAAGAATTAAATATGAAATGAGGTAGAACAGTCACTCAACGTAGAACCTTATTGCACATCAAAGACAACCACCCACAATAGTTTAGAAATGTTTGGAATGTTTCAGCCCTCCAAAGGATACTGACACTGGCAGAAGTTCTTAAGAGTTTGCTTTCTGAATGAGGCACAGTTCAGGCTCCTCAGTACAGACATCATTTGCACACATCAGGCTGAAAGACAGCAAGGAAAACAACCTTTGGTATTCTGGAGGAGAATATTGTCACATAAATGAATTCCCAATGGTTTTGATACACCGACTATCAGTTGACTTAAAATGAAATGCAAGAAAAATGTGGGAAAACAGAGGATGGTCACTGTGATGTTTGAGGGTCAATCCCTCACATGTATGGTGGGTTGTATGCTGGTGTACTGGTATGTAAACAGCCACTGATAAAAGCATAGAGAACCCTCCCCCAAGGTCTTTGGCGACCCCCCCCACTCTGACTAATCAGTAGATTAGAAGCAGCTCAGCAAAGGCCCATTAGGCACATTATATTATAGACTACATGCTGCACAGTTTTTCAGTGGCTTTACTTCATGTCTATCATTGCATACGGGCATTTTGAAATGTGCTGTGTTGCCTAATAGTGCAGCTGTTCATTAACTCACACTAAATATTTTAATATGACTTTCACTAGGATGAGAAATTGTTCATCTTGTGCATTTTGTTTGTACATTTTTCTCCATTTATTGTAAATTTTTTCAAAACAAGTCAGACGTGCAGACATAAACCTGTCAATACAGACGGTAAATCGAAAGTAAATCTAATGTATTACATAGTTAATGAGGTATGTGAAAATAATTGAAGAGCAAATTTCCAAAACTCACTCAGTCCAAAGGCTTTTTTTTTTTTTTTTTTTTTTTTTTTCCGGAAAATCGCGTTTTCCTAGTTTGACCTATTTGAAAGCAATTCTTACAGGAAATATTTTTCTTTATTGAAATTTTACAGTTACTTGTCATTTCTCAATGCCTGTTTCTGAAGTGCAACTCTTGCACATTTTAGTATGGGCAAATTTGTTTTAAAAAAATAATGAAAACAATTTTTAAGTAAATATTCAATGTCACAAAATTATGTACAAGTTTAATATTAATATCCTACTACATGACACAGCATAGAGTCAGTGACAGCTAACTGCATAAAAATTGCAAACATACTTCTGTCGACCAGTAAGAAAGTACCACTCGCAACTGTGTGAGTGAACTGGGTGAGTTTTGGAAATTCACCTAATCTTATACCGTGTATTCTGCAAGGACTGAGTGAGTTTTGATCGCTTATACTATTGCACATAAAAAGGTAATGTAAAAATATGTCAATAGTCGTGTTACCTAAAAAATCACAAAAAAAGGACTGAGTGAGTTTTGGAAATTTGCTCTTCAATTATTTGATATAAAGCAGATGTACAGGAGAGCCGCAAAAATAACTCTAGACTTAGAAGTGCTGATATGTGCAAGTGCCACTCAAGAATATGAGCTGAAGCACGTGGTAGAAACAGATGGGAAATGTATTCTTTTAGTGCTGACCTTGTTTATGAGGTACTGGGTTGCAGTACAGGGCTCAGTGTCATGGAGACAGGAAACAATCCTACTCCAGTTCATTACAGCTTTTCTGGTAACCTAATAGGTCCCTTTAGCATTAGTTTCTCGCTAGCATGGGAGCTGTAACCTTGGATGGCAGTGCTGACTGAACAAAGCTGTGTTGATAGTCAGAAGTGTGCACAGGTAATCAGATACTCAGTATTCTGTTATATGTGCCAGTAATCAAATATTGAAATTGTTTCCTAAAAGCATCTGAGCACATTTCTCACGATGTATGTCCGAAAGTTTAAGTGTAAAGTAAAGTGACCATTCTGTCATGCATGAACACACCACAGCACACAGTGTGAACAGCACGAAATTCTTCTTCTGCATTTAAACCATTGAAGCAGCGGGCAGCCAGGAACGCAGCGCCCGGGGACAATACCGTGCTCAAGGGTACCTCAGTGGTGCCACTAGCAGTCTTGCTATTTGAAGCCACAACTTTCTGATCGCAGGGCGAACACCCAAACCACTAGGCTACCATCTGCCCAGGGGTACCTGAAAGTATCCAGGTACCCCTTCAAAAAAATGAATGGGGCAACTGCATAGACACAGCTTGTATATAAGCCAATAGAAAGGGATGCTCTGGAGTAGCCATACATGAGTCTAAGGTCACCATGCCCAGTGCTAAGCATAGGTTAGAGGGGCACAAAGCCACACCAGCTTAGGGTTGTGGAGTAGTGGAATTGCCTCTGTAGTGACAGGATCTCATCCTATATCTTTGGCATGACTTGAAGTAGTATTCTTGATTCCAAACTAGTCCCCTAACATAGTAACTGAACTCACTAAGGCTCTTGTGGCTGAATGCAATCAAATCCTTGAGAAATGTTTTAACAACTGGAGTAAACCCTTTCAAGAAGAGTAGACTGTAACAGTAATTGCGGTAAAGGGGGCATGTTTTTTAACATTGCAACAGTTAAAAAAAGTTTTTTTACAGAAATTATTTGTGGACTATACCCTGCACATATCGCTACATCATCAGTGGATTTAAAGGAAAGTCTTACCTCGTGATGTAGCTTTTAGAGGCATTAGATGCTTCAGCTGTTTGGTTCCTATCACCACAATTCTGAACAATTCTGCCTCAGTGAATTTCTCAAGAACACAACATTTCACGCCGAAACCCTCGGAATGACTGGATTTACATAATAATTACTTAATTATGCAAATTTTTTGAGAGTCTGTCAATAGATTTAGTCCTGTCTTGGTGATTATACAGTTTATTTGCCATTGTTACTTTAATCGGATGAGTTCTTGATTAATTAAACTAGCATTTTTCTTTGCCACTTGTGATGAGTACGACCACAGAGCACTCCCTCTGATTCACAGGTAGATCAACTCAAGCACAGTTCCAAGTGATTTAATTGGTTGCCCGTGTGGTGCTCTTAACACAGGTCAAATCATATCACACTCTGAGGTACACAGCAATTACAAGTTCATGCATTTTCAAATTATATTACCAAGGTTGCATGTTGAGATCATGCTTTGCTTTTAATCAGAAATAATTGTCTTTCAAAACAGTGTGTTATTTTCCTGATTAGGACACTGCAGGGCAAGAGCGCTACAGGACCATCACCACAGCCTACTACAGGGGGGCCATGGGCTTTATCCTCATGTATGACATCACCAACGAAGAGTCATTTGCTGCTGTACAGGACTGGTGAGTGACCTTCGAAACCTGGTGTCAGAACATGAAGAGGGTTTTCTGCATGGGGGGAGATTGAGTGGTCATAAATTTCCTGACCAGAAGTAGGTAACAGGATTTCGAAGGACACATATATTATTGGATGCCAATTTAATATAGTAAATGTAGTAAATTAGTAAATAAAATATAAAGCCGTGCATACATTTTGATGCGCTGTGTTGGTTAGTTGCCCAGTTCACACATTGACACTAAGCTGCCAAAACAGCCACATGGTTGTGATGTCACAAGCATTAACAATCATACAACCACCCATTTGGCCTACAACAGTTTAGCCAAATAGTGTTGTTACTGCTGACAGTAGCAGGACTGTTGGAGTGAGAGATGTTTAGAAATGTATGAAATGTTTCAGCCCTCCAAAGGATACTGACACTGGCAGAAGTTTTTTTCTTAACATGAGGCACAGTTCAGGCTCATCAGTACAGAGATCATTTGCACATATCAAGCTTAAAGGCAGCAAGAAAAAACAACCTTTGGTATTCTGGAGGAGAATATTGTCACATAAATGAATTCCCAATGGTTTTGATACACTGACTATCAATTGACTTAAAATGAAATGCAAAAAAAATGTAGAAAATAGATGCTTTAACAGTGTAAGAACTATTTCCTGCCTTAAATATGCACAACTTTGGTCAACAGGTCTACACAGATAAAGACATACTCATGGGATAATGCTCAAGTGCTTCTGGTGGGCAACAAATGTGACATGGAGGATGAAAGGGTGGTTGCTGCTGAGAGGGGTCGGCAACTCTCTGAACATCTTGGTGAGTTTATTCTTTATTATTCAATTCATTCACTTAACCATTCAGTTATACATCCTGGACATGAGTTTTGTTCGTGTGTCCATGTGCTGTAATGATATATATTATATTACTGCCTCCAAAAGCTAGAAGTGGAAATTAGTGCAGATTAGGTCATTTTTGTAATGACTGTCTTGTTTTTAAAGTGATAGTTTAAGATCATATTCACCAAGTACAGTTCATATTATAGTCTGTTTGGTAGAGAACAGTTATTTAGTGTCAGAGGCTAGCGATTAGAGAGCCGTAATTGGTATATTAGCTACATTAGATTTCTGTCTCCAGTAAAATTAAAAATCTTACTTTAGACACTAAACATTAGTTAGATTTTTGGCCAAACTATCGCTTTACTCTCAGTTATCAAAGAGTGCATTTAGATGTAATTCATTTTGTTGCAATTCTTTTTTGCACCAGGTTTCGAGTTTTTCGAGGCCAGCGCCAAAGACAACATCAATGTGAAGCAGACGTTTGAGCGGCTGGTGGACATCATCTGCGAGAAGATGTCCGAGAGTCTGGACGCAGCGGACCCCGCCATCACAGGGGCCAAACAGGGGCCGCAGCTGACCGAGCAGCCGGCCGCCCCACACCAGGACTGCGCGTGTTAAAAGCTAAAAGAGCCTCCCTCCCCAAAGCCTCTCCAAATACACTGCCCTCCACTACCGCGCCCAGGACAAAAGGTAAAACAACAGTAAAAAGGGTTTAAAAAGATAATCTAAATTTAGCTCCACCCGCTATACATCTTCTCTCTCCTTTTGTACCCCATCCCTTTTTTCACTATGTTGAGATTCATTTTGAGTGTGATTTAATTTTATATCCCATGTTCATCAATACGTCTTCTTTGCTACCCACCATTGTCTTAGAATAGGTGAGGGTAAGCCATAATTACGCTTTGAAATTTTATTTCGAACAGAAATCATTCCGTTGTGTGCTAGTTTCATTCAGCTCTATTTCTTCTGACTTTATGTGCCATTTTTTTCACCCTTTTTTTCATCTCTATATTTTTGTACAATTCCTTTTGTTCCCATGTTCTCCTTTTGTTAAAACGAAATCGAGAATAAAGAATAGAGGAGAAATTTCTGTATATTTATTCCAAATGTGTATATAGACGATGTGCAGTATTTAATTAATACAGGTATAGTAACAAACAATGTTTTTGAAAATGACATCATTCAGAGAATTATGAAGAAAACAAGAGAAGTCATGTTGATGTTTTTGTGGTAATCCTTTGCATCGCTCGTCACAGACCTCCCTCGCCGAATTGTAGATGTACCTTTAGTCACTGGACTGCTTCATCATAACTCTCTCATGAGACTTGTGAGGCTCAAATGTCACCCACAGATATTCCTCAGTGTAAAATGCATGGAAGGAAATGAAGCCATTTAGGCCAATAGTTATAAGATTCTGCACTGTTGATTAACATCCAAACACTTGTAAACAGTTTCTTTGAAAGATGTAATAGTTCAGTGTGTGTTCTTGCAGTCACAACACTGTAGCAACAGAACTTTTCTTCTGCCACGTTGAAAGGAATTCTTCGGTATTTCCCAGCCTTATCTCGATCTGTCACATCTGCAGCTTACAGCCAAGACCCATAGACAGTAATTTAAAAAACAGTGAATCAAAACACATTGGTTCAAAGCACGGGGTGTGGGAGGGATGTGGAGGTTTAAAAACTAGTGGGGACGAAACTTTCAAAGCGTGGAGGGGATTAAATGGTCCTCGACAAAAAGTGGTTGGATCCCAGCCTCCCCAACCTAAGTGATGCCTATGCAGGACAATGTTTCCAAATGATGTCCTGGCGCTCGGGTCTAGCGGATGGAGATAAGACTGAAAACCACTGAAGTAGATTCCAAACACCAAACCAGCCCTTATCTGCAACAAGACCCAAGATTGGCGTCCTCTGCTTTTTGACCTTTTGTAAATGTTTTAATGTCCAGGCCAGTGCAGAACGCTCGTTCACACTCTGTGCTGCAACCGACTAGATGAGGAAAATATCTTATGTTGTAAATGTGTACTGTGCAATGTCACAAGGCTGATAGTCAGGACTGTTAGTAGCGACCTTAAATAGGCATTATTAAAAATATAAGGCGATGAAGACAAACAAGACCCAACGCCCCAAAATAACATTTTTGTGACTTCAGTGAACTCCCCCCATACTACCAACAGATAATTCTCCGCTTTTTTTCCTTTGCTATGCTCTCTTCCCAGAAACTACTGTAAATACGTTTTGAGTCTTCAGTTTTATGTGTGGATTGTGCTATATTGACTTTAAAAAAAAAAAGAGAGAAAATTTAATTATTTCAAGTATGTGCTTTATCTGCTATTGTGTATGCCTGCTTGTGAATGAATGTGTCACTTTATTACAAAGCAATATTGAGAAAATATCTTTTAAAGTATTATTTATTTCATCACATCCTTCTAGGAATGAGAGGAATATTAAGGATTTGCAAAAAAAAATAATCCTGCTACATGGAATTTTACACAGGTTTGCCAGAATCAGGAATGCTTGTTAAAAGTGTATGATATGGTATCCGTCCCGGCATGTCCTGTCTTATGTCTCAGTGACGACAGGGTTTGAACAGGGCTGTGAAAAGGGCACGAAGCACCGGTACGACACCATACAGCAAACAGCTTTTCCAAACAGACCCTCGGTGTCCTTGGCCTGCTTTACCTTACTAAGATCATAACAAATCTAGTGGGATTGAATCATGCTAATGCGTCTTCAGTGCTCCTTTTCATACCATCTGAACACCAAAACCATGCTGATAGTTGAAGTAGCAAAGGACTTGCTTGTCGCTTTTGTATTTTTATTGCTTTACTGTCTTATTTTGTTGATTTTGTTTTACAACCTGCACTTTGGTTTGAATGCTTTATTGTGACTTTTTTCTATTTATTTCATTTTGGATTTCTTTTTTTCTAACTTTCTTCTAATATGGGACTTCGGTGTCTGTTCAAGAAAAGATAAAACTATTATGCAGTAGAAAATTTACTCTAAATACAATAAGGATTATGGTGTCAAATGTTCAATGGTGAAATTTACCAAACCAACTGTCTATGTTGTGGAAATTACTAAAATGGAAAAATAAATAAATAAAATAAAGGTTTGTGCTGTAAATTGTTGTAATTATTTTGTCGTTTTTGTAAGCATGTTTGGACACCTTTGTGTGTGGTACAAAAGAAATGTCTGAACAGAGCTGCACTAGAGGGCACCAGAGGACAGTGTTTTCTTGGTAGGGATCTAAAAATAGCCCTTTGCCTTTGGGGGAAATATGACGTCAAAAAGCAGCCTGCATCAGCTGTTGCCATGGAAACAGAGACTCAAGCTGATCAGGTGACTTATGAAGAAAGATGATCAGCCTTGGGAGAGTGAAATGTGGTCAAGAATAAATGTCTCAGTGAAAAGAGCAGCTTTGGTCTCTCAGTACAGGACCTGTTTCATTGTTAGGAGATTCATTGAATAAAACACTTGTACATGTGAACTTGTAAGGTCAGTTTCCCCAGACAGACATTAAACCTTTTCTTGGACTACCCATTCTTTTTAAAAAGAAAACCTCTAAATCCAGAAAACACAACCCAGGACTGGGAATCGACCCTTGATGTCGCAGCACTGAATAACAGGTATATAAAAATAAAACGATGATCTACAGAAACCTCTATATTCAAACTGGCATCTTGGTTAAGCAATGTTATCATTTTACTCTGGTAAAAGCTTAAGATCAGTCAAACCATTAAGAATTAGTAGCACCAACCTACCAATAGAACTTAAAGGTGAACAGACACTTTTTTCATGAAGTATTACACATCAGGTTTGACACAAGCTTCAGGAGATGATCGAATGATCTTATCCACAAAATGGAACAATGCTAGAGAAAATTAAAATCTAGAATATAAACCTGTAATGCCAAACAGGCAACAATCTGACTCAAAGAACAGAAAGAAGCTACAGAAAATGTTTGCCAGCACCTCCCTAGAGGAGATTATGTGCTTTATATCACAGGAAGAAAGGTACATGCAATGAAGTAAACTTCAATGCTATGGGGATGTTCAATGATTTTTCTTTTTGCATAATACAATCATTGAGGGGAAAAAAAACAGTAAAATGGTGCCATAGAGAAAAACGGGCATAAATTTTGAAAAGTGGTGGGATTTCCCTTCAATATAATTTGTAGTTATGCGCATGTTCACCTGCAGAGGGAGCTGGATCACTCTTCCTAAACAACACAGCAGGGGTACACAACTCCAGCCTGCATGGACAGTTGGTAGCTCGCCTATTCGAACACATCTACTAAACCCGATGAGTCAAACAAGCTGTTTGAACAGTGAAATCACCAAACTGTGGCGGGACACCAGACCAGATCTGGGAACCCTTGTCACGATGCATAACATGGGTGGAATGTGGCTGCTAGTCACTCCTAGATAAGACAACTGGTCCCTTTGATTGGTTTTATTATGACAACTATTTACTCTAGAATATTAAGTTTTTTTTATGGCTATTAATAGAGATTAAGAGCAATAATTAACAAAAAACATTTATTGACAACTTACAGCATGACTGCATGTCATGTTCAAACAAAAACAGACATATCAGGTGGTAAAAACAAAAACCAGAATCTCAAACGAAAACCAGAATCCAAGGAGAACAAAGTTACCTTTCGTAAAAAAAAAATAAAAAATAAAAAAAAAAGATGCCATTTATGTGTATGAAGAATTTAACCTAAAATCGACAATATCCAGGGCATCTCAACCAATCAAATCTTTTTTTTTTTCTAGCTTGCTGTCTATGAAATTGAGAAACTAAAGCCCTCGTTTGCAAAAATTCTGAAGTCGTTTGCATAAAATGTCTGCATTTCTAGGCAGAAACATAGCCAATTAATTTTATTTATATCAAAAGCCCCTTGGATACATGCGATTCAAAATTTTTTTTAATATCAATCTGTATCAAAATTAAATTGCCGCATTAAAATCAGATTGTGGGAGGAGAAAAGTTTTGTAATACAGTGACATGTTCGATACTAGTGGTCTACATCAGACGAAAGGGATAGGGGGGGGAAAAAAACAAAAACTACTGTGTTCAGTGCTGATTTTTGACACCCTGTGGTTTTCCAGGCTTTTTGTCTTGCTGCTGTCCACGGCCAGTACCCGGCATACCTCGTCCACGGCCACCAAAAACACCTGTGAAAACACAGATGATGTCACTTCACCAACCACTGCTGCTGATAGTCTGTCACTTTACTCAGCAAAAGCTGTTTTCACATAAATATTTAACAGATAATGAATATGCAACACATTGAAAAGTATTAAAGGCAAATTTAATCATATTTCACTTTCAGACCATATACTATATCCCAATTTACCTCGACCAGCGCCACCTCCTCTGCCCTTTCCCTGCTGTTTGTTCTGCTGCATGCCACCTCTGCCACGGCCCTTGGAGACAACTTCCTCTTTTACCATGTCAATGATTTCATCAGGGATCCGCAAGTATTTGATAGTGCTTCCTCGGATGTAGCATTCAGGCATTCTCCAAAATTTATCTCCATCCTACACGCATTCCACATGTTGTACGTTATCATAAATGTAATAAATGTGAGGGAAATGCATTTTCCCTCCTATTATTTTTACTGAAAAAAAAATCAAATCATGAACGAACAGAACTGCCTGTTTCTCACAAACGCTGTACGTAAACTCAGTGGTCATTTTATAATAAACCCAAAGAAATATAGTGGTGATGGCGTCAGTGAACTTGTGTTCATTGATGGTTTAAGACAATTTGGATATAAATTTCAAGAAGTCCTACAAATAAACTGCTCACATGAAAACAAATCACAGTACTGAATGGGAACATAACTCTGTTTAATGGTTTGACACTTTGTTTCCGAACATAATTTACTTAATACATTGTTTTGTATGGCAAAAAAGTGCAGATTCTTTTTGGGGCCACTGTAAGTGCACTTTGTAGGTTTAAAATGATTCACTGTACACCGTCTATTGCTGCAAAATCTGGCAGCCAACCCCTACCCCATTCAACAACAAAAAGGAACTAAAAAAAGGGCTGCAGTTCTCATAGTAATATCAATGAGTTTTGTGCTGTTAGTGACGGTTTTAGACACCGCAGCATTGCTGAGGTTTTTACACTATAAATATAAGCTGCATCTCAGTATACTTGCTGTATTACTATATTGGACAGATACTCACACGCGAGGTGCAGATAACTTCTCGTAAATTAATGTTCATCCAGTTGTCACAGCTGACCAGATGACCGTTATATGTCTCTCCATTCTTCAGTTCCACCAACTGGAAAAGTCAAGCCTATCAGTCCACTCATAACTCTTC
Organism: Bryconaethiops microstoma; assembly: GCA_037577275.1. Lineage (NCBI taxonomy): Eukaryota > Metazoa > Chordata > Actinopteri > Characiformes > Alestidae > Bryconaethiops > Bryconaethiops microstoma. Next base: position 14,126,389 of record JBBJLS010000039.1, read on the forward strand.
ACTATGTTCCTTCTCCAAACACCATATATACTTGCACTCTAAAGAGCGTTACAACTTGCACCATTTTCTAACTGCAAAAGTCTGCTAACATTCAGTTATTTAACATTATTCAATCTCCATCTTGCTTCACACACAAAATATTTTAAAGCAACTCCAGATGAAAAGAAATTAAATACAAATCTTTAATTTGTAAGAGACAATGAATGCTAAAAGAGCAGCTGAAATTAATTCAGGTACAATTTAGAGACATAAATTCATCCCATACTTACCATTGGGTGGTTCTGTGCTGTTTTCAACAAAGATAGTGGAAGCTATATGAAAAACAGAAATTAATCTTTCATCTTTGCATCTCCGTTTTAAACCACTTCAAAAGCAACTTACAGTATTTAAAAATGAAAATAAGTAAATATATACACTTTCGAAATATAAAACAGAATACTCCTCAAATGGTTTCCCATTTGCTGTCTTTCATACACTATATGGACAAAAGAATTGAGACACCCGTTTTTCAGGGCTCTGACCTCAACTCCATCCAACACCTTTAGGATGAAGTCGAACGGAGGTTGCGAGCCAGGTCTTCTCGTACAACATCTGTGCCTGACCTCATAAATGCTATACAGCATGAATGGGCACAAAATCCCACAGAAACATTCCAAGATTTTGTGGAAACACTTTCAAGAAGAGTGGAAGCTGTTAAAGCTGCAACGGGGGAAACAAATCCACATTTAAGTCTATGCATTTAAATGCGATGTCCCTGTTAGTGTAATGTTTAGGAGTCCCAATACTTTTGTCCATATAGCCTATTTTTGAACGGTTCCGGTTTTATGAGAACACTGCTGTACACGAGGACATATTTGAAACATGTAAAGAGGCTAAGCTGTCGATCTTTAGTTTATTTAATACATATAAAATAAACTAAGGATCGACACCTTAGCCTCTTTCTAGAATCTTACAGAAAACGTGTATCGTTACGTTCTTCATTCTCCCTGAAGCTTCACGAACTACTGAGGGGCTTGTGATTTCTTTAAATGAAAAATTAATACATGCTACACAGCAAGCACCCGGACTGAGACTCAGTAATGTATTTTAGTGTGAGAATTTCTCTTCAAAATGTTGTACCATGGCCAGGTTAGCGCTAGCTTCTCACTGGTTTGTATTCAAATAGCAACGCGTGCTAAAAAAGCTAAATTAGCCTCTGGCTAGTGTTTATGTTGTTACACACCACAAAAATGACTGTGTACTTACCATATCGGCAGACTGAATGAACTAGATGTTTAGTGTTTAAATTAAACTGCTGAACGTTTTTGAGGTCAGAAATTTGAGAAACTTTTAGGACAACACAGAGCAGCTCACTCCATACTTTACTGCCCCTCCATTTTTCTTCTGGTTTGTTACTACGCGCCACGGCCAATATCAAAATAAAAGTTCTATATTTATCCACTTCCAAAAAAATTTAAATGACCAAAAAATCATTACGGGTCACCGATATGTGATCAACAAATCAAGTTTCCCCCCTTTCTTTGTTCAGAAATTTGTTACAAATTCGAGTCCGAGGAGTGCTAGTGGCAGCACTGAGGTGCCCTTGAGCAAGGCGCCTCCACACACTGCTCCCCAGGGGCTGCCCGCTGCTTCACTTGGTGACTGGGTTTAATGTAAAGAAGGAATTTCACACTGTTCACACTGTGTGCTGTCTTCATAAGTGACTATAAAGGGCCACTTTAAAATGAGAATTTTATTCATATTTACAAGAGTTACAACAGTCAATGCAAAATACGCAAAATTATGTGTGTCCTGAAGTTGTCTCTTTGGTATTCTTTGTTTTCTTTTTCAGCATCTTCCTTTTCTTGGTCTGGACTGTTTCCAGAACTCTCCCCTTTAATTCTTTTTTTTCTTTCTTCTTTTTGGCAAACTCATTCTTTTTTTTCTCTTCCAAGTCAGGATCCTGCGATTGAACAGGCACGTATTGATATCAGAAAAAAACAATAGCAAAAAAGCTAAGTAAAAGGGATTAAATTCCATCATCATAAATCATGTTTTAAAATGTCAGTTTTTCTTTGAGAGACCACTTTAAAACTCCGTTCCAAACACCGGTTTATTTTCTGTCTTTGGAGTACACTTACTTTCCCGTCTAAAATCATTTGCTTCCTTTTGTTGATCTCCTTTTTCTCCCCAAAGTCTGTTGACTCCAGTTTCTACAAAAAAGAAAAGAAAAAAAAGAAAGATGTAGCATCCAATTCCCTTCAGCGTTTTAGCCATCAGAAACAGAAATTCTTAGTTCTCACAATTTCACACTGTCGTCTTGTTACGTTGACCTGGGTAAGGATCTTCAGCACCGCTTTCTCTTCCACTGGGTATTCCTTCAGCTTGGTCTCTAAAACAGAATTAACAGAATAAAACAAGCTCAAGGCCATTTGCTGGTGATACAAATATCAGTATAACATCTTTACTGCAAGGCCACTGTTTTAAACATGAAAATACTAATATTTAAGATTTAATATTTAAGGTTGTGTCCTTGTATTAGCAAAAACCGTGCAACTTCTTTTACATTCACAAAGCCAAACATTCTTAGGTAGGTGACGTGCAGTATATGAAAGACGTATTCTTGACAGTTGTATCGCTTTGGCTGTGGACTTACGGATCTGCTCCTCAATGGCATGGACCAGATGAATGTCATACTGTGTGACCAGAGTAACTGAAACACCATTTCTTCCTAAAATACAAAAACCCAATTGAAATAACGGTTTTGTTTAAATGCTGAGGCAAACTGTTAATCTAGTCTGGAGAGGGAAAAAGGATACCTGCACGAGCAGTTCTGCCCACTCTGTGAATGTAGATTTTAGGCAAGCCTGGAGTATTATGATTGATGACAACCTGAACTGTAGGAATATCCAGGCCCCTTTTTGAGATGAAAAAAAAAGTTACAAATTTGGCCATATAATAGTTGCATAAGAAATCACCTAGAAACTGAGGAATATAAGCGTACCAACAGCATTCATGGGTTAAAGACAGTTTTTGTTTGCCGTGTTATCTGTAATGGACACGGTACCTGGCAGCAACATCTGTGGCTATCAGAATCTTGAAGACGTTGGACTTGAACTTGGAAAGGTTTGCAAACCGTTGCCTCTAAATAATAAAAATATAACAATGATGTATGTACAAGAAGATAAGAAGACAGTAATGCTAATGGTCAGTTTAATAGCCCAATCAGACAATATATATTATACCTGTTTCATCATGGAATGCAAAGAGATTGCAGGAAATCTGAATTCCCGAAGCATCATTGTGAGAATCTGGCAGTTCCTAAGATGTAAAAACACTTCTCATAAATCTATGCCCTTATTTACATTGAGTAAAATAAGACTGACAACAATTATGTTTTATATTCCACGTATTTCTAAGTATTTATTTCTAATACTTACTTGCATGTGTTGGTAAAAATCATGATTGACCAGTCATCATGTTCATCCTGAAATTTTTGAATAAGATGAACCAAGTACGCGTCTTTGACTTTCTCAGGTGTAAGGATGTATCTCTGATCCAACTCTTCCACAGTTCGGACCCTGGAGGAAGAAATAATTCTGTAAGATGACTCTTCATTGTGCAAGACTTCATGAAACACATTGTGGAATGGCTGGACATAAGCTAAAGTGTTTTCTAAATACAATTGCAACGGAAAAGATTTATGATATATGTGATTTAAAAGGAAAGCTTATTGCTTTAGTTGTTTGCCTTGATTGGCTTGCTGTGCTCAAGGTTCCAGGTTATTTTATGTTACATGTACATAGTGTGATGCGACAAGGTTTCTCCGTGGACCATGGAGCAACATATAGTAACATTCAACAGTCAACAGAGTGCAAGTTACAACAGACAGTAGACAACAGACAAACAATAAATAGACAAAGTACTGTGGACACTATGTAAACCTTCTGAAGTGAATATTGCACCATAAGTATGATTAATGCACAGGAGGCAGTTAACAGTACTAAGCAAAGTGCACAGGATGACAGAACAGTGTAATAAAAAAACAATATAGCAGTGTAACAGTAATGTGAGTGGGATGTGAATCCTAGACAGTCCAGACTGAAAATACTGAACCATATATACATATATTGTTATTGCACATGAGCATATGATGTTGCACTGGAAAGTGACAGGCCATAAGGGTGCCTGTATTGGCATTAAACAGAGTTACAGTAAAGTGCAGGTGCTAATTGAGAGAGTAGTATGATAAGTATAAACATTATAAAGTGAGGTAGTTCACTGAAATGTGCTGGTTAACCAGGGACTAGACATTTTGTGCATTTGCGTGTTTTCAGAGTCCCGATGGCCTGCAGTATGAAGGAGTTGCACAGCCATGCAGAAAAAGAGTGGAAGCTTCGATACCATTTGCCAGATTGTAGATGGGAGAAAACTCAGTGTAATAGGTGGGAACAGTCCTTCACAATGTTACTGCCTCTGTTAAACCAGTGGGTAAATGTTCTTTGGTGGGGCAGAGGCACACTGATAACCTTCTCAGCTGCTCTCACTATCCACTGCAGTGTGTTACAGTCTGAAACATTACAGTTCCCAAACCAGACAGTGATGCAACTACAGAGAACATTTTCAATGATACCCCTATAGAATGTGATGAGGATTGGTGGGGGGGAAGGGTTGCTCTCTTCAGTCACCATAGAAAGTGCAGGCGCTGCCAAGCCTGCTTGGCTACAGAGGTGGAAGGGAGGGTTCAAGAGACGTCTTCCATGATATGGACGCCTAGGAACTTGGTGTTCTTAACCCTCTCTACAGCAGTGCTGTCGATGGTGAGAGCTGGATAAGCACCTCTTATGTGTAGGCTGAGACATCGTTGTTCCTGATGAGACCCACCACTGTCGTGTCATCTGTGTGACTGGAGCTGGACTGAGCAGTTGTGAGTCAGGAGCTTGAAGAACAGGGGGCTGAGAACACAGCCCCGTGGAGCTCCTGTGCACAGTGTGGTGGTGCTGGAGATGTTGCCGATGCAGACTGACTGAGGCATCTCAGCCGGAAAGTTTAAAATCCAGGTAGTCAGGGAGGTGTTGAGCCCCTGTCTGCTCAGCTTGGTGGAAAGTCTCTAGGGGATGATGGTATTGAATGTTGAGCTGAAGTCGACAAACAGCATCCTTACGTGATAACATTTGTGACAACAATGGTAAATAAAACTGCAATTGGAACTGAAATTGAAATAGAAATGTATGATACGCCTATCAGACCAATTACAGAAAACCGATGCTGTGTGTGGTTCACCCTTCCATCTTGTATTGTGACTGAAGCATTGAAGCAGAGTTTCTTTGACTCAGAGAGACCATAAGAGAACATGATAAGAACTGTAAGGGGCCACTTACAAATGCAAGAAGCAAGATTAGGATTGCCAGCTTCACAACAAATATGATTTGGGCTAAATACAGCCGTTTATGAAACACTAACAAAATTGTGTCACTCAGTTATGCAAGTTATTTCACATTCTAAGATAATACAGTTTATTTCATGAATGTTATTTCATACTATCCAAACTATAATTGATCTATTACGTAGTAAGGTGAGTCTAGTTTTCCATGTGTTCATATAAAGAGGCCTCTGACAAATTCTGACTGATGATAATCAGATGTGTGCAGACATAGGCAGGATTCTTCTCCAAGTAAGTTCAGCTGGTTTTGCATGAGCAGCTGGGAAAAACACTAACAGTGGAGGAAAATGAGGCAATGCAATGTAAAGTGTGGTTTCTTACTCTGACTTGTTCTCCCAGAAGAAAGGCTTGTTCATGGCAATGTTCTTCAGCTCCTGCAGTGTGTCTGTCAGGGTGGCACTGAACAGCAGTGTCTGCCGTTTTGCCGGCACTACTCTGAGAATAACTTCCAGGTCCTTTGTGAAGTCTGTGCATCCCTGTTCTAGCAAACGATCTGCCTCATCCAGGATCTATGAAAAGACACCAGATTCGTCTAGTAAATCAGCTGCCACTTAGATTCTGTTTAGTGAAAGACCATGTGCACATACTCACGAATGAACCAAGATTTGAGTAGGTGTGGTTGCTATAATCTTACTAAAAACTGGATTCGCTTCATGTCAAACGTGTCAGAACTCCGAATGTGATCAGCTAATCTCCCAGGTGTGGCGACAACAATGTGTGGCTTTTTTGACAGCTCCAAACCCTGGGTCACCATATCTTTTAAAAACAGAAAAAACACAGACGCTTAATTACAAACTCTTGTGCGAAAGTATGACAAAAGAAACAGTCTCAGTTAATAGAAGAAATAAGACCAACAATTCAAGCCATTTTATCTAGAAAGGTTCAGAAAAATACACATTTGTTTTGTTGTTTAATTCTATTCAGACTTGGTTCTGGGGCAAGTTAACTATTTATTTTAAACCCATTTCCCTACAAACTGTGTTAGCCTTTTTATTTCATCATTAAAAGCCTGGTCTCTTCTAGATACTGGTCCCTTGTAGCTTAGTGAACTACATTAGTGTACTTAAGCAGCCATACCCATCCCTCCAACAATGATGCAGTCTTTCAACCCCAGCGGTTTCCCCAGCGCCCGAAATTGTTCCGCTACCTGATAAGCCAGTTCTCTGAGAAGAAGGAAAAAGAGCATATGCAATGTACAGTTACAGCCACATGCTTGCACAGAGCCAGTCTCGCTCTGTGCAAGCACTGCTCACAAGCACAACGTGTGTAAGTCAGCCAACCTAGTAGGTGTCAGCACCAGGCAGTAGATACCATAGGGATCCTCAGACAGTTTCTGGAGGACTGGTAAAACGAAAGCTGCCGTTTTGCCACTTCCAGTCTTTGCACAGCCCATACAATCCCGACCTGCAGAAAACAGAAATTTGAAGCCACCTTCCAAAGCACAAAATATCTTTGTGATGTAACTATAAGGAATCCCAGTTTTGCTATGTTTACACATCTTTGCTAGTTTATTTTTTCTCATTATGTTACGTTGATGACTGGTCATATCTCTGCCTCTGCAGACTGAAACGATCACAAAAAAAATAAATAAAAATATGTAGCGCCTAAAAATTTGTACAAAAAATTCCTCTGTAGTTCTTCAGGCAACTTAGTCTTTGAGTGGTTTCTTGACATCTATTAAAATTGGCTGAAAAGTCAAGTCCAGTCAAGTGGGTTTATTGTCATTTCAACCATATACATAGTACAAAGTGAAATGAAACAACGTTCCTCCAGGACCATGGAACAACACAAGAACAGAAACAGAACACCACAAGTCTACAAGTGCAGACAGGACAGAACAGAGTGCAAGAAAAATACAGTAAATACAGTATTATGACAGATACTGTATTCTAGCAGCAGAGTGTTACATGCATGGTTCGAATTACATGGGGTACTGGGGGGTACTGTACCCCCCCGATCAAGACCCAGACCCCCCCCCGAAAGAGACAAAAACAGCAGTTGGGTGGGGGGGGTTATGAACAGTGTTATGAAGGCAGTAATTCACACTCTGGTTACATGTGCAAAAATGCAAAACAGAAGCAGACAGCAAATGAAAAGTTTACCTTGATTTACGTCATTGATTCACTGTGTTAATTGAGGGTGGACTTTCACTGCTTTCACTGACTTTACTGTTTGGTGGGGCAGCTGGTTGTTAGTGAGTTGCCCCTGCGATCAGAAGCATGTGGGTTCGAATCCCAGGCTAGTGGTACCACTGAGGTACTCTTGAGCAAGGTCCCCACACACTGCTCCCTGGGCGCTGTGTTCCTGGCTGCCCGCTGCTTCACTCGGTGAATGGGTTAAATGTAGAGAACTATTTCATGTTGTTCACACCGTGTGCTGCTTCCAGTGCAATATCATATGCTCATGTGGAATAATAATATGTATATATGGTGCAATTTTATAATTCTGGAAGGTTTTTCATCCTCTTCACACTGTAATCTTGAGATACAATTCTATGGTCCAATAGTATCCATCCTGCAAGTTTACATATATTTCCCCCTTCTATGTCACACTTCATTATTGTCTACTTACTGTAATGTCTCAGATTTACGTCACTGTTACACTGTTTTATTGTCTATTTATTGTATTGTTTCTGTCATTCGAAACAACTAAGCAATTTCCTCCAGGATCAATAAAGTTTTCTGATTCACACATACACACACACACACCTCAGACTTCCATACCTCTATAAATACCCTCTATTTATTACATTGCACATGTAATTCTGTTCTGTAGTTTTGCACAAAGCTCTCTGCTGCTAGAATACAGTACCTGTCAAAATACTGTATTCAGCCAGACTGCAGTTATTGCACTACATGTTGTCTTGTGGCTCCTGCGTTTCTCTTGCACTCCCTTTTGTCCTGTCTTGTGGTGTTCTGTTTTGCTGTTCCTGTGTTGCACCATGGTCCTGGATGAACGTTGTTTCGTTTCACTGTGTACTGTGTGTATCTGGTTGAAATGTCGCTATATGTTTCACCATGATCTAAAAGAAACGTTGTCTCATCAAATTATGTGCGTGTACACAGCTGCTAATGACAATAAAGTAATCTTGAACCCCGAATTAGTTTTTAACGCCTGTATAGAACTCAGATCTTACCTTCTAGAATAGCTGGGACGCAGTTTTCCTGCACCGGGGTGGGCTTAGCGATGCCCATCTGTTTACACTGCTCCACCAACCACTCGGACAGGCCGAGTGATGCAAAGGTTGCCATGTATTTCCACTCTAATATGACCAAATCGACCTTAAACAGCTTCAGTCTTCTCTCTCCAGCTGATAGTGAACTCCTCGTGGAACCGTCAGTCGGGCGCGTGTGATTACGTCACACAGCTGCGTCTCGAGGAGTGGAGAACACCCCCTCCTCTAGGGTACATTCACTCAGAAAATGCTGCACAGATTTTAAAAATAAATACAAACTCCTAAAGAAGACGAGGGTGCGTATGAAACTATGAACAACTACAACAAGAAAACGTTACGTATATTATTCTGATATATGCATTATGGCTCATCCATATTTCTACATCTGTTTAGAAAATTATTTGCGCAGCATACCTGCGATGTGAACGCACCTCATAGGCTTAATGCATTACGTAGTGTAGCTGTGCAGCTCAGAACCTCAGGAGGAACCGGGAGCAGGTGATGCAGGGAGAAGAGGAATTTAGCTCTAGTAACATTTTTATACTGTAAACGTGTGTTTCTGCAAGGTCAGTCTCGGACCCTGATCCTGGACTAGCAGGTGGGATGTAAAAGCGTTTCCGGAGGGAGGACTGTCCTGTATTATGAAGTTGTTATGTGCATGTGTTAGTGCTCTGTGCCATGGAGAGGGCTGCGAAGCGACGTGCCGTGGAGGAACCTGCAGCCCACGCGTGATGCCCCTCTCCGTGCGTGGCGTGACTGAAGATGGCGGAGCTGGATGGTGGGGAATTCTCTGCAAATCGTTCACAGAGCAGGTCAGTTAAGTTTAATGAGCCTCTGAAAGCACCCACAGCTTCATGCAGGTGTCTGCCTCTACTGTACAGTCCATCTGTTGAGAGGCAAGGTCACTAGAGTTCAGGGCTAACCTTACTTTGTTTTGGAGATTATATTAAAGCTTTAATAAAAATAAATAAATAATAGAAAAAATGTACCAAACGAAGAATGACAATACCCCTGTTCAAGGGTACCTCAGTGGTGCCACTAGCTGTCCTGGGATTGAAACCCACAGCCTAACCACTAGGCCACCAGTTCCCCCAAATTTTGACCATTGACTGAGAAACCAACCCTTATCCAGAGCAACTTACAATCATTAGTTACAGGGGCAGTCCCCTTTGGAGCAACTGATGGTTAAGTGTCTTGCTCAAAGTCGAAATGGTAGAAAGTGGGAGGTTTGAACCTGCAACTTTGTGGTCATCAGATTCACAGGCAAGTGTTTTACTCACTAGGTTATTACCATCCCAATAACTACTATGATACCATGCCCTCTTCAAATAATAATAATAATAATAATAATAATAGTAATACGTGCAAATGTATAAAGGTTTACCTTACCTTAACATGTTTTGTCTAATCTCATCGTATCTTAACATATGAAATGTTAATGAGCCCCAATATCCTGACCTTTGGACCGTGTATTCCTTACACAGGCTCTGCAAACTGTTATTGGCTGGCCAAATTACCTAATGGTCTGTTAGTCTAACAGGGCATCTCTTATAAGCCCAGGTTCCTAAACTCAGGTTAAACAGTTTTTAAAAAAAGTATAAATATAGTTTATTTGAGCCCTCTGACAATGGACTGTGTAAGTCAGTGTCCTGCATAATCCTAGACTAAAAGAAGTTCAGAGAGAGTCTGCATACTTTGCCTGAAGTGCATACATAAAACTGCCCCTGTAAAAAAATATATACATTTTTGTCATATTGGTCTTTTGATTGTGGTTTGCTTTTGTGAATAATGAATTCAACCCCCATTATGACAAAAGCTTTGAATTTTCTTTTATCTTGCAATGCCTGACCTTATGCTTTGGTTCCTGAGTCAAGACAGACTATTTATTTGATGAATAATTGACTGTTGATGAATAATTAAATAGAAAGTACAGTTGCCAGTGTCACGCTGACTCATGCTTAGGAACTGAGAACTGTTGCTGGGAAATTGTAGTGCAACAGACCAGTGGGATGGATTTCTGAAGTTTCATGGATTATATAACAGTAGATTATGAGCCGTGAGTGGTAAGAGATAAAAGGCCTATGTAAACCGATTCCTCTTTTTCAGCATGGCTAACAATAAGAACAGTTCCCTCCGCTGCACATTCTCGGCCCCTGGTCACAGTAGCACTCTTCTGAAGGGGCTATCTGCCCTAAGAGAGCAAGGCCAGCTGCTGGACGTGGTGCTCGCCATCAACGAAGAGCACTTTCAGGTTCACAAAGCTGTTCTGGCCTCCTGCAGTGACTACTTTAGGTAAGATGATGGTGTAAAATGCTTTTGGTAAAACAGTCATTTCAGAATACATGAGGCTGAGTATTATCGGAGACATTTTAATGCTTGTTTGGCAGGGTTGTATGAAGTTTCCTGAAACATAATATGCTCCAATCAATAATTTAAGCAATTGTCAGGCATTTCCTCTCAGCTCAATAGATTATTTAGCACTGCTGCTCTAATGGTTTGAACCATTAAATCAAATGGTTACAGAAATGTATTTGGCCTAACTGCTGAGTGTACTGACTGCAGAATGATGGTGAGGCTACATGTTTTGCTGAGTGTTATGTTAAATGTCCGTTTCCTACAGAGCCATGTTCACTGGCGGAATGAAAGAAGCAAACCAGGACACTATCGAGTTAAAGGGCTTGTCAGCCCGTGGACTGAAGCACATCATTGATTTTGCCTACAGCTCTGAGGTCACTCTAGACCTGGACTGCATTCAGGACGTGCTTGGAGCAGCCGTCTTCCTGCAGATGGTGCCTGTGGTGGAGCTTTGTGAGGAGTTCCTCAAATCCGCCATGAGTGTGGAGACATGCCTGAACATCGGCCAGATGGCCACCACCTTCAGCCTGTCTTCCCTAAAGGAATCTGTCGATGCCTTCACTTTCCGCCACTTCCTCCAGATCGCAGAAGAGGAGGACTTCCTTCACATTCCGATGGAGCGGCTGGTCTTCTTCCTGCAGAGCAACAAGTTGAAGAACTGTAGCGAGATTGACCTTTTCCACGCCGCCATTCGCTGGCTACAGCATGATGAGTCACGCCGGCCTGGGGCCAACCAGGTGCTCCGCCACATCCGCTTCCCACTCATGCGCTCCTCCGAGCTGGTGGACAGCGTCCAGACAGTGGACATAATGGTGGAAGATGTGCTTTGTCGACAGTACCTTCTTGAAGCCTTCAACTATCAGATCCTTCCTTTCCGACAGCATGAGATGCAGTCTCCTCGTACCATCATCCGCTCAGATGTTGTGTCACTTATAACTTTTGGTGGTACACCTTACACCGACAATGACCGTACAGTGAGCAGTAAAGTGTATTATCTCCCTGACTGTGCAGCACGGCAGTTTAAGGAGTTGACGGAAATGGAGACCGGCTGCAGCCATGCTTGTGTGTCCGTTCTGGACAACTTTGTGTACGTGGTGGGCGGCCAGCACCTACAGTACCGTAGTGGTGAAGGAGCGGTGGATGTTTGCTTTCGTTACGATCCCCATCTGAACCAGTGGTTGCGCATCCAGCCCATGCAGGAGAGCCGCATCCAGTTCCAGCTTAATGTCCTGCAGGGCCGGCTGTACGCCACCGGGGGGCGTAATAGATCCGGAAGCTTGTCCTCTGTCGAATGCTACTGCCCCAAGAAAAATGAATGGACTTATGTTGATTCACTCAAGAGAAGAATATGGGGTCATGCAGGGACCACATGTGGAGACAAACTCTACATCTCTGGGGGCTATGGGGTTTCTGTGGAGGATAAAAAGACCCTCCACTGCTATGACCCAGTCACAGACCAGTGGGACTTCAAGTGCCCCATGAACGAGCCTCGAGTGCTGCATGCTATGATAAGTGTAAATGACCGTGTGTATGCTTTGGGAGGCAGGATGGACCATGTGGACCGCTGCTTCGATGTTCTAGCAGTAGAGTATTACATCCCAGAGACAGATCAGTGGACCACTGTGAGTCCAATGCGTGCAGGCCAGTCTGAGGCTGGCTGTTGCCTACTGGACCGAAAGATTTATGTAGTTGGAGGATACAACTGGCATCTGAATAACGTCACAAGCATCGTCCAAGTCTATAACACAGAGACCGACGAATGGGAGAGGGATCTGCACTTTCCAGAGTCGTTTGCAGGAATTGCTTGTACCCCCATAATACTGCCTCAAGCTGTCACTCAGCGATGACAACCTAGCTGGATAAGTGAGGAGGCGTTGCATGAAGTTGCAAAATCATGGTTTTTCACACACTTTTTCACCCCGTTTAACAAATTATAATTCTCTTTAAATACTCCAAAATTTTCCAAACTGTCTGTGCCTGCTGCATCAGTATTGTACTGTTATCACAGATAATATTTTCAACACATTGCCCAACACCTTGCCTACTAAAGGAGTGTAGTGCAGTGTAGTTTTGAGTCAGTGCATTGTCTTTTTCTTTTCTAAATACAGGCTAACGTGTTAAAATTGTTTGTCTGTGGTATTAGACCACCTGCTTCAGGTACAGTAGATAGAGATTAGGTTGAAAAATCATGGAGTATTCAGTTACTTTAAGTTTGTGTCTGTAAATGAGTGTCTGTTCAGTGGTGCAAGCAGTGATGTAGTGTCTTTTTACTTTACTCTTTACTGGTTGTCTAAGATGACCTCAGGAGTACAGTCTGTGTCTTTACAGATGAACATTTCATATTCTCATACATTTTGAATGTCTAAAGAAAAGCCTTCCCTGTGTAGCTGAGATATCCGTGTGTGGTTATTGATAACTACCTTAATGAATACATCTTAAGTTATGATCCACAACCCAAAAAAAGTGGTACCACCTCATATCAAGACGACCCTTGTAAAGTACCCTTTTTTATTAATTGTGTTAATGGTTATTCATTAGGTCATAAACACTTTAACAAAGTGAATTAGCTGTTACAATGCATCAATAAAAAGCAGCAATGAACTTTTATACCTGATGCATATGAATTTAAAGCTGGCAGGTATAATGCTGACTGATGGAAAGATAAATAACGAGCACGTTCTGAGGTTGTGTGTGGACTCACTGTCTGATAAGCAGCAGCTCACTTTTGCCATTTTTATTTTGTGTTATAACTGTGTATTAAGGAGATTTAAGGTGTTTGTGACCTAATTAATAACTACTAATAGTCTAATTTTAAACCTTCCATAAACCTTTTATAAGTAGAGTTATTGTAAAGTGGTACCAAAAATCATATAATACTCCTATAAAGTGGATAAAGGGGGAAAAAAAACTTGGAGCTGCTTTATGACACCTACAATAAAACACAACTATGCACCTTAATGGAGTTACTGGGTCAGGCACACTGGAACGGTCCTGTAGCAAAAAGAGCTCTTAGCATGTGGACAGTTTGCCGTCCTGGTTTCTCAAGACTAGTCCCGAGAACTTTTTACTCTTGTCCCTCGCCTACAAAACCTGATTCAGCTCATCAGCTAATTAACATGGCCTTAATGAGCTGGGTCAGGTGCATTACAAAAAAATATGAGGTCCACAGAGCTTTACAAACCTCTGAGGAAATTTCTCAACTCATTAGCACTTCTGGGGATGCTCTTATCCCCTCTTTCTCATTGTGCATTAAATACAGTTCAGCGAAACATCCCCTGACCCCACATGTAGTCCATCAACCAATTTCATTTGCTGTCAGAAACCACATAAGCAAATCTATACGATATTACTTAAAAACTTTATATAGTTGGACAAATACTTATTTGTAACTACAGTATAGGATCTCACTTGTAAATCCAAATGGGCTAATTGACTATATCTGGTGTAAAAGGAAACTTGTGTACATGATGGTCATGACTTGATTTAACTCGATTGTATAATGGGTTCTCTTTATTTTACAGGAGTCCCTACTAAAGCACAATATGGGTCATGGCAAAATGATCGTATTTTTATTGCAATTTGAGAAATTCTTATTTTGAGATCTTCCAGTTGCCTGAGTAAATGTCCGTAATTACGTACTTGTCCTCCATAGTCCTTGTGACTTCTCACAAAGTCAGCAAGCACAGTACAGCTACTCCATAATGCACTTTAACCGAATGCAGTGTAGCACGATCCAGGTGTGGACTAGACTGAGTATGTTCTCTGTGATGGTTAAGTGAAAAGGTGCGTTGGACTGAAAGTCTGGTATGATTTGCATAGTATTACTGCAGTGTAAATTGAAGGGGTGTCTTTCGTAAGTGTGCTGCTGTTACCACAATGTGTTTTGTAAGACTGCATCAGTATGCTTTTTCTTCTTATACAAGAATGTATAAAGGTCACCACAGTCTTAAATACCGCAGCAGAAGGTTTGTTAAACACTGAATGCTGGAGTGAGGTGTGTTTTCTAGTTTGTAACGAACAAGCACATTATGTGGTACTATACTAGGTGTCATTATGAACTTTAGTTTGCCTCCCTGAATTGGTTGGCTCAGAACCTTTCTAGGAGAGTATTAGCTAGTCTGGCATTAAGGCAAGGTTCTTCAGTTTCAGAACTGACCCCACTGGACCAGAACTGAAGAACCTTGTCTCTTACCTCTAAGGCATTTAATGTGGCATGAGACTATCATGAAAGAATCTGGGCAGGTAAAATGGCATTTCTAAGTATGATGAGTGAGATTTTGTTGTTTTTTCAACAATTAATTGTTTCTTACTATAATTTTGTGTGAGCATTACTTTAATTTCACTGATGTGGTGTGATACAGCTGCAAAACTCATCTATCAGACAACTAAAAAGGCTTTAGTTGGATTTGTTTAATTAACACTTTCTTCATGTATAGTGTTCTTATAAAGCATTTCAGTTACAGAAACAAGCTTTCGTCTTTAAACAGCGGCCCACCCTACTATACAATACACACTTTCAGTCACGCCTTTAGACTCAAAAAACAACAAGTCAGTGCTTTTCCAATAGGCTTTAATTCTTGAAGCTCCTTATGTTGAATATGTTATATATGCTGAGCACTTTTTGGATCCTTTAAAAGGAGGTACTTCCAAAAAAGAAAGAAGTTCAAACATCTGTCCTAAGAAATTTCAAGCATTTAAGCCTAAGCCTTTCGAAAAATTGTTCTTTAAGATACGAAAAATACATTTACGAAAAATACACTTCAAACGTTTAGGCATGATTTGGTGTATTCTGGCTGTTGAGTGCACTAAATGTGCACCAAAATCTTGATGCTGTTACCGACAATGGGTGACTTAAGCTAAACTTACGAAAAATTTTTATTTATTCTGCCATGAAAAAGTGAATTACATCTCCGGATGTGGTTTCAGCTTCTATGCTCTCATGCTGTATGATGATATTCATTATTATTGTCAATTAGATGATCAGAATCAGAAAACTTTATTGATCCCGGAGGAAATTGCTTTATCACGTATTTCTCTGAGCATATTGTGGAAACTGTCAGTAGCTGATCTGTATGTTTCATCACAAATAGAGCATAATTAGTCCTGTTTAATTAGATTTAATGCAGCACAGTGTATAGGGATGGGTATCGAGAACCAATACTAAATTGTTTATGGTTCCAAACTGTTCTGCGCCAAAATATTGATGAGCTTCTGGATAAAACGGTGCTGCTGTTCGTATTTATGCAGCATTAATTCTGTGATACCTGCATTTTCAAACTGTTGACGCTAGATTGGTTCAGTGAGAAGGATCCACAGAGCATATATATATACAGACAACTCAGGAAATTATTTGTCTCATTATAACTCGTAATAAAATAAACTGTTGAATCATTTCATATGATGTCTTTATTTTTTGCACCAAAAAATGGAGAGTAGTTTCAATAAGAGTCTGAATAAATATCAGTATCAGTGAAATCCTAAAGATACTCATCCCTAGCAGTGTGTGAAATACTGAACAAAATTAAGTGTATTGATGAGTTTTGACAGTATTTCTGCTTCTTTTTTGTCTGTTCCAACTTAATCACATCAAATTTCAGAAAAACTGAAAATCATGAGGGATATTGATATATGTGAAAGAATTGATGTTGTTTGCCCTTTTGCCCACCTTTGCAGGCCTACAGATTGATTTTAAGCACTGAAAGAACCCAGTAGCTGTCGTGTCCGTGTTTATTTAATTACTAGAGACTAAAGCTGGAATGATTTCAACATCACTGGCGTTTTTGCATCTTTTATGATGATCTGATTAAAGAGGGAATTAATGTTAAGCATTATTAATGCTTAGCATTATGTCAGGCTGTATTAGTTTTGTACGCGAAACAACTTCAGCCCTCCATTCATAGTGTCATTTGAAGGTTAGACTAAACTTCACTGAAGAATCGCAGGAACTTTACATGTGCTATGTACGAGCGCACTGACCTCAGACATTTCTAATAAATCTCAGGCATTTGTGCAGAACGCGCTAACAGTAAATTGAACCTTTTTTCCTAAACTTTAAATTCACCTCATCTCAGGCTTCCTTATTTGTAAAATGTCCTGAGCAGACGGTACATATTTTGGGAGTCTTGTTATGAAAGCTTTGAACACGAAGAATGTAGTTCTCATATTTTACAGCTCTTTTTGTCGGTGTGTAAGTACAGTGTTAATGTGTTGATCATGAGTGCCGGGGGAATCAGCATGTTATATAAACTCCCATTTGTGCTCTACTTTATGTGTCGTGTTCAATGCTGTGAAAGAGATCTGCTATGCTTGTTCGTTGTCCTACACTTCTGAATGTATTACCCTTTGGTAGCAATTTTATGGTTCTTGCCCATTTTTTCTTGCTCTTGTTTCTATATGTGAGATAATTTGTACTCCTTTTTCACCCAGCTAATGTACTGTACCAATACATGGCGTCTTCAGTAAAAAAAAAAAATTGAAATGAATAGATTTGTGCCTTGCTGCCCACATCTGTGTGTTATATAAAGCAACCACTGCAATTACAGAATGATCCGCAATGACTTTCTTGGTTAGAAAAGACTGGGTGAGGAATACATATTGTAGATGTCAGAACAAAATCGTGTATTTCCATTTTGTTTTTTCATTTTTTTTGCGGATATTTTTGCTAAATATTTGTTCATTTCCTTCTATCGTTTTTCTTTTTCCTGTAATGTTGCTTAACACGTGTTGCATGAAAAACCTTTTTTATTACACAATTTTTGATGTAGGAATATTGAGCTAGTAAAAATTTGATCAGTATTCAAATATGACATTTCACATGTAAAGATCAAATGTGACATCGAATTTTAACTTTAACTAGTAGGCATTACACTTTAGAATGTGAGATTTTGCTTCTCCTTAGGAAGAACAGTTTGATGCAGTTTATTTCATTGAGAGGTAAAGCATGAGTAAAACTATAACATGCTTATTTGTTTCCCATGTTCGGATTCTAACAACTATAAAATCGAAATAATCCGATACTTATGTTGATTTTCTACATGTGCAGTTTCAGTTTTAATGTAAAATATAACATTTTTATTTGTACACCCAAGGCTTAAAAGTTTTTGAATTTTGAAAAATCTGACATTTTAAACATGGAATAATTAGAATTTTAAAAGTGATTCAGGGAAAGTGATGATTTTATACAATTAAGAAATTAAATCTTGCACACTAAACATTTTGGCATGTTAGACATGTTAGACCGCACTTGGAAATTAATGGTCCAGCTTTCACCTTAAAGAGGTTTTGAATGCATGTCTAGTATTGGCCTCCTATTATAACCAGTATTTAAACCCGGACATCTGGAGCCAAAACAGCTTAGAAGTGCAGCTCATTATACTGCTACTGAGTTTCCTGAGACTCAGTGGCAGTATAATGAGGGTTCTAATAGAATCTTAACATTAAGGCCAGTGTTTCTCACTTCTGGTCCTGCATTATCCATCTGCACTGCCTAGTCTGCTGTTCTGTTACTCAAACTCATCTGTTATCTGATGTGACTTGGATGTAGAGAAAAGCCATAACCATCCCTAGCAATGTGTAACAAAAATATGTTTATTCATAGGTGTTGATAGCATTTCTAAATGTGGAACTGGTTCTGTTCCAACTTAATCACATCAAATCTCAGAAAAACTAAACTCTCAGAAAAACTAAACTAAAGATGAAAACATCTTTGAGAATTACATTATTTGTTTGCCCTTTTGCCCACCTCTACTGTAGGCCTACAGATTGGCTTTGCGTACTACAAAGTAAATAACCGATGTGCTAATGTTTGTTTAACCTATCCGATTACAGGACTTGCAGGTGCTCTGCATGAGATACACTATATGGACAAAAGTATTGGGTCACCAAATACGCAGACTTTAATATTGAGCTGGTCCACCTATTGCAGCTAAAACAACTTCCACTATTCTTGGAAGACTGTCCATGAAATTTTGGAGTGTTTCTGTGGGAATTTGTGCCCATTCTTTCTGTAGAGCATTTATGAGGTCAGCCACTGATATTGGACAAGTAGGCCTGCCTCACAATCTCCATTCCAGTTCATCCCAAAGATGTTGGACAGGGTTGAGGTTAGGACTCTGTGTGAGCCAGTCAAGTTCTTCCACACCGAACTCATTATGTACCTTGCTTTGTACGCTGTGGCACAGTCATGCTAGAATAGAAAAGGGTCTTCCCCAAAATCTGTCCACAAAGTTGGAAGCATAAATGTCTTGGTATGCCGAAGCATTTAGATTACCCTTCCCTGGAAGTGAAGGGCCACCTGAATTCAACAATTAAGAGGCATCTTCAAATACTTTTGTTCATATAGTGTATATTTAGCGTTCTACATAAAACTGATGGCAGAGAAATGCCCAGATTCAATGGCCCACATGCACCAGTCATAAATAGGTTTAAACTTTTAATACATTTTTGATGCATTTTATGATGGAGGATTACAGTGTCGCACAGCCTCGGACTACAACTCCCATGATCCGTCGCGCGAGGACGACGCCACGCCACGCCACGCCACGCACGTCTGGCGCAAAAAAGAGAGAGAGGTCTGTTTTGGAGAAGAACGGAAGATGGCGACCTCAAACAATCCGCGAAAATTCAGCGAGAAGATCGCCCTGCACAACCAGAAGCAGGCAGAAGAGACGGCGGCGTTTGAAGAAGTCATGAAGGACCTCAGCATTACCCGGGCGGCGCGGGTACGTGTCGGGTTTATTTTGCTCTCGGTGTTTTCATGGAGGAGGAGGAGGAGGAGGAGGAGTAGGAGGAGTGGGGGGGGTTCGTTAGCCGAGCAGCTAAAGCTTTAAACGGAACACACACGACTCCACGACATTCCCGTCGACTGGCATCCACAGTAAAAACATGCTGACACTGAAACCCGACGAAACGCGCGTCGTTTTTGATACGTTGGTCGAGCAGCGAGATCTAACGAGAAACGGTGCTCTGATGCTCGCCAAAAAAACGGGCAGCCTGCCCACAGATGTGCTGCACATCTGCACGGAGCCCACTGGCTCGACTGTGCTCGGTGGTACTCTCTTCTGTTTTCTACTTTCAACAATGTCCTGCACTGTCACTCATTTGTTTTTTGAATCCACTCTTATTTCTCCAGAAATCCTTATAATAGACCTGAAATGGCTTTCAGGTTCTTTTGGTTATAAGTGTCTGTGTGCCATCTCCTTGCCTAGCAAAGGCCAGGATTATTACCCCTCTGCCCACACACTTCTCCAACTTTGCCAAAATCCTGACATGCTTTTTTTTGTTTATTCATGCTCACCGTAGGGAGGGTCAAATCAGCCAAAACCTCCAGAAGTGTCTGGCTGGCTCCCTCTGTCCAGTTTTCAATTTGACAACCATCATAATTTAAGCAGGGCTCCACTGATTTTGCTTTTCTTATTAAGCATCAGATTTGTTTTGTTTTAATGTTTTCCCTTCATGGTATTTCCGTTAAGTTTCATTCACTCACGCATTCATGCTATCATTCACTTTGTCACTCATTCATGCACTTTTATTTTGCACAGTTGCAGTTGCAGAAGACCCAGTATTTGCAGCTAGGCCAGAATCGTGGTCAGTGCTATGGAGGTTCACTGCCCAATGTCAATCAGATTGGAAATAGCAACATTGACCTGCCTTTTCAGGTGAGCCCTTAGACACTATATCAGTTGGAAAAATCTTTTTGTTTGTCACTGTTTTTTTTGGTGTATTTGCCCTGTTTGGTTCACCAGAGATTCTTACAGGTACTGTAAGTGGATTTTCAGTGTTTTACACAAACTTTTTTTTTCTTTTTTTTTTTTAATGAGACAAGTAAAGTTGTCACCGAAGGAAATCAGCTGAAATTGAATGTAAAAGGTAGTATGTGTAATATCATTGTTTATCTGTAACATTCTCTGAGGATAAGCTGGGAAGAGCGAATATCCGTTTAAGGTTAAGCAAGTCAAAATGCACCTGATACAAAATGATTAAAAACGATTGCAAAATTAGTTTAAACATAGAATATGCATCCAAAGTATGTTATAAAAAGTACATCTGTTT
This sequence comes from Bryconaethiops microstoma, assembly GCA_037577275.1. Taxonomy (NCBI): domain Eukaryota; kingdom Metazoa; phylum Chordata; class Actinopteri; order Characiformes; family Alestidae; genus Bryconaethiops; species Bryconaethiops microstoma. The sequence goes on from JBBJLS010000039.1 coordinate 14,147,391, forward strand.
TAAACTTGTGCATCCTGTGGTGCTCTCTTCATACACATGTAAGATTTTATGCTATAGCCTCTTACGGCAGTAACATATTATAAAAAGGCATTTTAACTGTTCCGCACTGTAGTTGACATTAAATCCCCACCCATAGATAAAACCATGTAATAGGCAGTGAGAATAGTTCTTTCCAAAGCCCCACCTTCAGATAAATCCCAATGAGTGCAAAGTGTGAGTATTTAGACAGTTTTCCTCTTCAAGCTTTAGCAGAAAATTGATGTGTGCACTGTTTTTGTTGAGAAATGGGGATGCCATCACTGCCTTTATCATTGCTTTTCATTTATGAAACATTAGCAAGACTACAAACCGAACAATCTGATGATTTCATTGCTTTTATGCTTGCATATTGCCAGTCCATCTTTGATTAAAAGACTGCACTGTTTTTATTTGTCCCTTTCACCAACACTGAAGTGAATATAAATAATGAATGTGTTTAGTTGTAAAGAGTCTGTGACTGGGGCTGTCTTAAACGTATGAGATTCCTTTTCAGAACACAGTTTTGGATACCAGTCGAACAACTCGGCACCATGGCTTGGTGGACCGTGTGTATCGGGACAGGAACCGGATCACATCCCCGCATCGCAGGCCTCTGTCTGTGGACAAGCATGGCCGTCAGATATCCTTTTCTCAGCAGTGCTAGCTTAAGTTTGGTTAAATCAGAAAACCCACAAAGTCTTTTTTTTTTTTCTCTCAGTTTCAGCCACAGTTTTAGACCTCTGGGCCAGTTTCATGGACATTTAAGCAATTTCCTCTGGGATCAATAAAGTTTTCTGATTCTGATTAATTAAGCCTAATCCTGGACCGAACTGCAGTGCCAGTTGTATTCACCCTTAAAATTCCTCTTAGTGCAAGCTTGGACCTAGTCTGGTTTTTGGAACCAGTTTTAGCCTCAACACTACATTTTATAACCTGCTGAAGGAAGGAGCTTGGAGTGCTGCTTTCAGGTTTGTAGACAGATCTAAATGCAAGAACAAATAATCAGTTACAAGAGTATTATTTAACTGTCCTGAGTGGTTTGTTTATATTGCATATAAACAGTGTCTGACTTATTATTAGCAAGGGCAAATACTTCTGCATATCAAAACAAGACTTGGCTTAAGTATATTAAAATTATATAATTAATATATTTGTAATTACATAATGAATATTACAAATGTAATACATCAGTGTGAATATCACTGTCACACTAATAAAAAGGTTGCTACTTTGCTTATATTGCTTCACCTATTTACCTGACTGTGCAAAATTGTAAGATCTTTGCTAAAACATATTTTAATACTGTTGTATTTGTATAGTGTCATAGTGTGTTTTTGCTTTAATTTTACTCGGTGAGGCCAACAAAACAAAAAACCCTGAAACTTAATGTTTACTTATAGCTGTTATGTCTGGGCTGTTCATTGCAGGTCCACCTTCTGAAACAGAAATCATTTTTGAAGTAATAGGCTGTATGCAGCAGTAAGACAATTAAATAACAATACAACATTGTGTCAATAAAATATTATAACATTTAGGATCATCTGTGGTATCTAGAGAGATAAGGGATGGTTACTGTGCATATTAGTATTCAAGACAATGATCATTGAAAAGAAGAATAATAATAATAGAAAAACTGCTCCTCTGTAAGACAGATTGCCTAATTGTAGAATAAGCTTTTGATCAACAGTAGATACTGAGTTTACACGGCAAAGGATGTTCCCTTCCTGAATATGGAAAAGTCAGCATTAGTTTCATGTTGACATTTTCTAGTATTAGATTGTTAATAAGGACCATAGCCATCACAAGATGGTACTGCTACTACTTCTACTGATAATACACAGGCAGTGGTAATAATAAACCTTATTTAATATATGTTCAGTAGCAGTGAAATGCGGTAGCACGAAATTGCACTGCATAGGTTAGTTTAATGGGTTACTGTCACTGTGCTTGAAAGGGGGTGTTTTCCTTAACACGGTTACATTGACAGCTGCCCTTATGGCTCAGTGTATCTGTCACCTCCCCCTGACACCAGCTGGAGGAGGTAAGACAGTGTTTACTACTGGGAGCTGAAAACTTAGTTTGAAGTTCACGTGTGAAACGTTCTCTACAGCACATTTTCACTATCCATCTGTTACAGGACTAATTCTGACTCAGCCTTACATCAGAGTGCCATGAATCCTGCTCCCCAAGACACTTTTGTTGGAGGATCCCAAGAGCTGCAGCCAAAACGAGGTAGCAAGATTAAGATTTTCTTCCTTGTGTTGGCCCAGCCTAAATAAAGGATGCTCAGTTCTCTGCCTTTCTTTTCTTTTCTTTTCTTTTTTTTCTGTTTCTAGTCTTATTGCTCACACCCCCAGATACAGAGGAGCCTGAGACAGAGATGGAGAAAGATGACCAGAAGGCATCATTGCGTCCCAAATCCCATGACGTTCCAGGGATTAAGTGAGTACACAGCATACTGAATGTCGGTATCTTTCAGTCATTTCTTGGTTATTGCACGTTCTGTAGAATTATTTTGTTTTAACACCATGACAATAGAATAACTGATTAGTGGTGACTGATTAGAATGTGAGCATGTAATATGAGATTATTTGACCTCATTGTGAGCATTTTTGAAAATGTATATTTCTCTGCACAATCTCGTTTTCTACTTTCACAGCATATTCCCATCCCCTGATCAAGAAGTGAACACCTCTTTGATGCCAGCCACACACAACACGGGTGGCTCCCTGCCGGACCTCACCAACATTCAGTTCCCTCCTCCTCTGCCGACCCCCCTAGACCCGGACGACCCTGTATCTTTCCCCACTCCAAGCACTTCCAGCAGCACAGGCAACCTCACTACCAACCTCACCCATCTGGGTATAAGTGCTGCCAGCCATGTTCCCCCATCTACCCCTGGCCAGACCCAGCCTGCTCCTGCCCTCACGCTCAACATCGATGCCCAGCAGCAGCAGCAGCAACCGTGTCCCCAGCAGCTCTCCCCAACTATTTCCCCCACCCTCTCACCTCAGATGCCCATTTCTCAGGTATTTTCAAACTAACCACACTAAACCCTCTTTTAACATTTTTTCATAATCAGTGTTGTTAGCTAACGACCCTAGACCTAATATTTAATATTTGCATTTTTGAACCTGATTTTTTTTTTGAATGTTACCTTTCAATGGAATGCAAATGTGAAAAACTTACTGTCTTTAATGCCATATTCTGCAGCCAATTACAATGGACAGCATGTCACTGGAGCAGCAATTGTCTCAGTACTCGCTCCTCAGCCTGCTAAGCGACCTGCAGAAGCAGCAGCAAACCCTTACCCAGAATATCCGCCTCACCCAGCTGCCACCACTCACCGTTAGTTCTGCCTCTAGCACACCACAGACCTCTCTTGCCACTCAGTCGCCAACAGCCACCAGTGCACCGGTTAGCTCGGTGAGTGCAGCTTGCCCTATCCTTTAAAGAGTGCAACAAATTATACAACAATGACACAAGTTTAGTGCCACAGTTTGGTGGAAATTCATTTTGTGCTTTCAGCATCAAATATGTTCATTTCATTGAGGAGTTGTTTTGGTTTACAAATCCTTGTAATATGTCGACGAGTACTCCAGTAGAGATAAGAGCTCTCTAGGGTTTGACCAACACAGTGCTTTATGGCACATGTTTGTTTGCATCAGTGTGGAGCATCCTAGTTTCTGAGGTGTTCACACATGGACCCATGTCATAGTGGACGTGTGCTGTCATTCTGAAAGGCCTCTTATTTCCAGCAGTATCGCAATCAGACTGGGTCTCCAGCCAACCAGTCTCCAACCTCTCCAGTCTCCAACCAAGGCTTCTCGCCTGGAGGCTCGCCTCAAGTAAGGGCGGACCTACACCACTGCTTGTTGTGCTTTGGCCGCTCATTTGCTGTCCCAGTTCTCTGTTCTCCTTTCTCCACTTCTCTTTGTCTGCATTTCAACCTCTTTCTCATTGCTCAGATGACGCTGTGAATTTATAGGTACCATTTATCGTGTCTTCTAGTGCCATTGTGATGGGCTAAATGAACGGGTGGGTGAATGGCTTAAAAATTCGCCCACTTTGCATATCGGGATATACTTCAGCATTGGATATAAGGTAGCAGAACACTAGCCAGCTGTCTTACATATAGTCAGGGAGATGGGGGTGTTTAGCTGTATTGTGGTTTAATTACACAGTATGTTTGGTGTATCAGCGTCTTTATCTAGCTAAGAGCAATGCACAGGATTTTTTTTGTGAAATGCTGACAATGTTGAAGTGTGTCGAAGGCTGTTTAGTCTGTGATGTTTGCTTCAATAGCTAAATATATAGCTTATAACTGTAAAGGATGTTTATCACAAGTGGTGCTTAGTGTTTTTTTTTTTTTTTAGTCAAGAGCATGTCCATCCCTGTATTTGCTCAAATAAGCTGTAGTTAGGTGAAGAGAAGAAATGATCAGAATTGCAGTATATTTAAATCTTGTTAACCACTGGCATTTCTTTTGCTTTAAAAAGGTCATTAACTGCAGTGCTATTCTGCCATGATGCAGTTGACCACCATGGCCAGATGCATCACTTTAATCATCCTGCCTTGGTTGTTTGTAGTGGGATGTTGTAACAGTGCATCAGTAGAAATTCATGTTGCATTTATGCCATTATAGTATAAAATGTTAAGTTTAGAGATGGTTACTTTAGATCGCTACACTTGCTGATTGTGCCGTAATAATGTAGTAATAGCATAGTAATCACAGTGTGTGTCTAAATATCATCTTGCTGAAATAGGCGTACACTGTAAATGTGGTGAGGCTGAAATGAAAGGAATGTCCTTGTAGCTCCCTGCATAGTTATTTATTTAGTGAAGTGATGTAAGCATTTTCTGAGAACAGCAGTGTATTGACTCTTACTTACCAATACAAACATCCGGTCAAGAACAGAGACAAATACCTAGGAAACCAATACAAATCTTATCTGAGTGAAGTTGAGGTTTACATTGAATTTATTAACTGTTGATTTCACTTACCGAGTGTGTCAGTTAAAAGCTGTATGTTTTATTGATGTTAAACTTTGTCACTTGAGATATGTCGCTGCTTTTTAACAGATGTCCCCAGATCTTCTGCGTGGATGTCTTGTGTTAGACATTCTCGTATATGTCAGTGTCTTGCACATCTGTCCTGCTATTTACACTTTTTCACGCTAACAGACACCTGAGTCTGATAGAAGTAATCGAGGTATCTCTTGCTGTATTTTTAGCACATTCCAGTTGTGGGCAGCATTTTTGGAGATTCATTCTATGAGCACCAACTGGCATCCAGACAGACCAATGCTCTGTCCCATCAGGTTAGTGCTTGTTTCCTTCCATAACCTGTGGGCCTTGTTTTATCAATTTATCTAATGGTCTGAAAAAGTCTTGGGCTAGTAAGAGTATCGGCCTGTTCGAATTAACATCACAGAGTACAGTTTTTGCTAATCTGTTGATTATAGTACCCTGTGTTGTTCCTCAGCTTGAGCAGTTCAACATGATAGAGAACCCAAGCAGTTCTAACAGCCTTTACAGTCAGTGCTCCACACTCAACTACTCACAGGCAGCAATGATGGGCCTAACCGGGAGCCACGGCAACTTGCAGGACACACAGCAACTAGGCTACAGTAACCATGGCAACATTCCCAACATTATTCTCACAGGTATATGTTTTTTCTCTGTTTCTTATTGTGTAAGTCCTTCCAGGCAGCTGGACTTGTCACTTGCATGCATGTATGCAGTTTTTAAAATTTCTCATGTAAATCTAGCAAATCTGCTTGGACTCAAATGATTTCTGTGTTTCGTGTTTTTTCCCTATATGTTTCGAATGATAAATTTTAGTCACCGGGGAATCCCCGCCTAGCCTCTCCAAGGAGCTGACCAGCTCGCTGGCTGGTGTGGGTGACGTCAGCTTCGATGCAGACTCTCAGTTCCCGCTAGACGAGCTAAAGATTGACCCGCTGACCTTAGACGGACTGCATATGCTGAACGACCCGGACATTGTTCTCGCCGATCCAGCCACCGAGGACACGTTCCGCATGGACCGACTGTGAAGCGAGCAGCAGCTGGAACTCAAGAAGCTCTCTGAAAAGGAAGAGGCTGGAGACTACTTATTGTGCAGCTGCATGGCCACCCGGTTTATCATCCAGTCCATAGCCCTCCCTGCCTCCCCCAAATGGCATCTACAATAGCATGCTGCCAAAGCCGTCGGGGGAAGGGAGGCGCTCGAGCCCAGTGGTGGACGTGGCGTTGCTGCATCCACACTGGCTAGTTTTTTGCAAGGCGGCTAGTTTTAAACCTCATCCGTTGTACAAGTGTGCGCTACGCCCCCCTTTAGACCTACGTGTTGAGTTGCTTTGTTTCTTTCTGTTCTTTGGGGGTTTTTTTGTTTTGTTTTTTGTTTGTTTTTCTTCTTTCTGTCAAATCTGAGGTGATGTTTGTCTTTCTCATTTCATTTGTATTTGAGTATTCTGTTTTCTATGAAAAGCAAGTGTCATGGTGTGTGGGCGTGCGTTAAACTTTATTTACCTAAATATTGAACTTCCTGACCATGATGGTTTTCCCCCTAAGACACAGCTTTATTTTTTGTGTACAATTCGGTTTCTTTAATACTGTTTTTTAATTTTTTGTTTATTTTCATGTTTTTCATATTCATATGTTTGGCGTGTCATGTGAATGTGAATCACCAACTTTCGTTTTTGCTGTTTACGTAACAATACCATGTGTCTTTTTCACGTTGTTCGTTTGAGTCGGTGTGCGTTTGTGTGGGTGTTAAATTATCGGTATATTTAAAATTTTCAGTTATTTATTGAACCTTTTTATTTAATACTAAGGAGTACTACTCCCCCCATACTTCTTTTTATGGATTTGAGAAAGCATCGCTCGCTATCGTATGTACTTTAGTATTGCAAAGGGTTTCCTAAAAAAAAAACAAAAAAAAAAAAAACTTTTTTTTCTTCTTTTTTTCCCCCCTTTTTTTGCTACATAAACTCAACACTTCATGGTGACAATGTGCTGGCATTGGTGTTTTTACATGTTTGCCCACAGATTCACTGTTGTAATTGTGTCAAAACGGCAGCCATGCCTCTATTTTTAGTATAGATATTGTAAAGTGTACGTTTTTACTTGTTCAGTTGCTTTTTCAGTTGCAAACTGAAAATGTTAGTGCTGTCATTGACTTCCGAATTTGCATTAAATGGCTATCATCATGCAGGGCCAAAACCGTTAAATGGAAGCTTCAGAAAGCTACTGAACTCATCACTGTGAGCTGACCTGATTTTGCCTTATGAACAAAAAAAAAAAATGCTGTTTTTAAGCTGTCAGTGTGACAACGAGTTTTCTAATCATCCTGTTAATGTTTATTCTCGTATCTGAAACGATTTCTAATCATGCACAATCAGTGGCAGTATTGTGTTTTTTTTATAAATGTGGTTTTTCAATTAAGTACTGTATGGCCTGTAGGTTTAAGTGTCCAGCTTAAATGGAGGTTCTGTTGTGAAGCCGGGCGTCAGTGCGTCTGAGCTGCTATAGTGAAAGTAAGGGGAGGGTACTGCTCCTTATTCTCAGTGCTGTTTACCAGAATGTTGTTCTTGTCTTTATTCATCAATGTCGATGTGTTTGTTTTGGTCCATTCATGTGATGTCTCATACAATGTCTTATGTTTTTGGAAAAAAAATATATATATATAGAATCACATATGTATATTTATGTACACTATGAAATTATAGAAAACATTACTGTTAGTCACTGTTTTATGCCACTTGAAATAAGGGCCTAATTCAGAAAAAAGCATTATAATGCTTGGAAATTAAAGCACTTGGTCACTGCACAAAAAAACACATTTGGTACCAAATCCTTATAGTGGCAAATGATGAGCATGATGCCATTCATTATTGGTAAACAATAATATTGTAGTTGTTGTTTACACTGTTTTTATTTTACTTTTGGTAGATCACTGGATTATACATATATATATATATATTAGTTTTCACAACATTGTGAATATATCAGTTTTAACTGAATTCAGCCAAGAATCTCGATCTTGACTTTATGTAGAATGCAATCTGTAAGTGACTGGACAGCAGTGCAGTTTTTGTATTGGCTCTGCACGTCCACACATTGAATCTAAAAGTAAACAAGGGTTGTGAAGTTAAAGTGCAGAATGCTGACTTTATGAATGTCAACCAGAATGAAATCCCAGCATGGTTTAGATTATAGTCCATTGTCTTAGAGGACCATAAGAAGTTGAACAAATGTCATGTGAGATTTCTTTATTTGGTGCTTGCTTTAGTTTTTTTTTTTTTTTTTTTAGTTTTTGCTTCCACTCTTTAGTATGCAAAATGCAGGCTCATGAGGATCAGTTCCATGATTTTTGCCAATTATAAGCATTCCACCCTTTTGGGGCATGAAAAGCTTCATGGATAGTTTCTTGGAAGTTTTTCAGAATTTGTTCTTGTGGTCATTCTTGTTCTCACCAATACATTATTATTTATTATTTACTTTATGTACCAAGTTGGTTTTAAAAGTTGATTACATTTCTGATTTTTTAGTTTTATGATGGCCTGCTTTACCTGCCATTGACGCATACCTTTGGTCCTCAGGTCCTCATGTAAACCCACTCTAAACCTTTTGATAGGTCTTTTCAGCTTGGATGGACACTTAATACAGATTTAAATGCTTTTAAAAAGTTGACATTCTGTGCTTGAACTTCATTGGTCCAGGGTGCTGGAGTGCAGTCATAGAAATTGTTCATTGTCCAGTTACTTACACATTGCACTACAATTGATCTAGCCAGGTCAGTTTGATCTTTGTGAGGGATATGACTTTAAAAAAAATGTAAAATGTGAAATGTACAGATTGTGCGATTCCTATGCAAACTAGAGAAATTTATCAGTCTACAAATTGAAATATATCTTGTTGAATTAAGTGAATGGTTTATATGGTGTAGCTCTAAGCTTTTAAAATAGCAGTCCACAGATAGTGTAGATGGTTTATTAGGCATTTGAAACAGGCCAGATAAAAATTCACTACTAGCATTGAGCAACGGTTTACAGCATGCAGTGTTAATTGACGTGGCCACACTAAATCTGAATTGCGATAGTGTTAAACCTTTTTTTTTTTTTTTTTAAACCCTCAGACAATGCCATTCATCATCATTTTATTTAAACAAATGTGTTTTTTGTTTTCAACGTTTATTTCAGACACTTGTATGGTAAATACTGTACATAGAGCTTATCACTAGACTATGACTGCATGTCAAAAACAAGAAAAGGACCTACAGTAAGAGGCTTTCCTTAGCTTGGCTGATTTCATTATAAAGTGTGCTGCACATGATTACACTATGGACTTTTTGAGTGAGATGCAATGCATGCATTAATTTAAAAAAAAAAAAAGTGATTTCATTTGATCACATATTTGCGTATATTTTGGTAGATCACCTTTGGAATTACAGTGTATGGGGTTCCATATGAGATGTTGTGCGTCACACCAAATTACCTATTGCTTGACCAAAGCAGTTTTTGTTCTTGTTTATTTTCTCCTATCTGTAACTGCTGGTTGTTGTTTTTAATGACTACTTTAGATTTATTTTATTTCCGTGTTTTGCATTTTTTATTTTCTTCGGTATGGTGTTTTATTTTTGTGTTTTTTGTTGGGTTTTTTTTTGTCCCCCGATCATCATGATTGTAGCTAGCTGGACCTTATGTTTGTTTATTATTTGTTTGTTTTGTTTTCACTTGAAACACTCATCAGTACTGTGGCTTAGCTTAGCTTTTGCATTTCTACATTACAGACCCTTCTCACAATCACTGATATATATCACTACATGTCACTGATATATATGGCAGCTTTTGTGCTACTTTGTATGTGTGTGTGTGTCTGTGTGTGTGTGTGCGCGCGCGTTTGTGTGCGCGCGTTTGCGTATGTGAGTGTGTGCGTGCGTCTCTCTTTTTGTATCTTTTCTCAGTGTGTTGCTTTGCACTTTAACAGTGGCTTTATGGCATTAAATTTGGACTGTTTAATCCTCTGAGAACACTGACTGTTTAGCTCTGTAGATTTTATTATGGTTTTTTTTTCTTTGGTTTCTTTATGGATGGCTAGTCCCTGAAATCAAGGCTATTTTCCTTAATGTGAAAATTTTAGGGGTGAATTCTCCACTGTATTGCACTGATAACTTTGAGGGATAACACTTTTTGGGAGCAAATATGTAACTTTACAATGCAAACTTTAAAAAAAAAAAAAAAAAAGCAAAAACAAGGGCTCAGTCTTTGTGCTCTAAGTTGTGTAAAAAAAAAAAATTGGGAGATGCAGCCAGAATGTATGTTTTATTTCTTTCCTCGGATTTCCAGTAGTTTTCCTCATGCATCGTAATGGCAGTTTTGGACTTTTTATTGAACCGTTTTCGATCTCCACAACAGTTTATTTTGGACGTATATTATTTCTGAATGCAGAGCCCCTTTAATGGAGCCTCCTTCAGACTCCCCTGTAAGCCTTAAGAGGACTGCTGGGCAGTTGCTATGGTTCTCGTATATCCACCAGTGTTCCACCGTTCTAATAGACGAATGAGGAAGTGGTTCTCTTATACCAGAAATATTTGTTGATAAACCTTTAGGGTAATAGTGTGGCCTATATGAAATAGATGTAGTATATATGATCCACCAAACATAAGTGCCATCTGCATTGATTTACTCTCTGAAAATCATTTTTATTTAGCTGAAAAGAAAAAGAAAAAAGCAACTGAGCAGATGTATGGGGAAAAAACTGCTCACGAAAACATAAAAGAAAAACGCTTAAAATCTGCAGTCACTCAGATCAGAAACAGTGCTGTTTATATGCATTTTAAATACATGTACTGAGATGAAGAAACCATCGTTGGGCTGGAGCTTTTGACCAGCTGTGTGTGGCAAAACATTTTCAACAGTGTTTTGAAGAAGTTACGTTATTCATAAATGTAGAATTCTCATGTAACTGTATAGATTTTCTGGTGTGGTCCATATTTTGACTCATGTTTGTGGAAATTGGTTGTAGAAGGCCACTTTCTCTCTGTACATAGTCTCAGTGATCGTTTCATGGATGTTTTCCGTTCTCAAAATATGCTAAATATGGATGTGCATGATGTCTCGGCTACATATATCAGATCGTTCTTATTACATCATCTATATTTTGTAATCTGTATTTCTGTACGTGTTTTTAAAATATATACATTTAAACTGCTGTGTTTGTGATTTCGGTGCCATGTCACCGCCGCATCTCGACAGACTTGAAGGAAGTGTGTGTCTGTTGTTGCCTTAAAACAGAAGAGGTATTATTTTTTTCATTTGACTCAAATGTTTTATTTTCTTTTTCCATAATGGAGGAAAAATATAACATCACGATTAGGGATAGACATTTCTAATTTCTCTTAACGGATACTGTTACTGAGACCTTGAGTGTCAGCTGAAATCAGTTTGATTTTTTTGTTGTTCAAAAACTGTTGCGCCTTAAAAGTAACTGGTTTTAGCTGAATCACATCTCATAAAAATAAGCCATCATGCTCAAACTACTCAGACACTCTACTAACCCCACAAAAGTACACAGTGAACAACCTGACTTCACACAGTGTAAATGTGTGCTACTTCTGGCTGTTATGCACTCCTCCGCTAGCCGATCCTGCATTTTCTGCTATTGGCTATTGGCCCAAACAGATACCATGCCGTCTCTAATCACAATACATTTTCACAGCACACTATATGTCTGGCTTTTTATGATATATAAGAAGAATTGTGGCAAAAAATAGCAATAACACATCCAATGGCCCACCTCAGTGTTTATTCCCATTACTGAATTATTGCTCCACTTTTACTCCAGGCATTTCAGATCGGGCAATTTAAAACACTTATTTCAGCTTTTACAGTACTGATACATTTACAATGACACTCTGCCAAAATGTGTTAAGCTGTCAAACTCCCACCTGGTGCTTAAGACATGACTGACTGTGTGAATGATAGTCTCACCTTCTTACAGTTATTTACAGTTAGATAGTGTAGTCTAAAGACGTCACTGCGAAGAGGTGGATAGAATAGCTTTGGGGCTGTGCCTGATGTTAAATTCGAAGCTGAACTTGCTTTGCCCTGAATGTATCAAAGTCCTCTGGTAGGGTATCTGGAGAGAAAGACGTGGACAGTGGTTAGAGTTGCAGTATGCATACATCTTCTCTTCAGTGTAGCTTTTGTAGTCTTGAAAGACAGTAATTTCACATTATAATCTGAATTAAATACAGCTAGCAGGATTATTATAGCATAACAGTTGCGCTATTGTTTTTTAAAGACCCCTAAGGTCCACTTATGACGTGTGTGGGTTTATGTCCCAAAAGCAGTTAACATTCTTTTTCCCCAAAGCCGTATTCCAACCTCTCCTTAGGCCTTACAATCAAACAGGCTACTTTAGTTACTGTGCCTTCAAGACATAAACACAAAAGAGCTCTCTTCTGTTTAGCCTCCATGTAGTGTACATCGTTCAAAAAACGGCCACAGCTGAAACACTCCTTAAAGCTCTGGCATTAACAGACGAAAAAATCGTCATGGGCTGAATAGGTTGGTATACATAAATGCGTTGACACCACAAAAACAGTGAATTCAAAACAGGTCATTTTTGCAAATCTCTTCCCATATATAGACTGCATGGTTTACACACTAAACTTTTATTTAAGTCAATCTTCCATGATACGGCCCTTCAATCCTGCTCAGAACAAAGTATGCATTCCGTCAGTTTATGTGCTTAATACACTTTCTAAAACATGTTAGTTTTTTGAGTTCTTATATTTGTGCAGATTAAATCCTACAGCCCTGAAAGTAGGTATACTGTCACACCTTCATAAACACATTTTACTTTCATAGTAGTCTTAAGTTTCATGATTAATAACTAAATAGTAAGGACAGGGCTCAAGGTTAATACATCAAATTAGAGGTTAATGAGCAATTAAAATAACAAATTAAGAAACACAACGTACCATTGCACCGGTAACGTAGGTTGGCCCAGATGATGTTCTCCTGTGAGAAGCAGAATACTCCTAGTCTGCCACCTCTCATTGTTGTATCAATTATAATTCCTGTGTCTGCAACCATCTGGGGACCCTCATAGAAACGGACCCTGTATATGTGATAGAGATCCAAACGCTCTCATGGGGTTGAAGCTCAGGGTACAGTGTTGTAAAGTCAATGTAGTTAGCGAGTTAGTTAGGTTCGTAGACTGTCCAGAGCTGCTGTACCTGATGTACCCATCATGAGGTCTGTGCTGCAGGAACCAACGATAAGACGTCTTGTCCTTCCAGCCAACGTTTCGCGGATCTTTCCACAGCAGCTTCACCTGATCGGGAGTGTCGCCTGTGTGCCACAGTGAATTCCGCAGGTTCTCTCCAGGCCCTGTGTCTGATTTCACAGCCTGCAACCATAATGAGACAGTATACATACAGTACACACAGCAAGTGTTGGATTATGTCATTTCTGCAAGCAACATTGGCAAAAGAACTATGAGTTGGGAACTTCATGAAAAGGTTCCCCTGGCCATGTGGCTGCACACAAGCCTGAGATCATACCAAGCAATGGCTCGAGTGCATGCTGCAACTGGACTCTGTAACAGTGGAAACTTGTTCTCTAGAGTGAGGATTCACACTTTATTATCTGACAGTCTGATGGATGAATCTGGGTTAAGTGGATGCCAGGAAAATGCTGCCTAACAGAACGCCTGTTTCCAACAGTAAAGTTTAGTGGAGGTATATAATGGTTTAGGGCTGTTTTTCAGGGTAGGGTAATGTTAATGGTAAAGCGTGCAGAAACATCCTTTGGGATAAACTGAAATGTCAGTTGTGAGCCAGGCCATCCGCCTAACATCTGTGTCTGGGCTCACAAATGCAGCTCAAAAGAGTGAAGGCTGTTGCTAGTCATAAGGTGGGGGCAACTACATATTATTGTCTATGGTGTTGGAAAAGGATGTCTAAGAGCCTTGTATAGGTGTGATTGTCAGATGTCCACATATTTTGGCCACATAGTGTACTTCAGGACCGATTTGCACTGTGCTGGAATGGAGCTGTACTCAAGGAACCCAATGTCACAATAGTGAAAAACCTGCAACCTGTAATAAGTGGCATACAAATGGAGTGCAATCTAGAAATCTGTGCAGACCTTGAGTTGGATCCCTGGTTCGGCCACAGCTCGGAAGGGATTAGCCTGCCAGTATATCTGCTCAACCTGCTTCCACATGACCACATAAAAACTGGAGCTGTCCTGATAGCCAAAGATAAAGCCAGCATAGTCATCATCCGTTACCGTATTCACATGAAATGTTCCTTCAAAGTCCACCCCATTGAAAGCTGTGTAACCTGAAAGGGAAAAAAACAAAGGATTCATTTTGTAGCCTGCATCATAAACTGTTGCTACATTTTAGGGGTATTATAGTGGATGAGGTGATGTTGATGGTCGATCCATAGGCGTATATTACCAACAGCCAGTCCTGGGTCGCTGTTCATAGTTTGAACTATCTCTCTCCCCTGTTTGGAAAAAAAAGTATTTGCATTATAAAGCTCACCTTTTAGGCCTTGCCATTTAACTTTTTAAAACATGGACATAGCAGATCTGACCTGATTGAGCACTACCCAGTTTGGATCAATCTGTGCGTCTCCCTCTGGGTCCAGCACCACAGTCTGGTAAGCTCTGAAGTCAGTGAGAGTGACCTCTGCATTCTCAGGACACACATCAATGGGGTCAATCACTGTGTCGTTGTCAAAGTCCTTCTCACAGACGTTTCCAATTCCATCCCCTGAAATGTTACAGGATAAGGAAGAGTAACTTGTCAACAGAATTTCTACTGTATTGTTCAGTAAAAAATCCAATTTGCATAGTCAGTCTAGATCTAATGTAGAAAAGTAGTGTGTGAACAGCTTGTGTTTTTATCATTAATGCTGTTGTCCATTTTCCTAGAAAATAGTATTCCAAACATCAGAAAATGCAGAAGCTAGACTAGGCACAAGTCGTAGGTGACAAACAGACCATCTGTGTCTTCCTGTAAAGGGTTGGGGATGAGCCTGCAGTTATCTGGTCCTGGAGGAAGGAGATCTGGAATGCCATCATTGTCGTCGTCATCATCACATTCATCCCCCTTGCCGTCCTTGTCCGTGTCCAGCTGAGAGCTGTTGATGACTGCAGGACAGTTGTCTCTCGAGTCCTGATGACCATCTCCATCACTGAGAGGGAAGGGAATAACCATTTATATGGATAGAGGTATGAGGGAAATATTCCAGAGCAGGTTGTGCACAGAAAATGAGATACCTGTCTTTGTTAGTGTCACATGGATCACCAATCAGGTCATTATCCATGTCCAGCTGTGAAAGCAAAATAAAAAAAATCAAGGAGAACACATTTGAACCATTCTACCTTTGTGGTGACACGGATGTTGATTTTTAATTCAAATCTAAATGTGAAGTTTTTATGGCTTTAAAGTTGTGGAATAGCCTTTGCAACCACAATGGTAGAATAATCTGTTTGAGATAAAATGCAGGATGGGGGCAAGACCTGATCAGGATTTCGAACATATGGACAGCTGTCACATGCGTCACCAACATTATCGCCATCTCGATCAATCTGGTCGGCATTAGGAACCTTCTTGCAGTTGTCCTTGTCATTTTTGATCCCTAAGGAGCAAATCAGAAGCTCATAGAGCAGCCAGATTAAGAATTACCCAGGCTAATGGAAATACCTACGTCATACATACCATCACCATCAATGTCATCATCGCATTCATCACCCTTCCCATCAAGGTCAGTATCCTTTTGGTCATTGTTTTTAATCAGCCGGCAGTTGTCGCAAGCATCTCCGTAATCATCCTCGTCAGAATTTTTCTGGTTCACATTTGGGACAAGCACGCAGTTGTCCTAGACACGAAATGAACATTATGATATAAGGTATAATTGCCTTAAGCAACACCTCTTTCAGCAGTTCATGACTTGACCAAAGTGCCGACCTGACCTCTATATTAAGGATCCCATCTCCATCTGCGTCATCATCACAGGCATCCCCAATGTTATCTTTATCAGCATCTTCTTGGCCAGAGTTAGGCACGGTGAGACAGTTATCCTAAAAATACACTTGCAGTGAGATTCTTGGGATTGCAGTAAGATACACTCTCTATGGAAAAAATCTCTATGGAAATCTCTATGGAAAATCTGTTTAATGAAATCTGATTTTTTTTACTTTAGCGCAGTTTCTCTCTGGACATTGCAGTTTTTCATCAGGGAAGCCATCAATATCTCTGTCCAGTCCACATACATGTCCATTGCCAGCCCATCCAACTCCACACTAAACACAGAGATATTGTTTCATCAGTTTTGCTAGATATGGACAAATGCACATTTGCTAGCAATGCCATCGGAAGCTCTTTGGCAGTCTGTAACAGAGTCCTTACAACACATTCTATACTGCCATCTCGGTGGACAATACACTCAGCACTGGCATGGCAGGGGTTGGGCTGCCCATTCCCACAAGCCCTCTCTGGCTTACAGCCCTGTGTCTGGTCTCCAACAAAGCCTGGCTTACAGGGGCCACAGCGGAAAGACCCCTGTCAAATACACAGACATACAGAATGGGGGGAAATGAAAAATCAGTCATCAGTTCATCCAGTCACAGAAATAGTGAAACTAAAGCAATGAATATATTGGGCTGAAATCACTTCTTCTCCACAGTCATTATGAACCCGGCAAAATGTAATGATTTTCTCAGAAATAACGATTCCCTTAATTTGTGTCCCATATTTAATGTACCCAGTGTTACACCCCAGAGAATACAATGAAGCCATGTTGGTATAAAACCAGTTTGTGCTGCATACATTTTCTATTAATGTTTGATTTTTAAACAGTTGCTCACCGCTGTGTTTTGACAGAGGGAATTCTCCACGCAGCCTCCGTTTGAGATTTCACACTCATTAATGTCTTTACAAACCTATGAATCAAGACAAAGTTGAAGACATATGTTATGTTTTTGGCAGTGTGATTTCTGACATGTTCTTTAAATTTATTTTGATCTGAGAACAGGGACCTGTTTGTTGGCTTTAGCGTAGGCAAGTCCAGCCCCTTGCACCTGGGGACCTGTGTAGCCAGCCGGACAGAGGCCACAGCGGAAACCAGGAGACGTGTTTATACATCTCACACCCATATGGCATGGCAATACAGTACACTGCAAGCATGAAAAACAAGGATTACACAAGGCACCCTGCTCTGTTTTTTTTTTCTTTCATCTGCTAGGGCCGACCGGTATAATTTGTTTGATATGTCTTTGTATATGCTTTGATATGACGTTGTATTGTGATCTAGGTTTCACATATGGCAGTCCCCTCTTTTTTTCTAGATGCAATATCTGTAGGCTACAACATACTTTATCAGCAAATATCTTTTAAAAGGGCAGTTATTGTTACTGTGCTGTATTGTAAAAAAAATAGTTCAGGCCAGAAGATCACAAACTTTTTTTAATTTAAGACCCCATTTGTGGATAGTAAGCATCACAGTACCAATTGCTATGAAGGTATGATATGTTTAATGAACTGTCTCAAATGTGTAGGTGTAGTAATACATATCTGAATAAGCTACTAGTTTCTGGTAAGCTTGATGCTAAACCCGAGAGCTTAGAGCTTCAAACATGCTGAGGGATTACTGGTAGAACACGAGGAGCGTAACACTGATTGCTGTAGTCACAATCTAAAATTCCAATGGCAATAAATAAAAAATTCTGTTTTGTTAATG
Source organism: Bryconaethiops microstoma (assembly GCA_037577275.1). Lineage (NCBI taxonomy): Eukaryota > Metazoa > Chordata > Actinopteri > Characiformes > Alestidae > Bryconaethiops > Bryconaethiops microstoma. The sequence continues at coordinate 14,165,173 of JBBJLS010000039.1, forward strand.
TTTCACCCTTGCCGAAATTGGCTGTATTTGAATCAGAGACCACAACTTTCTCTTCCATAGCAGCATACGGTGCTTGAGCGGCTTCATAATGTAAATTGCAATTTAATTTTACCATTAATATTCAATGTCTGTTTGGGCTAGCCCTAGTGTTTCATGAATTAGTAACAGTCTCCTATAGTCAATATATATAATATAGAATCTGGAGAAGTATGCTGTAATTATTTTTCAACCAAAAGGAAACAGCATCAGTTTAACACCATTTTTTTAGGAGCTGGTGGTACATTTATTTTGACTTTTGATAAACAACATTCCTCTGCTGAGTCCCACCTCATCCACATCAGTGCAGTGGGTGCCGTTGCCCACCATACCCTCAGGACATGGCCCGCATTTGATTCCAGTGGCCGTCTCGATACACTCCACACCCGGGTGACAGGGATTCGGAACGCAGGAAGGCTTTGGCTTTGGTTCTGTAACGTCTGCACGCATGCCTACAGGAGCGAAAACCAATGTTAACATCACACTCATTTTACGGAGACTCAGCACAATAATGTGTGATTCTGCTACCATCATAGTAGTTAAAAGAAAATGGTTTTAACGCATTAATGTTTTCTTGTCAAGACCAATACAAGTATTTGAAACTTGGATTGAAGTTTGTAATTTCATGTATAGAAATCATATATAAAATGTAAAGTTGACATTTCATGAACTTAACCCCTTTAGGAACATTACTACAATAAAAGTGATGAATAGTTAGGGCTCAGGCCTAAAATAGCAGGGCGATGTCATTAATAAGGCACAATAAAAATGTTCATAGCTGCTGATACCTAATTTAAAAAATATATTAATTATTTGCATTTACACTTACATTTACATTTACGGCATTTAGCGTTTGCCTTTGAAAACCCACCGAGGGGTTGAAAAGTTGCCTTTTGAAAATAGTATCAAGTCAACTGATTAATAAAGTGTTGTCTAAAGTGCAGCCATTCTGCAGTGTTACTCCACCACATGTGAAATGGTTTGATCATTAACTTCTGTATTTACTCAACATTACATTATATGTGATTGCTGCTGAATAAAAACCTCCTCCACAAGAACACACACCCAGATTACTCACCACAGGCCTCACACTCCATTACTGTGTTCTTCAGAAACACAATTTCCTCAATCTGTGTGAGGAGACAGACCAAAGAATTAGCACAAATATATAGAAACAAGTTGATTAATGGCTCATAGTCTTACTGTATTACCTGTTGCTTCAGCAATTCCTTGATTTCAGCCAGTGCTTGGTTTGTGCCCTTTATCTGTTTTATTATCTCTCCATCTGTAAAAAGACAAGATATTTGATTACCAACACTAGAAATTATAAATTATCTTATAATTATAATAATAGTATCAATTCTATCATCAGTATGAGTGATCCAGGAGACCTCATCTTTGCTGAATGCTGACTTTAACTCAAATTGTGATTTCTGATGGATGATTAAGTGTGCTGTTGACTGGAAGTAGAATGTTCTTTTGTCGGTCCTGAAAACCTCAGTAACCTCTGGCCACAAGTTTCGGTCTAACTGCTATTATTGTAATAATAGTTTGTCATTTGTAATAATAGAGCCATTCCTCATTTCTTTATATTTTTAACTTAATTACATTGTTGGTGCAAAAATGGTGTTTTATGCTTGTCAAATTGTCTTATTTTTGCCATATTGATTAGATTAAATTAAAGAAAAAGGAACAAATGTTTTACTGCGACAGGTTGCAACGTGCCAAAAAGAGACAAGGTGTCTATTTAAAGGTGTTCCAACCACTCAGCATTCAGCACCACCAGTATACTGATTACCGCCTGAACACTTTGAATCGTCTGCACCTGTTTCTTAACTGGTTCAAGCATTAAGTTAGATGTGTTTTGGGCTGGCAAAACTTTGTCACAAGAAATACAAGGCAAAGAAGTTTGTAGGACGTTAGATAGGATGGAGGTGGAGCTGCAGGCATGGTAATCCTCTCAACCTTTTTTTATTTTATTACTCCATTAATTGTACAAAATACAAACTACTTAATTCGAGTAAAAGTAGTACGAGAGGACCCTGACGATAACTGTTCTGATCTTGCATTTAAAAAATTGGATGCCAGAGCCTGATAGAGCTGCGGGTTATTCCATCAAGCAACTTTTCCCAGTAAACTTCACAAAAATGGTGAGCAAAATGTTGTCATTATGTACAATTTTCAATTATGACTATTTTAACACACTGGAAAAAATGCAACATAAAAAACTGTTTCTATTACTTTTTTCCTTTTGTATAGACCATATTTCTTGTCTTACTTTGTTTCTGACATGCTAAATTCACTGAAGAATCAGTAATTGCATTATAGAATATGTCAAATTAAAATCTGTACTTATTTTAACTTCAAAAAGTTTTTTTGACCAGATGCACCTAAACTTTTGCATATATATTTCTAAATCTTTTACATGTGTTGAGAGTATCTAGTGATATGATCTATTATTGACAAATAGATACTTGTTTTATGAAATGTGTTAAGCCACAAATGGGAATCATCCAGTGGGATTGTTCCTTATACCTTCCTTTGGACAGGCTTTCCATTTGGTGGACACGTTACCCAAAGCATCCTGCAGGGCAACAGAGGGCAAGAGGGCAGCTATGGAGCCTTACTTCCTCTTCCTGTCTTGCCCTTTTTCAAGAGTAAGTTGATCTTAATTCAGAATGTTTCAGAACAGTGTGTGTGCGGTAAATTGCTCTCCCCTGGGGATTGTTCTGCCTCCCCTCTCTCAGACGTGGAGGGATGGAAATGTGGTCTTTCCATTAACGACATCTATGTTTTCAACAAGAATTCCTGGCAAAAGCTCAGGAGATTCTGAAACATGGAGTGCTGCATGTGTAATATACATCAACTGAGCTAAATCATGGATCAGTATTGCAGTTTTCTGGACAGTTTCCGAAAAAATGACATAAATTAATCAAAACAATGGCAAAATATTTCACACTGCCAAAAAAAACAATGCCAGCTCCCAAGACCTGCTTTTTGCACTTTTACTCTAAAAATGTTTTCTTAAAAATTAAGTTTCCAAATACTGCCTTGATTTGGACGTATGCCTTTAAACAACTTGGACTCATTTAGGAAAGTCCTCTAAAGAACCGTTCATTGAAAAGTTATAGAAACTTTTCCTGGATATCCCAAACTAAAAGCGTTTCAGGATCAAATTCATTTAAAATAAGACAGTATATAGGAACCAAGATTATGCCACTTAATAACAGTGAGCGATCACCTTAATCACCAAAACAGTGTATGAAACGTTTTCGGTCTCATTCTGTTTAGATCAGATTAATAACTGAAATGTAGTTGCTTACCTCTTGAAGCTGCTTGCCCAGACACCACAGAACAGCCCAGGATTAGAAATCCAGATAATAACAGAATCCAGCTCATTTCTTTAGTGCTCTGCTTTACCATCTGAGGGCTGTGAGGATGTCTGCTTTACTGTGAAATTCCTTCAGTTCCCTCCTCTGCTTTTATATCTCTGGACCTCTGACATCACCAACAGCAGGAATTTTGGCCTGTTTCTTACAGTGGACAGCATTTGCGCAAACATGAATTGTATAAACAATGAAATGCTGAAATAATGGCGGTTTTGCTATGAAATCCCTATTGCGTCTCATGGAAAGGTTTTCTTTAATACTGGTAGAGCCAGTTGTGTTCTACTTTCAGGCAAAACACAGCTGAAATAGATCTAATTTCCATTGAACAAGCTGAAGAAAGTTACATTAAGTAACAAAGTTAAGACCTTTATTAAAATCTTTGACAACCAGTTATTCCCTATGCTGGAAAAATACAAGTTGGAACATAAAAAGACGTATATCCTTGGTTTTGTCTTTACTGGCATTTTTAACACACATGCAGCTCGTTTGGGCTGGCTTGTTTATTTTGTGCCTTTCGGCTGTGTCTTTTTCCAGTGATTGCATTTTCAGATGTTGGGTCCATTCCACTTTGTAGGCCTGTGGGGTTCTGTTGTGCACCTTGACAGGCTTTAAGACATGGAGTACATTTATCTTACCTCCCCTCTCCCTGCATGGGACTCAGGAATGGAAAAAACAAATGAAACAGTTAAATACTACTTTTTAGATCATTGTGGGGGTTGTTTTTTGGCATCACTTTTCTTTGGGCAGTAATTATTTTAGACTTTTTCCTAATATGCTATCTAAAACATTTTAATTAAGATTTTTAAGTGACATCTTTTTGAAGTTTGAACTACACAGGGTTGTTTATTTTAAGCCATACAATTATTCACTTAGGGTCTCTGAGCCATCTGGGGGCTCCTCAAGTATGTGATGTTATACTTAAAACACATTGTAATTGATTAATGCTATTTGTATTTGTTTAGGTCACAATTCTATATATTAAAAAAAAATACAGTACATATGTAAATGCACTGAGATAATCCTGACTTAATTTCTCTCATATATAGTTATCTATTGTTGTACTACTTTATGCTTTGCATTTATTCATCTTTTTTAATGAATAGTGTTAGCTCTTATCAGCAGAATGTGAGAATGCGTTGAAACATTTAAGTGACAAATGTTTTTCATATTACTGCATAAGCTGGTTCTTTAATGTGTGCTGGTTCAATGGCAGTTAAAGAAATCTTTTTCTTTCTGTTTTAATACCATTTTTAACTTGCCCTTGTCAACTTACCTTCGGTAGCTCCCCTGGGCTGAATCCCCAGCATCACCTTAACCGCTACTTTATAAGCTCAAGTGAAGCTTGTTAAATGAGCCCTTGCAGGGGCAAAAGATCAAGTCATCACAAGTGGCAACTTCAGCAGCAGAACCTGACGAGTAGCTCATTTACAACTTCAGGTAAATGCAGACAAAGCTGTTTATAAGTCATAGTAGCAAACTATTAAAATGCTTAAAAACCATACAGTTGAATTTGCTACGCTTCAGGTGGCAAACTACTCCATCCGTTATCTAGTACTGCTAGTACAGCTTTATTACCTCTCTGTTAGCATGCTAGTTAAAAAGCTAAAGGCCACTCAGATTTAGACCAAAACTTACAGTCACACAACGCACAAAGTGTTTTGTTCTTTATGTTTCAACTCCTCAGTAATGTTTTATATATCAAAGTTTGCACGATTTGCTGCGTAGCTGTAAGAGAAGGAAATGTTGCTTGTGGCACTTGTGTAATATGAGTGTGTGTAATAATGTGTGGTGAGTCAAAGTGGACAAGGGCATGTTAAAAAAGTACTGAAATTGGGCCATTCCCTTCAGTAAGCAGGGCATCAGACTTTTTTATAAATACCCACCATAAGAGACTTGTGGCAGCAAGACGACAGTGAGTAATCTACAAAGGAAACCACTTCTGATTGGAAAATAGATTTATTTTTTGAAAATACTGGATTGTCAAATGAAACATGACAAAAGCAGTTGAATACAGGAAAGTAAGGACATTACTTTGCTGGTTCGTTCAGATTTTTCACGCTGGCTTCTGTGTCATTTTTTACTTTCAAATGGGATGGGATAGATTCAATTGGGCTTAAAAATCCAGTGACTTCATGTCCATAGCTCAGATCGCCACATGCTTTTGGCGACAGGAGAACAGAGTTCCACTGATGAAACGCAATACACATAAAAAATAGACAGACGATTACTGTATATTATTGGGAAGGGTGAGAAGTGTTAGTGAGCTATTTACAGAGTTCCTATATAGTATCTGTCATTTAAAGCACCATTAAAAAAGGAAACTTGACTTAACATCAGACTCCTGAGCCTCCTCCCCTTTTCCACTGATAAATGGAAATCTCCACATCAAAAGTGGCCTGAGACGGAACTCGAGACACCAGTAGTTGTTTGGAGGATTTGTTTTTGTTTGTCTTCTAACAAGAAATTGGGTTTTTACTCAGCTTTCTTGGATTTCCTCTTACGAGTGCCTTCGCTCAGTTCCTCCTTGGTTTTGGCTGGAGATGCGGGGGCGGCGGTGGCTGCTGGAGCGGCATGATGATGGTCATGAGCGTCTTCACCACCAAGAGGGGAGCCGAACAGCAGGTGGCACAGCCAGGACTCAATCAGAGCGAAAGGAGATCCGTGAGAGTGCCGAGCAGTCATAATCACCTACAAAAGAGTTAAAAAGAGTCCAAAAGCAGGGTAATTGGCCTAGCATCACTGTCATGTGTGTCTGAAAATGTAACTTGACCAGAGAAGGAAACAGCATTCTTAACTTTCAACATCTGTTAATATAAATAAAATCTAATAGACTGTCTTTACTAACATCTGTCTTTACAAAACTGTCTTTAAAAAATACGTTTTTCTTTAGAATGGACGAAATGCACCGAAGGAACAGTGGTGCCATATTTAAAGTGCTCTCAGGATTCAGGCGAAAGAGTGGAGGCCATACCTTGGAAGAAGCCATGAACAGAGTGAAGATGCAGATGAGCGTGCTCTTGGACACAGGAAGCCAATGAGCCTCCTGGAGTGTAAACAGAATGGCTCCGTACAGACTGGCTTTGGTAGGGCTGGAAACACATATAAGACAAAATTATTACATTTACTGGCCATAAAATGATGTGTTGATTGCCATGTTTCCCTGTTGCTTCAAAATTTGCACGCTGGTGTCATATTCCTGATTTTTGTTTTTTTATAGGGAGTACAGGGGAACATGTCCTATTATTGTCTGTGGTTATTGGCTGTGAAAAGAAAGCACGGGGGAATATGTTGCAGAACTTAAATTACAGCACAGAACCAAGGAAGGAGCACTTACAATGACATACTGAGAATTTCATTGGTCTCTGGCCTCCATACCCCACGCAGCAGTTGCTCAAAATTTGACATGAGCGCTACTCCTGACCCTACAAGGACATCAACAGAATAAGAAAGTGACAGATGATAACAGACTCCCACGCCTCAGTGGCCGTATCAGGATTAACACACTTCACTGCGCCATTAGAGAGAGTGCCCAAAGCAGCACTCTCTCCTCTGCTTTTTGATGATCCTAGTTTCTCCTGAAGCAGATGAATAAGGAAAAATACTGAAGAACTTATGAGTGCATATAAACTTGAAGCTAATGAGAAGAAAGAGATTGAAAAGCTCTTGTACATGTATAGCAACTAATATTGTGCTTGCACATTTATGTGGTTTCTGAAACTGTACTTTGGTTACTTGTTACATCAGACTCCTGGCTTCATGACCAAAGACTTGACTAATCAACTGCATTCAAGCTGAAAGAAAATTATTCCTTATTACATTTCCCTGTGGTTATCATAGTTAGAAATAACAGTTTTGGCCCCCTGACTTCATGAGGTAGCTTTTCAATTCATTATTTCTAAATCTTCACATGCTTACCCTTGACATAGCCAGTGATGACCATGATGAACCAGCCATGGTGATAGGCATGGTGAGCATGGTGGACTCCAGCAACAATTTTGCGAGTGCGGACAACTTCTTTCATAGCCACCAGCACCAGCTTGATGGGCAGGAACGCGACGCATTTGTAGAACAAGTTAAAGGGACAGAAGAAGATGAGATACCTGCGGTGTTCAGCCAGCACAGACAGACAAATAATACAATGTGTTATATAAAAATGTTGACATCCAAACATCAAGGTTAGGCATACTGTTGTAGTAGTAAAAAAAAAAAACAAGTATCTCTGTATAATATTGATCCAGATTTAGTTAATCTCCTGGACATTCCATGCCTATATAATCAGTCCATCTTTTTTATCTGTTGAGGACAATTCTGAATAAAAGAACTGTCAAAATACATGATGTATCTGTACATATTTTTAAAATGTTTTCAGTCTTTTTAAATGCACATTGTCCTATAAAGTCACACTTTTAAAGATACATGGCCCAGATTTCACATTAATGCTCATCATGACTGTTGTTTCTTCAACACCTATAAGAGCTGGCTCAAACTGGTTATGTAAATTCTTATGAAAATCAGTCTGTCCATTGTATGTGAACTTAAGCTGGTCCAGGTTACTGATCCGGTCTAAAGACTCTCACCAGACAGCTGAGGCCAGGAGGATGTGGCTGTTATTATGGAAATAATCAATGGGGCTGTGTCCAAGCATGATGTCTGCGAGGATGTAGCTCCCAAAGCAGTAGAGCATGGCACAGAGCCAGGAGGCCACAGGGCTTTTGCGGGACACCTCCACTGCACCTGCAGGCAACACGCACTGTTACAGGCACATCATCTAAAAGCACAGGATACCTATGGCATATTAAAGTCAATATATTTGTCTTCATAACCACACTCTATAGTAAACTTTCCACTACTTTGATCAAACGGTCGCATCCTGGCGTAACTTGACTTTTTTTCCCAATGTGTGAGTAATTCCTCAAAGTGCAAGAATGCAGATCATACAGAAGCTTCTCTATCTTGCTAAATGAATTGTAAAATATTTTTCTCACATTATGCGACATCACACAAAAAAGTGCCTAAAAATAATAAAGTTTCAACCTAAATATTTGTTTGTATCTTTTGTGTGTGACCCCAAGAAACAACCATGTGTCTTACTGACATGCTAATCAAAACATAACCTGCCAAATTCTGCATTAAATATATTATTCATTAAGTCAAATATCAGGGGTAACCTGAGACCTGAGGCCTTTCAGCCAGTAAAGCTCCATGGATGAAGAGATCTTATGGAACAGGTGTGGCCTGAGCAACAGGGGACATTTGATAGGCATTCTGTCAGAGAAGTGAGCCTATTAAATGTTGACTAAAAATAAATGTTAGCCTGTTGAGTCTCATTCGTCGCAGCTGGCAGGCTTGCTTCGATCTTTGACCTCCAACACGCCCCAAAATGTCGGAGCTCATTCATGCGACTTGTCAAATGGTGCGAAGCATACGCGAGCAACTATTACACTGATCATGAACACTAAAAAGAACAAGTAGGATTTTTTCAGGCTTCATTGAATGGACATCTATAGATATAGATAGGAGCCATTTCACCAGTGTCTCAGTAGACTTCTATAGAGGGATTCTGAGGCCATATCTAACAAATGTGTTTTTATGCTGAAGACATACGGAAAGTGTACAAAGAAAAGGGGTTCAAACACCCACTTACAAGCAACGTAACTTTTTAAATAGTTCATATTAGTGAAATAATTTCATATCACATGACTTCTACAGAACAATATATATAGAACTTATTGTTGTTAAATGACACTACAGGTGAGCTTTAGAGTGGTTAGATATTTTTTTAATTACTTTTATTACTGTTCACCATCAGGACTTAAATGGCTGATACACTGCTGCGACAGTACAATTTTCATAACTCTACAGCCACATTAGATAAGAGTGTAAAAAACAGGTCATTAATGAGCTCAAAATTAACATTCTCACATTAATAAGTGAGTCATTAATGCCACACTGAGATTTGCTCTGTGGACATGAGTATAAGAACACTTACTAGTTTGCCCAGCATGAGCAGTTCTATAGGCTACTCTACTTTTTTATGCGTCAACCACTTACAAACAGTGGCTACAGTGGAGGCGCTCTTGCTGTTGTCTATTTAGGGCAGGTCTATTTATTGCACTCTGCTATGTGCCCTCACTCTATCAGATTTCGAAGAGAGGTCTCTGAGAGTTGCCTTGACCATAAAAAAAGGAGAAAACGTTGGGGGGAAAGACTGCAGAATGGCCAATAGATATAAGCCCGTGCATACAGTTAATGGCATCACTTTACTTGGGGCCAGCAAATGGCATAATATTGCCACATATATAACCACGGTCAGGGATGGATTTCCATACGTATTCAGAAGTCTTCATAGGAAATACACTCAAAGGAGGAAAACTGAAAAATAATTGTACAGATCTCATGCACATATGGTCAATATTCCTGACAGATGCATCTCATCTGCATATCCCAATAATAAGACAGACATGAGTGAAATGTAGCTCCAGACTTACCTGGTTCATACTTGAGGTAGAGTATGGACACGACGTAATAGGCGAGATCGAAAACTGGGAACATGGCCATTTTTGAGAAATAATGGGTAATCTCGCCCAGATTAAGGATATCCAACACCTCCATGGCTGTGCAGTTGATGGCGCTAGATCGTGAACAGAGAGCGATGCGTGATGCGTATTAGACTGAGGCGTCTCGCCTCAAGCCCCCCGTATCGGTCTCCCCGAGTAAAGAAACTCAGGGCACATGAACCCTCCTATTAATACACAGCACCTCATCTGCACCAGCCAGCTTTACGCACAGCTCCAGGATGGCAGTGCGGCGCAGTGCTGCGGTGTGGAGCGCGGCTTCAGCGCCCCCTGTGGCGCTTAATGCAATAACACAGCAGCCACTTGTCAGTTTGAAAGTACTGATAATGATGATTGTTTTACAATCAATTAATCAGCCAGTCGGTTAGACAGTAAATCAACCAATCAATGAATTAATCAATAGAATATATGGCATAATTCCACGCTCAACACGCGGATGTACGCTATATAGACAAAGTGATTATAGCAACTTTAATGACATTCCATTCAAACACATAGACTTGGATTCTGGAGCCGGTTCCCTTATTCGCAGCTATAACAGCTTCCACTCTTCTTGGGAGGCTTTAAACAAGATTTTGGAGTGTTTCTGTGGGAATATGTGCCCATTCATTGTGTAAAGCATTTATGAAATTGTTGGACGGAAAGGCCTGGCTCGTAATCTCTGTTCCAGTTCATCCCAAAGGTGTTGGATGGGGTTGAGGTCTTCCCCAAACTGAGTCCACAAAGTTGGAAGCATGGCGTTGTCCAAAATGTCTTGGTATGATGAAGTATTAAGATTGCCCTTCACTGGAAGTAAGCAGTCTAGCCCGAAACCTGAAAAACAAGCGTGTCCAAATACTTGTGCGTCCTTTAGTGCATCGCCTGTTGTTCAGATCATGTTCGATAGGTGGCGATGCTGACCGCTCTTCAGTCTCTGTAATTGTGTGTCGTGAGAAGAAGACGGGAAACGGATATATTATCAAAATGATTGGAGATTTGCTCATTTTCGGGTATTTTTTTCTTAATCTGGATAAAACAATACTTCTGTTAGTGTTTGTTTGGAACAAATGTCATTCGATCTTATGGTTCTGTTATATGACAGTGGATAGTTGTCTGTGTTTTTGTGTAGAAATAAGCTAGCTGAGCTATCAGCAGCTCCACGTCACGGCTCTGTTTGCGTGTTTTTGCTTTCTTACAGAACTCTGCTTATGAATGCTGGAGCGGTGCTAAACTTTAAACTGTACGTACACACCTCTGCTTGCACTTTTACTCATTCTAGAGCTGTTTTTATTCTCATATACTGGATTCTAATCTGTCTGCAATGATAGGAAGAAGAAGGAGTCTCAGTCTCATGGCTTTGGAGATGAAACAGGGGGATCCACCACAGGTGAAGTGAGCAGAAAAGACTTTGACTGACATGATTCATGCTTCAGGCCGGTAATCTTCGACCACGCAGTGCTCCTGAGTCGTTGAAACGATATACATTTGGTCAAAAAGATTTTCTGTTCTGAAGATAAGTTGTGACTCAGTTTTTCCAAGGATTCAAAAGTAATATCCTCATGTTTAAAGTAATGGACTAATACCGTGTAGGTATAAACCATACAGATTTACGTAAGAAGATAACTAGTTTTGATCACTTACAGTTGTTTGCACAACAGCAAGAAGAGACTGAGTGGCGTATTAGACTCTGTTCAGGTACAAAAGCCTGTATCTCCAAAGAAGTAATTTTACAGAAAAAGAAAGACATTATATTTTATGACGGTTATAGAAATTTTTGGCATTTAGCAGACGTTTTATCCAAAGCAACTTCCGTTCCCTAACTGCAGGGGACAGTCTCCCTGGAGCAACTTGCTCAGGGACCCAGTGATGGTATGTTGAAGGTAGGATTAGAATCCATTACCTCTTGATCCAGAGGCAAGTATCCTACCCACAAGGCCGCCACCACCCCAGACCGTCATTTGTGATAGTTTTTAAATTATGCATCAATCTTTTTCTCTTTCTCTCTCTCTCTCTGAAAATATTATACATTATATGGTCGATATAATCTTCAGGCCTGTAATCTTCCACCATGCAGTGCTGCTGGATCAATGTAACAATATGCATTTGGTCAAAATGATTCTCCATTCTGAGGATAAGCTCTGAATTTCCATGGTCTCTGCATTTTAATGAGTTTTATTTCCAAATAAAATATTCCCACAGTATTTTCAAAGTAATGGTCTAATACAGAATAACTGAGGTATAAACCATACAGATTTAGAAGGGAAGATACCTAGTTTTTCACATTGCTCAGTTTTTAACAATGTTTGCACAACAGCAAACAAGAGAACCTCTGAAGAGACTAAGGGGCATATGAAGTGAAAGTGACCATTCTGTCACACGTGAACACACCACAGCACACGGTGTAAACAGCCCGAAATTCTTCCTTTGCATTTAAACCCTTTCACCAAGTGAAGTAGTGGGCAACCAGGAACACAGCGCCCGTGGAGCAGCGTGTGGGGACGGTACCTTGCTCAAGGTTCAATTCCCTGCTTAGCAGTCTTGGGAATTGAACCCACAACTTCCTGATTGCGGGGCGAACGCCCTAAACACTAGGCCACCTGCTGCTCAAAGTCACCTGTATCTCCAAAAAAAAGTAATTTTACTGAAGGACAGAGCATTATTTCATAAAGGTTTTATACAGTAATTTGGGTCAGTTTGACATATTCAAATGATGCATGGTCTCTCTATTTCTGTCATTATCTCTCTCTCTCTCTCTCTTTCTCTTTTTTCTGTCTCTCTTTTTTCTGTCTCTCTCTCCCCAAATACTAATATATAGTCAATATAATCAGTTACAGTTTTACGTTATTCTGCATCATTTGAACACAAGCTAAACTGTTTATTTATTTGAGGATAAACGTCTGACATGCAAATTGTCCTGTGAAAAAGTAATTACACCTTAAAATGAACATTCTGCAAGACGTTAAGTAGCAATAACATTTCTTAGAATTTGATATTGACCTTTCGCATTGTTGTGGAGCACCAATGTGAGCCCACTTGTCTTCACGGAGCTACTTTAATTCACATTTACTGGTAGGTTTTCAATCATGAAGTGCTTGTATGAGGCCCTGCCATACCATCTCTGCTAGATTTAGAGTTTAATTTCTTGCTGCATCACTTACATTCCAACTTCAGCTCATGTAGAGATAAACAGACCGCCTTCATGAGGACACTGAACAGATTTTTGTGGTTCATTAGATAATAGAAAGTTATATTTATAGATAATAACAGGTTCCAAGGCAAACACCCCCGTACCATCCAACCACCACCACCACCACCACTTCGTTTGAAGTTTGATGTGATGTTCCTACTGTGAAATTCAGAATTTATTTATCACCAGATTTAAAGTTACACCTCAGACTGGTCTTTCCATAGAATACAATCCCAGTAGGCTCAGAGATTATCCAGGGGCTTTTTAAAAAAATTGATGTTTCTTTTGGTTAGCAGTGTTTTTTTGCTTTGCTGCGGCCTTCTGAAATTCACCTGCAGTTCCTTCGATATTCCCCCAAACTTTTGGTATCTTCTAGAATGATTTACTTCACCTTTAAGGAAATTTCATTAAATCCACCAGTATGCTTAGAGTCCTCAATTTGTAAATAATGCCTTTTTCTAAATATAAATATTATGTGTAAAATCAGGGTGAGTGCATATATATTTTTAACAGCACTGTATATATACCTGTGATTGCAATAACGTTCTGAGAATTTATTTTGTTAGGAAATAGTTAAAAATGTGATGTGATAAATGTGTTAAAATGTGAACTGGTTGGGGATCCCCAAGGACTGAAATGGAAATCTGCAGTTGTGTAACTTTTTCCCTTCTCATGTGCAGGTGATAACATCAGAGAGTTCTTATTGAGCCTGAGGTACTTCCGCATATTCATAGCTCTGTGGAACATATTCATAATGTTCTGCATGATCTTGTGAGTACCTTTTTTGGTATGAACAAACCTGTAGATACTGTTTATTATACATTGTTTGATGTTTAAGCTTTGTGTTATAGCTGTATTTCTTTCCATTTGCTTCAGGTTATTTGGATCATAACACACTACCTTGCCAGACTGGAGACCTGGTTGGACATAAAGGACAATCATAAGCCCTTTTCTTTTTGGGGGAGGTATTGTGGTGTGGTGTTGCGTTAAGATCTGGCTAAACCTTTCTAAAAGCATCTGTCACTGTGGTCCTGGAGCAAGATGTTTGTCAGCAATTTCATGTTTTACTTTCTATCAAAGAAAATAAGCCAGACTCTTACAGGTCATGTGTTTGCGATTATTACTTACCACACTGTCTTTGTTCATGTCAAATTGACATCTCACCTTGATTTGCATGTCAGTTGACGTGCTTGTGTTCGCAGGCAGATTTTAAAAGTGTTCGTGAATATTGGCTACACACTAAAATACATGTGGATCAATGCAATGTGGCAGTAAAAACCTGCCAGGTTTATTCCATTAACTTATACTTTCTCAAATGATGTTTTCCTTCACTTAGTGGGGCGTAAGTTAAATGTGTAAATGATGTTTTGATTCTTTTATAAAATTAGACATTTTTAACAAGTGAGAGTCTTTTTTTAACAAATGTTTTCACAAATGTTCAAAAATGCATAGACTATAGCTTTAAGGGATGCTTTAAGTATTGCATTTGTGGCTGGTTCAGATGAATTTAGTAAAGTTAACAGTTGATGGGGAAGGAAATGGTAACCTTTATTACAAGTGACTTGCATTACCTCATCTCATGCTATCTGGTAACTTACCAAAATGAATAAAAAAGTGGTCAGAAAATATATTCTCAGAGGGCTTTTCCCTGTACTCGGTGAACCTGTGGTTGAGGCGGTGGGGGAAGACCCCTGTGAGACCTGGAAATGGTGAGGCCACCCTTTTGAAGGTCAAAAATATTTAACCTTGTGGGAAGTACCATTAAGGTGCAAGGTGCAACTTACTCTGTGTGCAATACCTTATGTCTACAAATCATTATAGTAAATGAAAGGCTATCGCCCCATTGTTATCAGTTAAATAAGGGCATCAAAGGAAGGAAAAAGGAAAAACATGGTTACAGTTTTGTTGTAAAATTGTCTGCATCCATAGTAGTTGAACTTATTTCTACTTATTTACACCTTTGAATCCATTGCAGCACATGTATGACTACAGCAAAAATCCAAGGATTTACCAACTAAACACAAAATTATGTTTAAAAAATGTCCATTCCCTGTGTGTGAATGATTTTTCAACAGCTATATGTCAGAAAATGCTGAACGGTAAGCTCTTAGATTTCGCCTTTTTATACTGGAAAGTTTTAGCAATATTTTAAATGTAATATAGTTATAAATGTAGTGTAAAGTTATCACTACTCCATGGCTTTCACCAGTCCATTTTAATGTAAGGAACCATTTCTGTATTACGTTTTAATGTAATATTTAATGTTCACAAGGGGAAAAAGTGAACCTAGTTCTTATCCGACGCCGAAATACTACTTGTTTAGATGGGCAATCGAGCTATTACATGAAAACATTTCGTATACATGTAAAGAGGCTGTCACTCACATACACACCACGGCACAGCACACAGTGCAAACGACGGGAAATTATTTTTTCTGAATTTAACCTATTCACCAAGTGAAGCAGTGGGCTGCCACCAACGGGGGAGCAGTGAGTGGGGACGGTATCTTGCTCAAGGGTACCTCAGAGGTGTCACTAGCAGTCCTGGGATTTGTACCTACGACCTTCTGATTACAGGGGCAATTCCCTAACCAGCCACCAGCTGCCCCGTGTAAAAGTAAAGCTTTCTGGGTTTCTTTTTCACTTGTAAGCGCCGACTCTCAACACGCGCTTAGAAATCGACTCGTACACGTCATAACGAGAACGTCCAGCGTGTCACAATGGGACTTTTAACTCGAGACACGGTTGCCATGGCAACGTCTTTTTCGCAGCGCCAGGGTTCGATCCGGGTCTGCGCTGGAAGCTTCACGGTGACTGGTTGACGTGAGTCACGAGGACCGCGAGGGGACGGCACGCAGCGGCCCTGTGTGTGTGTGTGTCCGTGGTCTCAAGTCCCTCGGAGTTCACCGTGTCCACGCCTGACGGTCGAGAGGAACACCAAGTTCAGTTATGTAGCCTTTACTCAGCCTCTGTGGTCTGCTGGAGGTTTGTAACCTCTCGGAGGAACGGTACTAACCCCCCGTTATGGCCCTGACAACAGCATCGACCACCCCGGAGCAGCTGAGAGACCGACTGCTCCAGGCAATAGACGGCCACAGTAATGTAAGTAACAAAAGGGCAGCTCTGTCTGAAAGCCAGCACCTACGACCTGCAGCCCAGCCACAAATCCAGCTTTGCGTTTTTAGCCAAGAAGCAAATTTTTCCACCCTATCCGTCCAAGCGTTTACTCTAGAGTCTCGGCAGTTTAGCTAGCACTTCCGTGGTAGCTGTGGTTCAGAAGCTAACTGACGTTAAGGGTATCAGTATAGCTGAGCTCTTTCCGTGGATCTTTAATGTTACATAATGTATTTAAATATAAAGTAGATATTGCCTGTAGTAAGCTTTATAAGTAATTTGAGTGTGTGGGGACAAGAGACACAAATGTAACATATATTTGAACTAAACGTGTGGACAGCTTTGTCCATTGTGTAATATGTATTCAGAATTTATTGGGAGTTTTATGCGTTTTATGTTGTAAAATCTTGTTTGCAAATAGCAGCAACCAGCTGTCTACCAGAGAAAGACCCTGGTTATATCACAGAGGCAGAAAAACAGTACAGCAAAAGGCTGCTCACAGAAAAACACATGTGAACTGTAGCACGGCACAGCAACTTCATTTGAGGGTTTAAACTTCAGTTCACAAAGAGGTCTGAAGTATTAGATCAAATATAGCTAAACGATGTCATATCCAACTAGATCAATACGAGAAACTGTTATGGATATTGCACTGCTAAATGCTGATCACAATATATGGTCTGCAGTGAAAAAGCTGAAATATGAAGAGTATTTTGAGAAGGTTTAAGCAACTCCTTATGTCACTATGAACACTTCATGGATGATTTTCTCTCTGCAGTGAGAAGAACAGCACATTTTGATCCATGCTGAACTACAGAATACACACAGTTTGTCTTTTTATTTACTGTTTCAGTAAATTCATCTAATCCTGAGATTAGCATTTGCATACTTCTCTCACAAAGAGTATAATTACGGGAAAGTATGGCTGAATTTGCATGTTTTTTTAAAACAGAATGGTGAACAGAAACCTGAAACGTTTCTGACAGCATTTTGCAGGTGCACATTTGGGAGTTGATTTAAATATGATGAAAACTCTTCAACTGTCATCACTGGGACGGATGTTTCAGGTTCAGCAAGCTATGTGCCAGCTTATTTGCAAACAGACAGATTTCCTCCAATAAATGGCCTCAAATAAAAAAAAAATTGTGGTAAATGTTAAACTTCTGTGGAAAGTGACTCTGCGGTGACTGTTAAAATCATTTGCACTTTGTTCTACAGTTTTCATATGAAATTGGTGATAGACGCGGCAGACTTTCTCCAGTCCAGGGAGATTTCAGCTTGTTTGTGCTGATATTTTAGTTCCAGATTTTTTGTCTTGTGTGTATGAAAAATCTTATCTTAATCCTTACTACGGTAGCAAACATATTTAAGTTTGTGTGACAAATGGCAACATGTGCCAAATGATTGTTTTGTAACACAAGTCAATTGCTTTCAATTAGCAGATCCACAATATGGTGGCTGTGCTGGATGTAATATCCAATCTAGAGAAATTCCCCATCACCAAGGAGGCACTTGAGGTAAGACTTTTAGGTGGTTACTAAATTAAATGTAGTTTTGTTCAAACTTCATATTAAATAAATAGCATAAGTGTGCAAAGGTACTGTGCAACATAGTTTTAAGGTATAAGTACTGTATACTATGCTGTTGTCCAGCTGAGCTACTTTCCTGCCTGTTCAGAATGCGTTCTGTCAAGGCAGGCATATGCATGTCCTTTTCAAGTGACCAACCATCCAAATTCAGTAATACAACATGGTTTCGTGTTGTATTATTCTGCGATAAGGATTTAATTTGGTATTTCAAAAGAACAAACTATATCTCTGTCCATATTTCAGCTATTGAAATATTCCAGTTGATGACAACTGAATTCCTGGAAATAAAAAAAAAGGACACCATAACAATGGCTGAAGATTCATTCAGTGCCATAATTGTGTTGTCATGCAGAAACCCTTCATATGGTGAAAATTACATTTCATTCACCTTCATACGTTTCTTAATAAAAATTAACCCATTTAAACCTATTATCTTACTCATGTTTTATGACATTCATTGAAATACCATAGAAGTCATTAACATGTTAGTCATTAATATAGAAGTCATTAACATGTTAGAGTTTATGTTGAAGAATACAAGTCTGTTCTGTGCGAACACTTCGGCCAAGAGGCCCAGATAAGCATGCACGGGAGTGTGTGATTCCCAAGGCAGGGCCCCAAGGTCAGTGCTAGCAGATGCAAAAACATCATCGAAGCAGAAATACGTGTTTGCACAATGGTTTTTGATATATTAAGGGATAGACATTCTGCATGTACGTGTATTTTGGAATTTTGCATCTGTACCACCTCAGTGAAACAGGACATCTTGGATGACCATTTAAGAGTTTCTGAATAATTTTGGATACTCTGGTGGATTTTACAAAGATAACACAGGTCAACAGGTCAAAATCATCAGCGATGAGTTTATGTGGGTTTTGTAGTGTTTTTCATGCTGATTTCAAATCTGTGTTTAGTTTTTCCTGCACGTACAGTTTTTGGGATGAAGCTAGTTGTATATTGCATGATAGTGGTATATTTAGCATATAATAATAAGCGTTTTTGAAGAAACAGCGGTAGCTGACTGACACTGATCATTATATCTATGCCACAGTGTGCGCCTATATGACTGCGCACTGAAAATATTGAAACAGTTACTTGATTCGTACCTGCAGTTTAATTAAAAATGCATGAACGTCTATTGCAAATCTAATATTACTCATCATTCAAAAAGTTGATGTGACTGAAAAATGGTTTAGAAAAGTGTGTTGTGGTTTCTGATGATTACAAAAAAAAAAAATTGTTGACCTGTGTAATCTTTTGCGAGGGTACCAATAATTATGGAACTGACAAAGTCAGTGCTAAATCTTTAGAAAGTGCTTTATTTAACAATAGTTTCAAAAGGATTTTGCACAAATTGGTAACACCATAACAGAACACCAGTACAGAATCTCAGAAGCTTTGCTCTTCAGATGATTTTATTATTTATTTATAAATTAACTGAAATGTATGTTCTTGATGAATCAGCTTAGTGATTAGTTTGCGATTTAAATGATGAAAATAGGATCTGCAGATCATTTTAAAGGTATGCAATGCAGTCTGAACAGCTTCCACTAGGGGAAGCTGTTGGCTCTTAACTCACTTTTGACTTAAGGGTGATCAGATCTGATATAGAGAATCTAACCAGATAGCAGTTTTGACCTAGAATGCAAAGGTTTTAAAATCTTATCTATCCCTGTTTTTTCATAATTGTTTTAGCTGGTTTATCTTCCACAGTGAAAAAAGTCATGTTGAACTGTGAACTTTGGTTGGCAAACAAATAATTCAATCTCAGTAGCAAAACAGATACTTTGGGTTTCTTGGATGAAAAAAATCTGTCAATTAATTTGCTTATGATTAATGGTAAATAAATGAAAAAATAGTTAGATATATTAAGGACAATTTCAGTGTACTAGATTGAATCTAGGAAATTTGATTGTATGTGGTTTTTTTTGTTTTTGTTTTTTTTGTGGTTAAGGAAACCCGACTCGGGAAGCTGATAAATGACTTGAGGAAGAGGACCAGAGATGAGGATCTGGCTAAGCGTGCAAAGAAGCTTCTGCGTAACTGGCAAAAGTTGATCGAGCCACAACAAAATGAAAAACTGCCAAAAGAACTTTCAAGCACTGCTAATACATACAACCAGACTCCATCGGTACCTGTTACTAGATCTGTCCAGACTGTGACAGATGCAGACAAGAAGCCTGTTTTACACACTAGTTACTCTTCAAACGCTGACAAGTTGAACTCCATTATTCACAAAAGTGAGCAGAAAGCAGAAGAGAATCTACCCAAGCTGAAGGCCTCAAAAACAACAGTCTATGGGCAAATGCCTGCCCTGTCATCTTCCAGTGGAAATGTTGGAGGTCCAGATTCTTTTTCTGATGTAGCTTTTCCTATGAAGGCCAGTACTGTAAAGCCTGTCTCACAGGCTCACTGTCTCACTTCTCCTGAACCCAACAAACATCCTAATGCTTCCACAGTGCTCAGAACTTCAGTATTACAACAGTATGGACAAAGAGACAGAGCTTCTACTAAGAAAGAGCAGCAGAAACTCCAAAGTCACTGTACCCCTCCTAGTCCTAGAACAGTAAAGCAGACAGTAGCAACCAAGTGGCCAGCATCCTTTACTGGCTCTGATTCTGAACCATTTTCCACAGTGCCATTAAATTCTTCTGTCCACAGTATGCATAGTGAGGGTCAGCAACCAAAAGAGGCCTTGCCAAACTATAGTGATAATGAACCTCTTGAAAACACAGAGCAAATGCATAATTTGCAACACAAGTCCAGAGGCTTGAAACGCATTCACCCAGGCTTACTCAGCGAGGTCACCAATGTGGAAACTGAAAAAGATGTCAAACCCCCCGAGGGAAAGAGGAGAAAGCATCAGTCAAGAGACTATGCCCTCAGTCTGGAGGGACGTTCAGGAGAGGACGTTAAACCTGCCCGAGTGAAAAATCGTAAATTAACCTTTGATCCCATTACGCAGCAAATTAGACCTTCATCAGTTAGCCAGATTGAGGAACAGCACAGTTCAGTGTTGGATCTTACTGACTCTGACAACTTGAAGCAAAGCCCTTCTGCTTCGTCACCCAGTGCTCTGCACAAGACAAACTGGAAAGATTTATCACAAAACGAAATTGTGAAATATTACTTAAACCTTCAAAATAACTTGCTAAAAACTTCTGGAAGTCAACCTCCAGTATCATACTCTTTAATGCCCGAGTGTTTAAACCGCGAAGAAGACAACATGACAAACTCCAGGAAAGTCTGTCTCATGGTGCCAAGCACCTCTGAAATGGACCTTCCAGGACCAAGCCAGGACATCACGACAGAAGACCTCGACAGAATACACAATCAGCACTGGCAAGGGGTTAATGGCTGTTACGACAGTACGGGCGACTGGTATGGTTGGACTGACTGCATATCCTTGGATCCATATGGGGATGGAAGTAAACTTAATATTTTGCCATATGTTTGCATGGACTAAAACTATTTCCGTAATAAAAAGTGTCTCAGGATCAAAAGCTGCCTTTATGCCTGGTCCGGATTTATGTATTAACTGTTTTCTAATGTTTTGTATCCTATTTATTCTCACTTGATTGTGTTTGTTTTGGGTTGTTAAAACAGGTAATAACAGAAACTGTCGTGCGCACCATAAAGTGGGACACTTTATGTCTGATCCAGTTTATGTATTGTTTTCATTTTTTAATCTATTTATTCTGGCAATTTGTGTTTGTTTTGGATGTGAAACTGGTGTATTAATATAAAAAATGGAAATTGGTGTGGTATGCAAATGGTTACAAAAGATGGTGACATGGCAGAAGACTTTAAACATATGAGCTTAATAAATCTCACTTTTTGTTCATCTTAGCGCTGTGTGTCAGGGAATAGCTGCAAGCAGCAATAAAAGTGGGTGAGCAGGGACACCAAAAAAGGAGTGCAATGAAAGTAATTTTAGTGTGGGTTTTTTGATACAACCACATCCAGAAAGATTAAATGTAGTTGTATGCTTTTTTTTATAGGCATATTTTCTTTGAATGTTATATGAATGTGAATTCTGTTTAAAAAAAAAAATCTCTGTCTCACGTGTATTTATTCATTGAAATCAAAAGTCCCTATTGCTTTATTCACAGTAATGCTGACGGTATAATATGGTTTAATACAATCTGGTTTTTTGTTTGTTTTTTAGGTCAATAAAGTGGCACACTCATGTCCCCAGAAATATAATTTGAGGGTGGCTTTCAGTGTTGTTACAGCTCATTCACGGGCTTAAAGTTGAGACAACCATCCGCAACAGATACACTATGTGGACAAAAGTATTGGAACGACAGACCATTACGCCAACATGGACTTTAATTATGTTGCATTCAAATGCATAGACTTTAATATGGAGTTTTTTCCACCACTCTTTTGGATTTTGAAGAAGAATCTTTATCACATGCATAGTCGTACAAGTACAACACACAGTGAAATGATTTCTCTGCATTTAACCCATTCACCAAGTGAAGCAGTGGGCTGCCGCCAAT